>OZ026618.1:91745410-92345410 GCA_964020975.1 Hermodice carunculata | reverse complement strand
AAACAACATGGCGGACGACTCTCTCGCTGAGCAAACTGAAAACACATACCATCCTGCGGACGAGCACAGCTACAGTGTGGGGACATTAGACTTATTGTGCAAATTAAAAGAGAAACAAAACATTATTGAAGACATGGGACACGAAATTGACAGAATGCGGACAAGAATTTTGGAGTTAGAAAAGCAACTTGAACACAGCAGACAAGACTTGGTTGACGCCAGAAAGGAAGCCACGATCAACAACAGGCGATGCTTACAGTTAAACAGAAAACTACATACAAACATCGTGCAACAACAAAAGCAAAAAGAATCAACAGACAGTCGACTTTTTGGACTAAAGTCTGCTATGCAAAGTGATGAAATAATGTTTTTTTTACCCGGGCCTCAATATGTGGGATTTCCGAAATTTGTACTCCTTCATCGAGCCAGATGTGAAACAACTGAATTTTTGGGGTTCGAAGAAAAAAGACAGTGTCAAGGAGAACAAATTTAATGTCAGAGCACTGTCCCCACCAGAAGAACTTTTCTTAGTTCTCACAAGACTGCGATTGGGACTGTTGGAGCAGGACCTTGCTCATAGGTGTGTTCAAGTTTTCTTTCATTTTATTCCCATCACTTTGCATGTTCGCCATTGAACACAGCAGACCGATTACTACTACCAGGCCCACAATACATCGCGCGTCAAAAATGGTCGCGCATGCGTAGTCAGAGGCGCACATCTTCTATTGGTCTCGTGTACAGTAATTACTATGTGGTATTGGAGGGAATTTCCTCAGTCTCTTGCAGAGTATGTATTCTAATATAACTTGCTGCTTCAAAACAGAATAATTATGGCTATACAGAGAGTTTCTCTTCAAATGTTGGGGGCCAAACAGGGCTTTGTTCTAAGCCCCTCTCTGTTTAACTTATATCTTAATAACCTACCTTGTATTTTTGACAAAGATTGTGACTCTGTACAATTATGTGATAGTCAAATCAGCTGTCTGATGTACGCCGACGACCTGGTTTTGCTATATCCGAGTCACAAAAGGGACTATAGACTTCTCTCAATTGGCTTAACATGTATTGTGAGAAATGGAAACTCACTGTAAATCTAAATAAGACCATAGTTAAAGTATTTAAACTAAATATGAATGGGTGTAACCCAGAAAGGGGAGCGAAGCTTTTTTGTCCGCAATCGTGCAACCCGGTCTGAACGGTGGCGCCGCAGTGTGAGAGTCTGAAGCAAATTGTCGTCTGCTGCGCTGCCAATCATTTGTAAATCGTGACGCAATCTTCATAAAAATATTTGTAGATATCTAAAATTATTTTTAGATATCTAAAATTATTTTTAGATATCTAAAATTATTTTTAGATATCTAAAAATATTTGTAGATATCTAAAATTCATTTTTTTTTATATCTAAAAATCAATTTTAGATATCTAAAAATCAATTTTAGATATCTAAAAATCAATTTTAGATATCTAAAAATCAATTTTAGATATCTAAAATTCATTTTTGGATATCTAAAAAGGATTTTTAGATATCACTAATTCGAATTTTAGATATCTAAAAATCAATTTTAGATATATAAAAATCTAGCCGAATTATGGATATCTAAAATTCAATTTTAGATATCTAAAATTCAATTTTAGATATCTAAAATTCATTTTTAGATATCTGAAATTCGAATTTTAGATATCTAAAATTCAATTTTAGATATCTAAAAATGATTTTTAGATATCTAAAATTCGATTTTTAGATATCTTAAATTCGTGTCCATTTTAGATATCTAAAAATCATTTTTAGATATGTGAAATTGATTTTTAGATATCTAGAATTCAATTTTAGATATCTAAAAATGATTTTTAGATATCTAAAATTCATTTTCAGATAAAAAAAAAGATGGCCGAATTTTAGATATGTAAAATTGATTTTTAGATATGTAAAATTCGATTTTTAGATATCAATAATTCGCCATCTTTTTAGATGTCTATAATTGAATTTTAGATATTTTTAGATATCTAAAATTTGAATTATAGATATCTCTAATTCTGATTAAATGTTAAAACGGCTTGCCATAATACACAACATATTTTGTTTGTTCTGTACGCCACATACTATAGTACACTATAATGAAATATATTGCAGCTGTCTCATGCACACCCAACCTTATATTTCTTATATCGCAAGCTAACTAGGATCGAATGCTATCGGCTGCAGCAGCCTTTCTCCGTATTTACTACACTATATTATACTATACTACAGTGATACTACATGCTTGTACATGTGTTGTACCAGGGATTTGCGATTAGGCTAATAGCAGGTCCCTGGTTGTACCAATATGTATTATTATTTTTTGTACAATAAAGGTTACTGCATAAAATGCTGCCATCTTGTGGATGTAACAAATACTTCAGGGTCCGAACGATAACAGTTATGCTCCCTGAATGGTAACAGGTGCTCTTGCACGCGCTCAACGTTGGCGCGAATTTTCCCCCCGGGAATTTTCATTTCAGGCAAGGTTGGTGGAGTCGGCCCGACAGTCATTATTTATCTGCTTAGCTACATAGCACGTTATATTTATCACTGTTTATGGATGTTAACGTGCCGCAACTAGCAACTAGTCACAGCCCAGCTGAGGTTTTTAATTTGTGATGGTGATGTGAACTTGATTTGTATCGAAGTTTCAAACCTTCACCCCCTACGAAATAAATGCGACTGAGCTTATATGCAAAATAGCATTTTGTTTTCAAAATTTGACCAATTAAATTTCTGTATGGTCGAAAGCTGGAGATGGAACAAACTGTGCGCCCAGCCGCGAAAATATTCAGTTACAGCCACCGCGGGCGACGATCGACCACCATCAGTATGTGCATGGATTTTACGTTGATGTTGTTCGAATTTACGAGGTAAGAGCTGTTATTTTTTACATTTTTAATAGCAGAGAATATTCTTGCAGTTGCATTTTATGTATGCGAGGTTAGCATGGTGCGATTACTTATGGATCACAAGAAGCCAAGCTTAATTTTTATGACCGTCCAGCTCCATCACTGTCCCACGCCACGAGAACACGACGGCATGGTGAAACGTCAATGCAACCACGTGGGTGCAACGATCATTAAACTGACATGAATTTTCTCAAGCCCACCGGCATCGATATGGCCATTAACACTGGCAGGATCTTAATAATGGTCTATAATCCGAATATTTCAAACCCCAGTGGCAGTGTCGATAGAGAGTGATGTTCTGATGAAAATACGTTTATCGATTTTTACTTAATAGGCCTACTTAGTAACTTATTGGGTAAACAGATCCAAGATGGCAAGATCATCGATCAGGGCCCAGTTTCTGCAAAAACATTCTCTCAGTCTCAGCTATGTGTAAGTAATTACTCAGACTCAAGGTTCTCCATTTTATTGGCTCATACATGAATAGTAATCCATGGCTTGTCTGTAGACTGTTCGTCAGTGCAGGAACATGCCAAGGGAAGTGCCTTTGCCTTAGAGGCGGGATCATGTGGGATGGGAAATGAGGGAAAGTAAGATTTTTGTGTCCTAACATATTTCTTTTTCTCCTTTTCAGGTCTCCTGTGCCAACAGGACCGCGGCACAAAAGCGGTTGACCAAAGAATTATTACTATACCACCAGTCATGGGCGAGTGTCCGGCCAATCAGGACCACTGTCACTGACAAAAAGTGAGTAATTACTTACTGAGAGAATGTTTTGGAGAAACTGCCACTGGGCCCAGATTGTGTTTGCCTGCTGAACGACTTTTCTTGCCTGTTTGTTTCGCCGAGTGGCCGTAGTAGGCTATATAAGGAGTCTGTTCAGCAGGCAAATTTTATTGAAAATAATGTATTCATTCACAGGGATATATTGATATAATCTATTCTATGTCCATGATCATAAACTTCCATAGGAGAAACTTGTGAAATTTACAATAAAATTGACCTGATTTGTAGCCTAACATCAGGCTAAAATAAATAAATGCGGAAATGAGGGGAAAACGAAAACCCTATTTCTATGTAGGCTATTGTTGAACTTGAAGTTTGCATTTCTTTATTTTGCGTTGCCTGTTTTTGGTGACTCAGCCCATGGACACATTAATGGTTAACGAGAATAGGTCCACGTCAGTGTCTTGCCTGCTTTGCTGACTCAGGCCAATTTTTATGTGGCTGGTGTCCGTCAATGACCCTTGGTCTGCTAAGCAGGCAAGACCATGTCTAGCCTCAGGCCATTTTATTTGGGATTCTAGTGGTGGCTTTCCAACACACTCAACAGTTTAAGCCCAAATGGCTCTAGTCTGTGGCATAGGTCTGCTATTAAAGAAGGCAATAGTGCCAACATTTTGTGTGACACGTTTTGAAATTTAAAATTTTGACATGTAATTTAACTTATAACCATGTCTTGTCAGCTGGGCAGACCTAGATTTCTTTTTCTTTTTTTTCTATTTTTAACCTGGGCCACCAGCCAGTTGCCTCCTAAGCACACCAAGCTCCATATGTCATCATGTGTGGCATGCTATTTCTAGTCCACTTGCAAGTGGAGTTCAGACAACACATTGTCTGCTTAGGAGGCAACCAATCAAATACAAATTTTTTACAAATATAGGCCGAATCTCAGAGTCTGCTATTTTTTATAGGCAGGCAAAACCATGTCTGAAAGTCTGACAGTTGTGGAAAGTGTTCATGGAGAAAAAACCTGATTTATATTCCATTTGTTGCCCTTCTGAATTTTCATGTCAATGACATTACATTCAATGATGTAATATTGATACATGTCGGTCTTTCAGGTGTCATGGTACTGACAGTGCAGAAGATGTGCAAAATATGCTGTGAAATAAACTAATGAAGATCAGTCGAGTGGAAGGATATTTTACAGGCAAGATGATTATGTAGACAGTCTCCAACACTCTCAAGGTGGCTATAATTATTTGGATGTAGCTACGCTCGAGACTGTCAACATTACAAGCCCATGGCACGGAAACCAGATGTAACAGACTATAGAGGCCTAGGTCGGAGTAGGCCCACATGGAGTTGTGTGATTAAGGCTAAATGCTTGGATGTGGTTTTTGGTTAAGCTATATTCATGCTGACAGCCTGATTGATATCATGTCTGACTATGATTGAGGGAATATTTAAATTTTATAACAGGACATCTGATTGTGCTACTCAAAAACAGGTTGCTGGGACCAGAAATGAACAATTGTTTTCTGTGTGTGACATGGGCCAAGCCAAATTTCATGCGCCTTTAGTGGAGAGTACTGAAGGATGCTGTTTAGATGATTACAGACTGTTATTCACCTAAAAACAAATGAAGTCCCAACAGACTTGGGATCCCTTAAGCCAAATTATGACACCTGCACATTTTGATGGGCAATTACGATTATTCCATGTTAAGTGATGACAGACTGACGGTGAATATCATGGATGGTTCAACTGACTTTTGATGCTTTCTAAGATGTTAAGATTGACAGGATCGACTGTGATTGAAAAAATTACATTGAAGAAGAAAGCATCTGTCAGATTGATTGATTCTTTTGTTTGCAAAAGATACAGGTCCATGTGATGGGACACTCCGACAGAAACAAAAAGAAGGAAAGCTGCAAGTTGAGAGTTTCAAAGTTTGTGGGGACACCAAAGGAAATGCATGTATGTTTGACAGCACACCAACATATTATTTTGACAGCATGCTGACAGAAATTATGTTATCAAAAACTAGGGATGAAACCTGTGAACAAGATCATCAACAAGCTGCATAGAGGGCCCATTGACAATTAGATGATCCAAGATTCTGCATTTTACATCTCATTCTGTTTGTGTATATTACCATATTGTCCCTTTTCAGTACCTGGGGCGCTTAAGAAATTTATCTGCAGTGAGTGTAAATTGTGAACCTATATAAATGGACTAGCAGTATTTTCATGAGATCTAAAATTGAAGAAAACCTGGCAATGTTGTGAAAAAATGAGGGGGGGGGGGTGCTTAAAATGGACAATATGGCAATGTATCTTGACAAGTACTGTTTCTTTTAAAAATGAGTATCAGAAAATTGTGCATCTCTGAACTTCTTTTTAAGTGATTAGGCTGTAGTACATGCATGGTCCTTGATTCACATGATTTTGCAGATTTTTACCATGCTATCTTTTTAAGTTTTTAATTTTTGATACATGTACAGTACTATGTTTATACAGGGTACATCAAAACATCGCTTGGGACATAGAGGAAGGGGCCTTCTTGGGTGGAAAAAATGTACTTGTTTGGGAAATCTGCACAATTTTCTTCATAACTTTCGAACAAGAATGAGAAATCATTTGATCTCTGGACATTTTTAGTCTTGACTTCCTGTGCACTCTCCAGGAAGTGGCGATTTTTAGCCACTGTGGCTAATCCTTATGAGTATCATGTAGCCACGGCAAATTTTCTTTAACCACACGTACTTATTTGTGCTTGCAGTATCAACGATTTATTACACAACCAGTTGCACAAAAGTCAAGATGGTAGCATCAATCATTAACCATTTACACTTACAAGTCATTAGCAATATGTTTTTATCATATATCTTGCTGCAATGTGAATCCAATTTCAATTTGCAGATTTTAAGTGAAAGAATTATCAAATTTATTTAGCCAGTGTGGCTAATAGTGGTACAACTTTCTTAGCCACAAAGCACATTTATTAGCCAGTGGCTATGTGGCTAATGGCTAGAGAGAGCCCAGACTTCACTCCAAATTATATTTGACCCATATTGGGGGGGTCTAAATGCAAATATTTGATTTCTTACCATTTTGTAGAAATGTATATATAAATTTAGGTCTGAACTTATTTTTTCCCATTGATGTCGCTGAAATGGATTAGATGTTTCAAACATATAGCTGTCTGAGCATGAGTCTCAAATTTAAAAAAGAAAAAATCTGAAAGCTGTTGGCTCTTAACAAATGATGCTGTAATTTTTCACCAACTTGTGAATATCCTGATGCGAAATGTACGTCTACTTGCTGATTTGGAAAAAGGGTTTTTAAAAAATGTCTCAAAATTTGTATTTTTTTCCATTTAGTCAATTTTTAAAATAGAATGGCTTGTACAGGTTTTTTTCCAGATAATCTTGGCAGTGTACTGGGATTGCCAGATATAACAAAATTTAGCAAATTTCAAGAATTACAGCCCTATTCTCCTATACTTTATAATGGGAAGCCTAAGTCACAGACCTACAATTTATAGGGCTCTAGGACTGTGGAGAACCCTGTTGTAAACCAAGAAAACATGGTATGGCCTGATGAATAATTCTGTTGTGTGTTTACATAAATGTATTTGAATGACGCCTGCGCTTAAAATCCCACGTGTCCAAATCTATTCCATGTATGTCACAATCCTGTCGTGCGGCACAATTGTCGTGTGGATATAAATCCTGTTCATCAACTTGAATTGAACTGTCCATGATGTTGTCATTGTTCAAGTCGCGATTGACTGAGCCAGTGAGGGCTTTGAACCAGACTTGTTTCAAGTCATTGTCTGCATGCACTCCATCGTACAATTTTTTATATGTAAATTTTGTCATCTTTTTGTGGTTCTGACCTTTCCGACCTCGCTTCTTGATTGTAGTTTTTGTGACGTCTTTGTCCCAATTTATTGATCTGATGTTGTTGAAGGTGTTCATATCTCGAATGAATTTGTTTATGTCAATGATGTCTGCTTCCAGTGATTTCTGCTGTTCTTGAATGAATCCAGGTGAAAAAATGCTTTGAGTGAGATGGAATTTGCTCTTGCTGAAATGTTGGAATTTTGATATTGAAACTGGTGGTATTGATGTGAATTTGACCCGAATGTTAAAATTTTCTTTAAAGTCATTCTGAATATCGGTAATTGTGGTCATCAACTGGTCTGCTTTTGGCTCTGCATTATTGTACCATATTTCCGAGCCACCATTGTGTCGAATTTTGTCAGTCAGATCACAGATTCCTCCAGCTATTGTTACATGTGTACAATTATATGGCCTAGTTTGTTGAGTAGACAAATGATCATATGCCAGTGTTTTTAATGTGGACATTTTTCCACCTGGCACAACTATGACTTTTACAGAAGCAGTTGGAGGAAATGGCTCATTCTCTCTGATGTAACCTTGCAATCCATGGCCTCTCGAGTCTGTCAGTATTACGATGGACTGTTTGTCCATATTTTGTCCCTGAAATAACCACATAATCATACAATAGAAAGAGAGTAGATAAACTGTTAAGTGTTCTTTTAAAGCATTTAACAGAAATAGAATTTCTCTGTTTCAAAACAAATGAAATTACCTGCTGACAAGTGTTTTTGACACTGAAGTTGTCCACATTTACAGTGCAAATTAATTTTAAATTTTAACATTTTGGTGTCTTATGGACAAGTGAAAACAAATTCTATACACCTGTATTTACAATAAATGTTTTCTGGCTCAATTTTTTGTTTTTACAAAACCATGAAATCAAAGTAACAAATTAATTTTAAATCTTAACATCTTGGTGTCTTATGGACAAGTGAAAACAAATTCTATACACCTGTATTTACAATAAATGTTTTCTGGCTCAATTTTTTTTTTTACAAAACCATGAAATCAAAGTTAGTGACCATTGTGTCACCCACCTTGATAATAAAGGCATGTAAATAAATGAAATCAAAGTTAGTGATCATCGTGTCACCCACCTTGATATTAAAGGCTGGTAAATAAATGTTAAATGTGATCCAACATGCAATGAGATGAACAGCTATTGCTGTGTAAATATACTTTAAAATGAAGATATAAGCAAGTTCAGTGTTTTCCTCACATTATAAGTAGAAAGGTGGCCCACCTTTCACCCCTTCCTTACCCACTTTCATCTTTTTCCATAAAAATTATGATATTTTAGTTATATGTATTACAGAATTGGCCCAAATTAAGAATAATTTAAATGTCATCCTGTTTACCACCTTTCTACTTTCAAGTTGTGGGGAAAACCCCGAGTTCACATTAAACAAACCCAATAACTTTGCACATATAAATAACACAGGGGTCTACATTAACACTGGCCCCCAGGCCTTTTTAGGCATGGGGGGCCAGTGTAGGGCCAGCAATCATGCCAATGTTTACATTGCGCCAGTAAAAAGTTGAAAGGGACACAATATGATGTCTTGTTTAATCAAGAAAATCAAATATTGACTTGTTTTTCAGGGTTTCAATCCTGTTTCTACAGTATTACTATTAGGCAACACTGAAAACTATAAATCTATACATGTTCAGTTTTTGAACTGAGAACATGTACAAAAGTTAGGGCCAGTGTATCTTGCTTGTGGGCCAGTAGATCACAAAATTTACTGCCCCCCCTGGGCCAGTGGATGCAGAAGCTTAATGTCAACCCCTGTAACATAAAGCAGAAGAAACGTAATTTACAGTGATATTTGCATTTTAGGACCACATGTTGCCAACTAAAACTGTGCCTGCTGTACTGTGAATTCATTTATTTTCAAGGGAATTAATGTAATACTATATAGTTTTGAATTCAAAATGGGACCTTCCACTTGACTTCAACCCTCTACACGGCTTCCTCGGGAATTTTATGAAATTTTAGTCTTATAGCCAAATTTGCATAAAATGCTAGTTTTAAAACTTTGTCACTATTTTTCCATATGTTACCAATTACCAGCCAACCAGAAAAAAAAATTGTCAAATTTGTTATATTTGGGCATCTGGCTCGCAAAAATTAAGTTACAAAAAGACGTAGGGTCTACAGCATTAATTGAACTATTTTCATTATGTGGTACTGTAGTACCTGCAATTTAAGACCATTGCTAGGAGAGACCACCTGGCTTTTATGACATTTTTTATGGTGCTGAGACAGTCTGAAAATAAGCGGTGAATTTCTGACATAGTCCCGGCACTTTCTGAGTGTCTATGGACAAGTCAGCATGCCTCGCCGTTCATTGTTCCTATTATGAAATTACTTGTATTCAAAAGCCCCCCTGAATGTAATATATATGGCTTTAAAGGCCAGGAAAGACTCTATTTTACTGCATTTCCCAATTGCAGATGCAGGCTTTCTGCCTAAAATAAACATCCCCTGTGGTGATCGAAATGACTGTAATGATTGGCCGACTTCATGACATTGTTTTGTAATTATTTCTGAAAAGGTTTGCGATTATCACATCACACACCTCTGTAGATTCAGCCAGCTTTCATAAGTTGAGAAACAGTATAATATCATTGAAACAACTGGTAATGACTTCTATCGGGGATACATTACATACCTTTGAAACAAGCTGCATTTAAGTGTGACTATGTTTGTTCAATTCAGCAAGTTTACTCTGATAAAAATGAAATTAATGGTAATGGGTTGTACCCCGTCCATGTGTTGTATTCTGGACATGAAAAAGTGTGTCAAAGAAATAGTTTTCCAGATGGTCAGTGTGTGCGACGTCTTGTCATGCAGATGCTTTAGAACCTGAATATTGGACCCTAAGGCAGATAAGAGCTTAACCTGACTATTAGTGTCTGATGAAACTTTTTCGATGGGCCTTGTTTATTTCAAATTTGGCACATCACGTGTGAATGCATACAATTAACACGCATTTGTTTCCTCATAACATTTCAAATCAATAAGAAACACTATGATTGGATTAGTGTTGCACTACATACCAATATAACATTAATTTCTGATCAAAGGAATGATTGTTCCTACAATTGTAATTAAATGGTTGCATGTTTTACTATCCAGAACGGTTTGCGATTATCACATCACACACCTCTGTGAAGTAAATTTATTAAGACTTATTGGTTGTAATGCTGTATGATTTTGGTATCACTCTTCTGGAAAAATGGTTGTTTTCAAGACTTCCTTGAATGACGTGTTGTGTTGGAGGGCTTCAAATTTTTCCAGTGTTTCTGTGGACAGGTTTTCAATTCTGGCAATTTCTTGTGTTCGAGACCTTGTTGTTGGGGTGTTTGGAACATGGCATAGGCGATCTTCATTCATCAAAATGGAGGGATGCCAAGCAAAATCTGGTTCTGTACTTCTGGTTCCAGATGACTTTGCTCGTGATAGAGCTACAAACATAGCACCAGGATTTCTAGATTCAAATTGTCTGGTTCCAGGACTAATGACTATATATCGGTTGATCTCGCCATGACCAACAGTTTGACCCTGACAGCTATGGAGTGTTGTTGCCCAGCCCAGTCGGAGTGGAATCTGTTTCCTCTTGCAAAAATGGCAACTGCACTCCAACTTTCTTTCAACTGCAATGATGGGGACTATTTTGGGATGATCTTTGAAAAATGGAGGACCTTTATAATTCGGAAATTCAACTAACACTACATCAGGCAATGCATTCTCTGGTCCGTTGTTAAAGTAGACAACATCAATAATAGTACCAGGTGCCCTGTTGAATAATCCATGTGAAACACTCAGGTTTACAGAAAGTGTAACTTTTGCATGTTTGCAAAGAAACAATATGCTCATGAGGCCACATGCCTTGTCATTTGGGCAAGATTTAGCATGGGGTCCCTGGCCAGAGGCTTTAACTTTAGCAATGGGGAACTGGCCATTTAACTCAATCAGTTTGTTTTTGTTATGCTCCCATTCTTGTGCATGGCTTGGGAATATAAAAAGACCATTTTGTGTCATCTTTGTCAGTAATTGCTGGCCATATGTCTTACGTAATTCGTTCCATTGAAACTTCTGAAGCCAGTTTGCTTGCTCTGGTGTGGTTTTGTATTCTCTGATGGATAACAATACATTTTTAAATTGCTCTTCATCATCTGCTTGTCGAATGATTGTATTGAGTGTGACAGCATGGTTAAATTCTTTCCAGACTAGTACGCCATGCATAGCAGCAGGAGATTTAGTGGTGTTTTTATACACTGGTGAATCGAGGACAGGAGGAAGCTGTACATCATCTCCCAGAAAGACCACAACTGGAATCCCACCCCAAGATTGATGAAAATTGGAACCTGAATTCATGCCGCACCTACACATAAACTCCATCCAGCCAAGAGTTGTTGCACCAATTAAAGAGCGCTCATCAACAAGCAGAACCTTTACACCATTACAATTTTCTTGTAAAGCCTCACCCAGGGACCCATCTGGTACTTTCATTTCCTTAGCTTTGTTAATAGGAATTTTAAGAAAACTGTGTAAGGTAACACCAGATATGATGTTTGCACTGTTTCCTGTGGGACACAAAATCTGTACCGATTTATTGGATTTGAAAAATGTCCTAATAGCTTTCACCAAACATTTGATTAGGTAGGATTTGCCTGACCCAGCCGTGCCAGCTACTATAAGACGTAATGGTTCAAAGTTCACAGCATGTTCTACATAGTCTTCAAGTGTTTTCATTACTAGCTGAAATGCAAAGTTTTGATCTTTAGTCATGCTGCTCAAATGCACATTCGGAAGCTCCAAAGTACTGTCATCTTTTGGCATACTCCGACTTTTTTCAATCATTTGCCACCAGTTGTTGATCATATCAGGTGAACACTTGTAGGTCATTTGACTCCAATCATAATCTGGACCCCCATCATTGTAATCAAATTCTGTGGTGGTAGCAGTGAATGAAGGGTTTGGTTGGAGAAGTTCTGCCCACTGGGGTTGTTCTGCATTTTCTAGTGATTCATGGTCACTTCCATCATCATCATCATCATTGTCACAGTGGTTATTATTCTTTGCTCTCTCTATGTCCGCTTTGACAAAATTGGGACATGCCTCAGATCCTAAAAATTCGGTGAATTTTTCCACCCATGTAACATTTTCACTTTTTATGTCACATAGTTGTCTCCAGTCAGGCCAATGAAGAAGCAGCATAAGTCGACAATAATTTTCTTGGAGAGGCCAAGATGCTTGGGTGCAGCCACCTGATATAACTGGAACTCGGCCATTTTTGCATACAAAACTGTACAGAGAACTCTTATCGTTGTCTTTCCGTGATTGATACCTGTCAACGATGTTTGTTTTTGTTACATTTGAGCCTCTACTTACAGTAGTATCAAGGAGCCTATTGCCGGACAAATTTACTGATTGGAAAGTGTGACTTGACCTATAGAGGGGCAAAGAGGATAGTTCATATGATGCTTCAACAGCTGAAACATCTCTTTTAACAGTAGTCATTAGTAATTTTGATACTACACTTTTTGCACTTACTTCTGAAGACCCATCTGCACAATTAACCATGTCATTAAATAAATCACTGATTGCACCAGTTGGTTGACCTCCCTTGCAAGCATAGCCAGTGATATATTTTTCTGTAGCCATGATTTCATGTACAGATGGGTTATCAGGGTTGCTTTTGGATAATATGAGGGAAATGTCACCATTTGCTCTCCAACCTTGGGTGTGAATACGTGAATGCTGAACTAAAAGTGGATGATCTCTGACCATTTCTAGACGCAGTGAACCATTCCTGTCTTTAACCAGGGCTGGAGTTGACCGGAGTGGCTTTCCAGGTGCAGATAAGCTTCCAAATTCCATGCGACACACTTTTTCACTGCTAGATGATCTTGATTTGGGAGGCCTCAAGCAGTAATCAGAACATCTGTGCAGATTAATTCTATTTGTCAACAGCAAATGGTCCTCTAATAAAGATTCCTGGGAATCACTGACATCCATCAAAAGTTTTACCAGAGGATTTTTTTCCTCTGGAGGAGCTAGAGCAGATCCCTCTGGTGGGGGCCACAGGGCTTTCCTTGGGTTGCCCTTTTCATCTTTTCCAGCAGGGTGAGATGCTGTCATAAGAAATTCTGATGTTGCCCATTCTGCTATTTTTTCAGCACACTTTTCATCAGAGAGTCCATCTTCAACACATTGATGTAATAGATTATGACATTCTCTGTCTTTGCGCCAACAAAGACCATGCCAATGAATCATTCCACGTGATTTAGCAAATTCTTGCCTGTACCAGTAAGTATCTACACCAAAAACGGGTCGCATTACTTCTTGAAAGTATGACTGTGTTCTTAAATCAAAGTACTTCCCTACCACATGAGAATTTTCATGCACAACCTTGAAGAAGGTTGAACGATCAGATTCATCAATCTCATTACCAGTTGTTTCTTTGACATATATATTGAGAAGCCTTTTCAGTGGCTTAAAGTGGAACTCGGCACAACTACCAGTGGTAAAAAAAGAGGGAAGTCCACTTCCTTCATTTATTTTGAATTTAATCAGTGACCTTAATTCCCTTCCCTTTTGAGCCCAATATTGGGTTGTACCGCGGAGATTAGCAGACAGATAAAGAATTTTCTTGGCACAAGAATCATCACTCATTTGCATTTTCTCTTTCAAATCATTAAGTGTCAAATGATCTTCACCAAATCTTTGATTTACAATAAAACTAGAATTTTCTATGGCACGTTTTCTGATTAACATGTTGTGGACAACAAACTTAAAATAAGGATGCCTTGCAAATCTACCGTCTTCATACCAAAGTAAATGTTCAGCCCAATCTCCCATAGATGAACATGTCCGTGGTCTGTTTATGTGAAAATCCCCTGTTGCGTATGGAAATAATGAAGGAAATGCTAGAGTGAAAAAATACTGTGTTGTAAATTCAGACAATGGAATGTTGTGCCTTGTTGGCCAAGGTATTGTTATTGTACCCCTTCTGTTGGATGTGACTGGACCGTGATTTTCACCAACTATTTCTGAAACAACACTTTCAACCTGTTCACGCAGGTTGACAGCTTCATCAGGTAAAAGTACACTTGAATTAGTTGTACCTTCAATATCTCCTAGATCAATTTGCTCAGCTGCAGGACCTTTATCATTGTTATGGGCAGTGTTTGAATTGTATTCTACTACATGGATATCTTGTAACTCACCATCAATTGGTAGCATAAGTAATCTTTCTTCACTAACAATGATATCAGAGTAAGCAGGGTTATGATTTTTAAGCCAGATCAGAGCTGACTGAACCTTAGATCTCCTAACTGTAAATTCTTTTGATGTGTCATTACTTCCTTGCTTCCGAACTTTAATTATGTTTATTTCTTCTGGTAATCGTGGAAATATTTGTGCAGGCTCATTTATTTCTTGTGGAAAAGTTACGCAGTGCCCACTGGATGCAATACCACCATGCTTGAGCATATGAACATTTATACAAGGGGAAATGCGTGCAATTAATTGTTGCTCAACTATACTGAGATCTTTTAGTTCTGATGGCACCCTCTGAGGATTCATGTTGTTTTCAGAGGAAAACATCTTTACATTTGATTTTTCTTTACTGCAGCGTTTGCAGATTAGTTTATTTGCATTACTTCTGTTAATTTCAATTCTGCGCTCATGACAAACAGAACAGAAGCTTACAGAATAAGACATCTGTTGAAGTTCAAATGAACGAATAGCATCCAATGCATGATCCAAATGTGTATCACCAGTTGCTGTTGGTGCATCTGGTATTTGCTCTGTATCATGTTTTTTTTCAATTTTTTTTATTTTGTTCAAAAGTTTATGACATCTTTTCTGTCTGTCTGTTGGTGATTCATTGTCATCTGCAGGCTTATAATTAATTCCATATTTTCTACACTTTACTGCTACCTCTTCATGTGTTTGGGCACAGGCCTCAGCTTTTTCTCGTTTTCTTATTTCTTTCAAAAGTTTATGGCATCTCGTCTGTGTTTCACCAGGTAATTGTTTCTCGTCTGGAGTCTGATATTGGACACCAAACTTGCTACATTTTGCTGCCAAATCTTTCTCATTTTTTTGTACATCCCTTCTTCTCTTTTTAGAATAGTTATGGTCTTCTAAAACCTTTCTTGCAGAAAGACAATAGTTATGATCATTCAAAATTTTTGATGCAAGAACAGTGGGACTATCAAATTCATCCATTTTCTGATGTTTTGAATCATGTTTTGTTTCAACTGGATTTGAATTCTGGTGTGTATCATTATTGATACATGTATGCACGTTCTTAGTGGTATATTTTTTACTTTGTGATGATGTATTTTGGGGAATCATGTTAGTACTTTTATTGATCTCATTATGTGTACTTGTCTCGCTTGTTGAAGATGAAGATTGGTGCTGTGCTTTTTTGTCATTCATCTGTTTTCTATTATGGCACAGTGTATGTTTGTCTGAGACTCTTTCTGTTTTATTATTCTCTCTTCCCTGGTGTGTACCTTGATTATGTATTGAAGGAGAATATCTTTGTTCACAAATAAATTCAGGAGAACTAGCTTTTGTAGCATGATGTTTACTTTTAGGGGTTTTATTTCCGTCGTTGTGAATTTTTCTCAGAAGTTGAAAATGTTGGTCTTGCAAGAGAACATCTACAGTAACCGCACCATCAGTGTTTTCTGCATGAAAACTATAGGAAGATAATCTACCTGTTTGTGTGTCTTTTAACCAAACCTGAATATTAATGTTGAGTGCAGTGGTTGCTGCCTCAATTTCACATGCTGTTGCCCAACCATTGTTATGTAACATATTATTTCTGTACATTTCTTTAGTAAATGCAGGACTGTGGTGTATATATACACGCTCTCTCCATTGGTCCCAGTTTTGAAAAACATGGCTACAAACTAAATCTCTGAAAAAGAAGGTAAAGGAAAAATTTCCTGTAAGGGATAAACTTAATGAATGAAAAAAACAGTTTCCATCTCCTGGTACTCGATAAACATTGTATGATGAATCATCAAATTGTATTGTTTGAGAGACCACAGATGACAAGTCTGCCAAACCTGTCAAACCACTTGTTTTGATGTTTACTGTGTTATTTATGTGTACAATGTTCTTTGATGGTTGACAAGACATTGTTTAAGGATAGGAAATTAACTTTTGAACAAGAACTTGAAACTTGAAAAAAATTAATGTATGACAACTATTATGGTTAGTGTGTAGCAATCAATAGGATTACCTTGCTTGGGTTTGTGCTGTTTCACACATATGCAGCTTTTAGGGGTTAGCGAATATCACCCACCTCACTAAAAGCTTGCTTTTATGAGCGAATAGATTTTCACTGGAGATCTGCAAGAAAATGAAATACAGAAACATATTTCATATACTGTTTTAAATACCAATATGAAGGCTCCCAAGGGAGGCAAAAATCATCAACGTGCGTGCTTGGAAATAAAAATGCATGCAGTTGTGACACAACAAAGAGTCCAATGAAATTAGATAGCTGCATGTATCACATTTTATTCTAAATGCAAGAACAGATCTGATACAGGGTTCATACAGAGCTTAAAAAGTCTGGAATTTTAGGACTGCCTGTTCAAGACCATGGAAACATCTGGAATACTCAATTTTCACTTTAAAAAATCTACATGCAAAAATGGAACAATCAATCATAAAAGTATTTGCTTATGATCATAGTTTGCTATGGCTAGCAAAATAGCTTCTGTAGAGGTTTTCATGTGGTAGGGCATCATGAAAACTGGCTATAATAAGCTATACTTGTCATGTTTTGTCAAAAAACAGGGATGTGAGTTGGGAATTTTGGAAAAAATGGTTTGGAAAGTGCTTGAAAAAATCTTGAATTTTGGTTTACCCCTGCTGTATGAACCATGTCAGACAGATACAATTATGTCTACATATTTTTTTCTTGATGTGTGGAAGTTATGAGTGAGTTTCACAAATTGCCCAACAAGGCAAAGTTTATTCATGAAAAGTCTGATTAAAGTATATATATTTTCTGAAAGCAAACAAACTTGGGATCTTGTATTTTGCAGTGTCAGTGATGAGACTTATTTTGGTGTTTACACAATTATGTCAAATTGTCAACTCAATTGTGAATATCTCCAAGGATTTTCAGGTTTAAATTGTACTGAGTGTTATTAGGAATAGATAACATGTTAGAATTTCAACATACTCATGGGTCACTTTGCAACAAAGATGAATTTGTTGTACAGTGGTCCCTCTTTTGAGAGACTACCTACCTTATAACTGTTTCAGTGCCAATCGCGACTTAAGTCGAACTGCTGTGGATTGTCACAGGGATACTAGATTCATATTACTTGTAAAAAGGCCTTTCATTTAAGTTCCGGCATGCCTATAGTTCCAGACAGAATAGCCCAGGTCAACAGCTTTTCTCAGCGCGCATTGCGCCCAATCCACGCCGAGAAAAGTTATTGACTCGGGGGGAAAAACTTTGCAGTGAAAGAGTTAAGACCACAATTACCAGATCCCTGTAACCATCTTTTCCATGTTTTCTGACCTCTTTTGAGAGACCACTTTTGGACTGGCCCTGGGGGTGGTCTCTCAAAAGAGGGACTACTGTATTTGCTGGGCATTGTGGGTGGTCAGTCAATTTATACATGTAGGTAAAGGGGGCAGTGATTAGATTTTCAGTGTGCTGTGACCTATTTTAGGGACAATTTATTTTAAACTTTGTTGGGTGCTAAGAGCAACAATGGTAGATCAAGTGTGGGGTGAATTGGGGGGGGGGGTGAGGCATCCCAGTGCTTGTGTGCAATCACAGAGCTGTAGTCCGGGGTCGACATTCAGGTTTTAGTCCGGGGTTGACATTCAGGTTTTTGACTGGTTGTCCTGACTGAAACTTTGGTTGCCCCAGACAACCGGGCCGTCCTTAATGTGAAGCGAGGGCTAGTTGAATCATAAAAGCATTTTTCATGAAGACTCTACTTTATTGGGCAATTTGTGAAACTCACAACTTAATATATATCCTTCAATTAACAAACAAGTTTGTGGAAAATAAATGTAAAAATTTAATGAAGTATCTACTAATAAAATGAAATATGCTAACAATAAATATATGAAGTGGAATTTCAACAGCGTTGAGTTGTTATTTTATGAATTTTTTTAGGAATCCATTGTGTCATACACTGTGTAGCAGGCAGTAATAATTATTGTAGCACACTCTTGAGCATAGATTTCATCTCTTGTTGCTGTTCTTGTACACTGCCGGGATTGTGTACATGTAAATAAGTAAACAAATCACTTTGATAGAAGCAGGTCCGGGTCATAAATGTGTGTTTTAACACGAATGGATAATATTGTGCTTTTGAATAACAGCAAATTTTGTTTGAAAAGTGGGGGGGGGGGGGGGGGGTGCTACAATTAGGGATTATATGGTAATTCTATTCTTCCTGTACAGTAGTACCAGCTAAATATTTAAGACCACTCCTGCCAGCCAAAACTGGTAAGGTAGTCTTAAATTGCAGGTCAAGTTACAAAGAATACAGACTTGTGCCATCAAAAATGTCATAAAAGTCTGGTGATCTCTCATGGCAGTGGTCTGTATATGTTCAATTTAATATGTTGTTTGAAGAATAAAGAAATTAAACAGCCCACAGATTGTGCTAAGTGTGTATACATGTACTTGCAATGGAAGATCATCTGGCTATTTTGACCACACTTTTTAAGGACACTGTGTTTTGTGTAATTTGACATGCAATATATTATAAAGCCAACCTGTCTTATGTGATCCCCTTTAACTGGTGGTCTTGCATAGCAAGTGCTTCTACACTGTTCATCTGTAAAGTGCTTTTTTTTTACATCTAACAAAAACCACTTACTGGCAGAAATTTGAATTCTACATGTATTATAAATATATGGTTATAGATCTTCCTTTATTTTATCTTAGATATATGCAGTTTATTTTTGCCTGCTCACTCGAACCTTCCAAACCCATTGAGGGTTTTTGCGAGAAATTTTTGTAAGAGTACGGGATTGCCAAATTTAACAAAACTTAAAAAATTAAAGTCCTAGCCTACTATAGTGTATAATAGGAAGAACAAATTTAAAGCCCTAATTTCTACAGGAATGCCCTAGAATTCTAGGGCTTTGGGGAAAACCTGACATTTAATTTCTTTTGAGGGAAAGGAGATGTGTGCCTCCTGATGGGCCTGCAAAGTTTGAGTCCATCAGTTTTAGTGCCCTTGGTATAATGCATCCAACTGTCTGGCTGAACTTTGAATGTTGGCATTGTGGTATGTGTTGTTGCCATATACGACTTGCTGGGTATCATTATTGTAATAGATTTGATATTTTTGCCCTGCCTGCTTAGCTGGACCTAGATTCTGCAGTCTCTTGATCAAACAGTACAGCAAAATGAATTTTCTATAATCAACATCATTACATGGCAAGTGAATTTTGAAAATCACTAGGCCCCTAGAAAAAAGTTGGTGCCCATATAACAAGCCACTATGACTAATTTATCATGATGAATGTAATAAGGGATTGCCATTTTTTCTGCTTTGGTCTTTGTTACAAGTTACTTAATTTTGATGTCCCCCCCCCCCCCCCCTGCCTATTCTAACTGGATTGAGACTGTCCATTTAAAAATACTATTTGTAAGTACATTTTGATGTTGATCTCCAGGCAAGTGCTTTGAAATTTTAATTGCCTTTATATGGATTTCACTTATCCCAGGTTACAAATGGCAGCCCAACAAAGTTGATAAGGAATCAATGAGCCCACTTGTTTGCTGAGCAGGCAATATATTGCCATTACTGGATATTCATTTTAGTACCCTTGCACTAAGAACCACTCCCACTTTTTGGATGAAGTATGAATTCTAGGAACAGCATCTGGAATGGACCTTTAAAAGCTGTTTTGCACATTGTGAAAAGTACAATTATCATGTGAGTTGGAGTGAATCCAGTTAATTCAGGCAAATCACGTGGAAAAGATGCATCAAAATAGACATGCACAAAGGGGCTTCAAAATTATAACAAAAGAAAGAAATGAAGGAAAGAAAAAAAGAAAGATGTAATTTTGTTGCAGGATTTGTAACTGAGATACATAGTTGTTTGCTTTTATTTGTACTTCCAAATTTTATGCTATTGTGGGAAAGGTTTTAGTCGTGAAATAGCTAAACTAAATCATTGTGTAGGCCTACTATTGGCAAAATGCAAATTATCATGGGACTCAATGAGCAGTCTGATGAATAAGTTTGTTTACATTGCATTCTCCCTAACTTTTGTGTAGGTTTTTCACTTTTTCTTTTTACATACATCATTCCTGACTTGTTTTAATAATCGACTTCAATTTGGGTGCTCAATAAAAGAACTTTTACCTTAAATTTAGGGCTCTGCCTGTGCCTTTTTTGTCCCCCAATCGTGCAACCCGGTCTGAACGGTGGCGCCGCAGTGTGAGAGTCTGAAGCAAATTGTCGTCTGCTGCGCTGCCAATCATTTGTAAATAGTGACGCAATCTTCATAGGCGGAGACTCGCGCTGCTACGTGACGTCACGCTTTATTGTGCGAGGCATGGAAGCACGGACATGCGATAACTCACACAGTGCCAAGTTTGTAATTTATGGTGCATAGAAAATAAATCGATGCATTCAATTTAATTAAGTAATTTGTGCACCCCTGATTTTTGCCACGCAATGCATAGTGAGTTTAAATTTAAACAGTTTATTCCTATTTAATTCAACCAATCGCCATGAACCATGGACGGCGGCCATGTTTGAGTGACTTTGGCTTCTAACCAATGGGGACCGATTATTATCTGATTGTGCTGAAGAAAGCCAGTTTACCCATTGGCTTCCGGTCACGGACAAAAAAATCGAGCTGAACAACATGTCGATCGTGGTGGGTCCCATTGCCGTAGAGGGAGCTTCGCTCCCTAATATGAATGGGTGTAACCCAGAAAGGGGAGCGAAGCTTTTTTGTCCGCAATCGTGCAACCCGGTCTGAACGGTGGCGCCGCAGTGTGAGAGTCTGAAGCAAATTGTCGTCTGCTGCGCTGCCAATCATTTGTAAATAGTGACGCAATCTTCATAGGCGGAGACTCGCGCTGCTACGTGACGTCACGCTTTATTGTGTGAGGCATGGAAGCACGGACATGCGATAACTCACACAGTGCCAAGTTTGTAATTTATGGTGCATAGAAAATAAATCAATGCATTCAATTTAATTAAGTAATTTGTGCACCCCTGATTTTTGCCACGCAATGCATAGAAAGTTTAAATTTAAACAGTTTATTCCTATTTAATTCAACCAATCGCCATGAACCATGGACGGCGGCCCTGTTTGAGTGACTTTGGCTGCTAACCAATGGGGACCGATTATTATCTAATTCTGCTGAAGAAAGCCAGTTTACCCATTGGCTTCCGGTCATGGACAAAAAAATCGAGCTGAACAACATGTCGATCGTGGTGGGTCCCATTACCGTAGAGGGAGCTTCGCTCCCTATGAATGGGTGTAACCCAGAAAGGGGAGCGAAGCGCAAGTTTGAATTGAATTTGATGTTTTATTTTATTTTTAATGGGACTCAATGAGCAGTCTGATGAATAAGTTTGTTTACATTGCATTCTCCCTAACTTTTGTGTAGGTTTTTCACTTTTTCTTTTTACATACATCATTCCTGACTTGTTTTAATAATCGACTTCAATTTGGGTGCTCAATAAAAGAACTTTTACCTTAAATTTAGGGCTCTGCCTCTGCCTTTTTTTGTCCGCAATCGTGCAACCCGGTCTGAACTGTGGCGCCGCAGTGTGAGAGTCTGAAGCAAATTGTCGTCTGCTGCGCTGCCAATCATTTGTAAATAGTGACGCAATCTTCATAGGCGGAGACTCGCTACGTGACGTCACGCTTTATTGTGTGCGGCATGGAAGCACGGACACGCGATAACTCACACAGTGCCAAGTTTGTAATTTATGGTGCATAGAAAATAAATCAATGCATTCGATTTAATTTAGTAATTTGTGCACCCCTGATTTTTGTTACGCAATGCATAGAGAGTTTAAATTTAAACAGTTTATTCCTATTTAATTCAACCAATCGCCATGAACCATGGACGGCGGCCCTGTTTGAGTGACTTTGGCTGCTAACCAATGGGGACCGATTATTATCTGATTCTGCTGAAGAAAGCCAGTTTACCCATTGGCTTCCGGTCATGGACAAAAAAATCGAGCTGAACAACATGTCGATCGTGGTGGGTCCCATTGCCGTAGAGGGAGCTTCGCTCCCTATTAAAGAAGAAGGATATAAATTCTTGCGACTATCCTTCACATACGACAATAAGCAACTTGAAACAGTGCAAAAGTACTGTTACCTGGGCATTGAGTTTACAACAGCGGGAACCTTTACAGCCGCACTAAATTGAACGAGAAAGCTAAAACGAGAAGGCTAATAAGGCCCTCTTTAAAATTTCGGGAGCATGCCTTTAAGAATAGCAACATTAAATTAGCATCAAAACTTTTCAACACACTCATCGTACCCATTTTGACATATACAATTGGAGTCTGGGGTCCTTACTTACTCCACAACATGAACAACCACAACTTTATGGCACTATGTGATAAGGCACCAATGCAAACGATGCACATTAAAGTATATAGTTATATATCAGGAGTTTATCGGAAATCCTGCGACGCAGCTGTTCGTGGAGAGCTTGGGAACTGCCCATTGTTGATTATTAGTATATGCCACTGTTTACATGAATATGACCATGATTGTTTCATCTCAAAATGTCTGAAAGAAAACTACAATTTATTACTTAGCAATTAGGCACTGCTGGGTCAAATGTATCAAGAGACCACTTGACAACTGTGGTTTATGAAAATATTTGGGAAAATGTAAGAGGTAAAAATATACAGAAAATTATAAGGAAATTCATGGAAAAGCTGGAATTATTATACAGCACTGCCTGGTTAAAATTTATAGATGGAGAAGGCAAGGCTTCCATCAAGCTTAGAACCTACTGTCTGTTCAAATCCAACTTTGGACAATCAGAATATCTCACAAACAATGTAAACGTTAAAAAAGAAGACTCCTCCCGTTTGTGAGTCGGCTCAGCCTGTCTGAATGCTCATCTTTTTTTTTATCAGAAACTTGTGCAAGTAATAGTTTGTATTTTTTTTATATATTCTGCTTGTCGTGGTATATACGCACGAACCAAACTGTTTTCTTAAACCTTACTTTGTATGTGTATTTTCTCATTTTACCTTCTTTTTTCTTATTTCTAGTCTGAAGTATGAATGTTTGATGTACTTGTGTTTACTGCAGGAGAAGAATTTGTATCAGCCATAGGCTATTTTTCTAATCCTCTCGAAGAAATAAAGTATATTAATGAACAAGAAATGCCAATCACCACAAATTCCCTCGTTCTCAATTTTCCATATGAAGTTGGACAGGCGTATACAATGATAATGCATGAACAAACGCAGGCAGTTGAAATCTCAGTCACAGGCTACTGACCTTAGCATGTTTTAAGTTGACTGAAGCTAATAATAATATTTCACCAAACCCCGTAATAACGAGGGAAATAAAAAGCATACATCGAAATAAGGGTACAGAAATTAACATAAACAAAAAGATACACAAGTATCAAGTAAAAAGAGTCGCAATGACATTATAAAAGGACATCTACCTGTGTATTATGATACCAAAAGTGACGAAGCTGGACATAGACCTCAGGGGGGCTTAGGGTTCATTTTGTGACACACGGAGCAGGGGCAAACATGTGCAGGTGGACATGCAGTCAGTGGTTCAGCCTCAGGAGTGTCAAGTACTTGAAAAAAATACAGATCCAAGTGACAGAAATTCTACAGAAACGTAACTCTCTTTGTCTCAGGAAGATAATTTTCAAGGCAGTTGGGATAACATTTGACCCCCCTTTCTGAAGGGAAAGCGTCACGTTACAGACAGGCATACAAAAGTTGCAGGGAACACTAGCAGCAGCCCACACTCTGAAGTCAAAGCACCAACAGCCAATGGCCAGTGCACTCACAACAATGCGGACAAGGAGGTTGTTGTGGAGCAGTGCCACTCATGCGGAAGGGAAATAACAGAAGCTGAACAGAGTGAGATCTGCCCGTTTCATGAGAATGTCAAGTGCAGTCAGTGTGCTTCATCTTGCCAGGAGTGTAGATCAACCTTGTGTTTTGTATGATAAGCAGGACACTTTTACCCTCTGTCTGGAGTGTGAACATCAGGGTGAGGACAGGAATAATCTGATGAGGAAAAAACATAGTACATACAAAATTAAAAAATTATATGTATTTGCAAGGACAGGAGTGGAAACTCTTATACAAGTGTATACGATCCACACGACAATCCACGGATAACTAACCAATACCACAGATACTCTGGTGAAAATCAAAGGTGGCCAGGCATTGACATTGATACTGAGACGTTACAACATGAGAGACTGCAACTGATGAACTTCTTGGAACATGCTGTTTAAAAACATTCAAAATAGACCCTTGTGCTCAGTGGACCAAATCTTTCCGGATATTCATGGTCAGGAGTACTTCCCCGATTACATGTACACTCTAATATTTATATTCGGAGTTTTTGTTAGCATTGAAAGAATAGGGACAAATTTTGTTTTCATCAGTCGATGGTAACATCATGTACAGCATGGCACGAGCCAGTGCCTACTTTGCTACGTTACAAGCGGCTGGCCACACCCATAGCTCCTCTCACTGATAAACAAAAGGTCTTTCGCAGTGGCTATCAAAACTTTTACGCACAAATATTCATGACAAATTTGATTCTGATGTTAATGTTAATATGAATATAAATATAAAAAATGAAGTCTGTCCCTGTTGTTGTCATTGGTATGTAACAGCGCGGTTGTTGAGAGGCAGGCATTTTTTCCATGACGTTGCTATCGCGACGTCATGAAAAATGCCTACGCACAATCGCGCTGTTACATGCCAATGACAACCACAGAGACAGACTTCATTTTTATAATATTTACGTTGGGAGTTTTTGCTAGCATTGAAAGAATAGGGACAAATTTTTTGGCATGTAACAGCGCGGTTGTTGGTAGGCATTTTTTCCACGAGGTCGCGATAGCGCTGTTACATGCCAATGACAACAACAGAGACAGACTTCATTTTTATAATAGCAATGGAGTTATAAATGTTTAAAATTTCACAATTCCTATTTTTGTCAATCTGGATTTGCCAGACTACTGTAATATTCAATATGGCGACTTAACCTGCCAACACCTGAAAATAATATATTTCACTATGGCTGTAAGCCCAAGTTGGAGCAATTTCAACTTTCCCAATCAGATTGCCAGCGACGATCAAACTTTCAATGTCTAACTCTCATAGTATAATCTCTATTACAGGTGTAAATATGTGGCTGTGCCGGATAGTATATATGGATAGAAAGTGCCTGTGCTAATGACAAGTTTATCAGATGGTTTAGTGATTTCACTTTATTTTCAAAAGTTTTTTTCTGACAGTGTCAGAAAGTTTAATTTTCAGTGACTGGTTATGACATGCTTATTTGAACTGGTCTTACAAATAATGAACTTTAAAGGAAGAAGACTTTCACATGTTTAGTGTGCTGTACATTAAGCCGAACAAACAACTATGATAAACTGTCACCAAATGGACAACCTTCACATTTTTGCAGAATCAGCCACCAAGACTCCAACTGTCTGGCTAATTCATATTGTGCATTCCCCTCCACCTTTGTCAGTTTATATATTTTGTATGCATTTAATGGCACCATGGGCCTGTAGCCTTACATGACTGAAATAAATTTACGCACTTACAATAAAAGTACATAAGCATAAAGCACACAAATCACATTGAAAAGTCTTGACCCATAGATATAATTAGATTCATAATCATGGAAGTTACCCATAATCAGTGAACCAAATAAGTAGGCTGTGACGAATGTGCAAACAAACATATGGGACGATCCAAAGGGACCGATTCTTCAGTTGAGTAGGGTTATCACAGTTACTCAGTCAATCAAAGAAAAGAAGACACTCGGTTGATAAATCATAATCCTGAAACAAAGCTTGGCACAGCTTGCTCGCTGATTTTTTCATTTTATTTTTTGTAATAAATCTGTGTATTTAAACCCTGTGTCAGTTTTTATCATGATGAACTAAAGGGTACATTATCATGTATATGCATATGCTTACATGTACACACACACGCACACACACACACACATACATACATACATACATATATATATATATATATATATATATATATATATATATATATATATATATATATATATATATATAATTTTACGTAGAGGTCACAGAAGCTTATTCCCTGTCTAATGTGGACACCTGTCAATTGTGGACACTTTTGCTCAGTCGCAATGGTGTCCGCAATTAACATATCTATCTATCTATCTATCTATCTATCTATCTATCTATCTATCTATCTATCTATCTATCTATCTATCTATCTATCTATCTATCTATCCATCCATCCATCCATCCATCCATCCATCCATCCATCCATCCATCCATCCATCTATCTATCTGTCTATCTATTTTGGTGCAAAGATCTTTGTGAAACACCTTACGCACGTTATTATTACATAGCAAGCTGGATACGGAGACTGCAAAATATAAGATCCAGCGATTCTATCAAGAATCGTGCTGTCTTATTGAGAAGAACGCAAAGAAACAGCTGTAACTGAGGAAATGATTTCAGCTCAGTGATTTGAAATAAAGAGGGATAATATTCAAAAGAGACCAATTCTAGTGGAAGGGTCAAAATGAAACGATATGAATACAATAGACGATTTATATAAAGGTTTGATGGCATTTTGACTGTCTTAGTGAATATAAAGAAGTGGAGCAACAGAGGAGGCTGTTTATATTCATTAAGATGGTCAAACAGCCAACACACCCGCTCGGAAGGCAATGAATGGTCTTTACCTTTGATAACATGAACGTGGTCTTGAGCAAGAGTCAATTATATTAATTGTTCCGTCCAGCCGGGCTATTGTTTTCAAAATAAAGTCGCGTGCACTCTTCACGGTGAGGACACCGCACAGGTTTTATTGTGGCAAGCAGAGATGGAAGAAAGCTGACTTGTTGCTCCAGGTTTGAAGCCTCTGACGTCTGTTGCTTAGCTATATCCCTTGCGACTTGCTTTCAATTGCCACCCAAAATTGTTTTTTCGAGCGAGAAAATTCTGTGGAAGAAACTGAAAAATCTGGGTGATATGCGGAAGTTGTCACCCCAGTGAGGGGAGCCAAAATATTCAAGAATTCATCTCTGAAGCCACCAGAGAAAATTAACAGGTGGGGTGTCACCATATGGAAAGCAGGGCAAAATGGCGACATCAACGGCCTGAAACCAAACTGGATGAAAATTAACTGAACGAAAATGTTTTGGATATGCACATTCCAAAGTTACCACACTGGACGTGTTTTTTCGTGCTGGAGATACAAACGAAAGACAGGAAACCTTATCCCCCGGCAACTTTGACTCAAATATCCATGATAATCCAGAGACATCTGCGTGACCGTGATATTTATGTTAGACTAAGAAGGGTCAGTGCATTCAAGTTTGGTGACCTGACCTTTATTTTAACATATTTCGCCGGGAACTGAACGCGGAAATTAAGAATTTGTCAAGCCAAAGGATAGGGGTTCATATCAATTGGGCGGAATCAGTGCTTCCAGAGCAGGAACTAAAATATGGCAGGTAGGCACCTTTTCCTTTGAAACCGCTTGTGCCAAGTTGTGGCCCGCAGATGCAACATTGTACAAATGTAAAACGTTTCCTTTTCGAGACGGACTGATTGAACAGTCAATGTTATGTCCAACCTGCCGAAGTGACTTCACTTCTGGGCCAAATATCACAGAAATACGCATTCTTATATGATAAACCTAATACTTGATTGACCAATACTTGATTGACCACAATGCTTTGCAGAATCTGTCTACACTAAAGGTGGAACTCTCCATTCAAAATTGTTGTATAAACACAAGCGTTTTTGGTAAAATTTTTTTCATGTGAAATTTTGGATATGTCTTGAAAAATAATTAAGATAAAATGGCCAAATTTGTGTTATTTTGATCTCAATACATGTATCTACCAAAAACGCATCAGTGATTTTTCATTTCATAAGTGCATCTGGTTTTTGTTTCACAATCGAGATACAAAAATGCAAAATGTCTGATTGTGTCAAAATTGATAATTTAGTGGACTCTTCATTTTTGACGCACATTTTAAAAAGAACTGTTCATTGCCTACAAAATCCCTGATACCCGTTTGATTTAATAATTTTTTTATAGTAAATAGTAAATCAGTTTTTGTTTGTTCAAAATAAGATAATTAGTGTTAGAAAAATATCCACATGAACTGGATATTTTGGTTGAAATACCTGTTGTCTGTAATCAATATTCAAAGGTTAACACGGTCAATTGACTGCCATTTTAGCATTAAAAGTTGTGTGTTAGTTTCTTCACATGGCATTGGGACTAGAACCACCAAATTTGGACAGTTAATAGACTATATATATATATATATATATATATATATATATATATATATATATATATATATATATATATATATATATATATATATATATATATATATATATATATATATATATATATATATCCCGGTCGTTTGGCAGATTTGTTTGATGTGCACGTAAGCTGGGTCAGCAGAATAATACCTGGGTGCAGTAAAGCACTTGCTAGCGTACCACGTGGTCAAGTTATACATTTCACGCCTGGAGAGGTGTACAGGATACAAGAACCTTTTCATGTTGAGGCAGGGTGATAAGGTATCTTTTAAGTTTTGGGCAATTGATAGCACGCATGTACCTATAAGGCTATATAGTCACCTGGGGGCAAACCGGGATGAACTGAACCGTAATCGACAGGATATTTTCTCGATAAATGCCAGATCATCGATGATGCTGATTTCATATTGATACGGATTCTTGTGCTGCGCTGGCCAGAAAGCTCGCATTGTAGCCGCATCTTTGATTTCAGTGAAGCATATGCCAAAATTTGTTTGTGGCGAGATGAATGGCATTTTATTGGGTGACAATATTTGTCCTCTGCGCTAGTACTTGATGGCTCCATTTCTTGGCCCCGCTACACGGAAACAAGATATAACTGGAAAAGAAGATTTGCTTTAAAGCAAATCCGTCTGTGTGCCTTCAAAAGTTGTAAATACTAAATGCTACAACTTTTGTCCTTTTCGTACTTCACATTTTATTAAGCGTATGACTGGATGAAAATTTCAAAGTCCCAATGACCTTGACCTTTGTCCTTTAGAGGTCACATGTAAATTACAAAAATGTAAAGTGTTTCAATACCCACGATTTAAGCCCAACATGAACCAAATCAGATGAAAAGTGACCAAGTCATGGCTAGATGCAACTTTCGAAAGACCGAATGACCTTGACCTTTGACCTCTAGACGTTACATATTAATTGCAAAATGTGCGATGTTGCAATACCTACCATTTGAGACCAACATGATAAGAATAGGATGGAAATTGCCCAAGTTACGACTGGATGAAACTTTCAAAGGTCTAAATGACCTTGACCTTTAACATTTAGAGGTCACATGTACATGTAAGTTTAAAAAATGTGCAGTGTTACAACAGCTACAATTTGAGCCCAACATGATCAAAATTGGATAAAAATTGACCAAGTTATGGCTAGAAGAAAGCCACCATCGACAGTGGCCTGTAACCTGGAAATGACCTTTGACCTTGAGATGACCTCTACCTGAAGTGAACCTTGACCTCAAAATGACATTTAGGCCTCAAATCGACCTTTGAACTTGACATGACCTTTGACCTTGAAATGACCTTGACATTTGAGATGACCTTTACCTTGCTATGATCAAACTCCTATGCACTCAGAACCACATCTTCTATAGTATATATAAGATATTGCAGATTTAAAACGTTAATTAACCCCCATTTGGCATAATTTTGAAAAGCATGACCTCTCATTATAAAAAGAAAGAAAGAAAGAAACTATTCCTAGAAAAACAATATGTCTGTGTTGGCACACAGACATAACTAGGAAAGATGATTTGCTGCATAGCAAATCAGTGTGTGTGTCTTCAAAGCATATTGGTATGGCAATGTACAACTATTCCATAATACAGGAGTAGAAGTTGGAATGGCATCTCTATCTATTATAGCTTTGCTGTTTATTCAATATTAAAAATTTCTAATGGTGCCAATTAGCAATTTAAATTGCTACAACTTTTATTCTTAATTCATTTGGTGGGCAATGGTTAACAACCCCCTAGTAGAAGTTAGAATGACATCTCTATCTATTATACTTTTGAAGATATTCATGATTTAAAATTTCAAATGCCCCTAATATGCATAATTTTAAACATCTTCATTCCTCTGTATAAAACGGTCCAACTCCTTGTATGGAGGTACAATCATGCCAAGCTTGGAGTTTCTATGTATAACAGTGTCTGAGAAAAGTGTCGGACAAATTGGTGGTAAAGAAGAAAGAAGAAAGAAACTAGGCAGGATGATTTGCTGCGTAGCAAGTCAGTGTGTGTGTCTTCAAAGCATATTGGTATGGCAATTTACAACTATTCCGCAACACAGGAGTAGAAGTTGGAATGGCATCTCTTATCTATTATAGTGTTGAAGTTATTCAAGAGTTAAAATGTCTAATGGTGCTATTTGGCATAATTTAAATTGCTACAACTTTTATTTTTGATTCATTAGGTGCGCAATGGTTAACAACCCCCTAGTAGAAGTTGGAATGACATCTCTATCTATTATAGTGTTGCAGATATTCAAGATTGAAAATTTTGAATGCTGGTAATTAGCATAATTTAAATGGCGACAGCTTTTGCTTTAGATTCATTACATGTGCAATGGTCAATAACCCCGCAGTAGAAATTGGAACGACATCTCTATCTATTATACTTTTGAAGATATTCAAGATTAAAAATTTTAAATGCCCCTAATTTGCATAATTTGAAACATCTTCATTCCTCAGTATAAAACGGTGAAAGTTCTTGCATGGAGGTACAATGATGCCAAGTTTGGAGTGTCTATGTATAATAGTGTCGAGAAAAATGTCCGACAAATTAGCTAGTAAAGAAGAAAGAAGAAAGAAAGAATTTCAGGAAAAACTGACATACACACTTTAGTAAAGAACTTCGGGAAAAACAGGTAAGTGTGTGTTGAGACAAACACTTTAACTAGAAACGATTTGCTTCAAAGCAAATCTGTCTGTGTGCCTTCAAAAGTTGTAAATATTAAATGCTAGAACTTTTATCCGTTGGTACTTCACATTCCATTAAGCATCTGACTGGATGGAAATTTCCTATACACTAGGAAGGTTCCACATCTACTATAGTATATAAGATATTGAAGATTTAAAATTTTAATTAGCCCTCATTTGCATAATTTTGAAAAGCATGACCTCTATTATAAAAAGGCAAGACTTCATCTATAGAAATATAATTGTGCCAAGTTGGGATTTTCTACGTATAATAATTTTCAAATGAAATGTCGGACAAATTTGCCTGTAAAGAAAGAAAGAAACTAGGAAAGGTGATTTGCTGCATAGCAAATCAGTGTGTCTGTCTTCAAAGCATATTGGTATGACAGTGTACAACTATTCCATAATACAGGAGTAGAAGTTGGAATAGCATCTCTATCTATTATAGCTTTGAAGTTATTGAAGATTTGAAATTTATAATGGTGCTATTTAGCATAATTTAAATTGCTGCAACTTATATTTCTAATTCATCAGGTACGCAATGGTCAACAACCCCCTAGTAGAAGTTAGAATAACATCTCTATCTATTCTTGTGTTGAAGATATTCAAGATTGAAAATTTTTAATACCCCTAATTTGCATTTTTAAAAATCTCCATTCCCCTGTATAAAACGGTCCAACTCCTTGTATGGAGGTACAATCATGCCAAGTTTGGGGTTTCTATGTGTAGTATTGTCCGAGAAAAGTGTCGGACAAATTCACTGGTACAGAAGAAAGAAAGAAAGAAAGAAAGAAAGAAAGAAGGAAGGAAGGAAGGAAGGAAAGAAAGAAGGAAAGAAAGAAAGAAAGAATGAATTTTGGGAAAAACAGAAAAGAGTGTGTTGACACACACACTTTAATAAAGAATTCCTGGAAAAACAACATGTCTGTGTTGGCACCCAGACATAATTAAAGCTGGGTGCCAACCCAGACATTTTGCTTTTCCAAGAATTTTTTTTTCTTTCCTTCTTCTTTATGACCAAATTTGTCCGGAGTTTTTCTCGGACACAATTATTCCGAAAACCACAAAGCTTGCCATGTTGACTGACCTACCAGTGAAATTGTGCACCTGGTTTGGTATAGCCATGATGCAAATGAGGGGCAATTAAAATTTTAAAAGCTTCACATCTTCCAAACTATTGCAGACAGACACAAAATTTTAATGTGCATGTACAGTTTTGTGACACCTGCCAATATTATGAACAGGAAACGAAAGTTGTAGAATTTCAAATTATGCAGGGGCATTGAAACATTTAAAAGTTGAATATTTTTAAAACTATTGTTGACAGAAATGGCATTCCAACTTCAATAAATAGGTTTGTGGCAAAGTCACATCCAATGAACCATGAACCAAAGTTGTAGGATTTTAATTTATGTAAGTTGTGCGAATGTGTAAAATTTAAATCTTAAATAGCTTCAAAACTATTGTAGATAGAGATGCAATTCCAACTTTAAGATAAAAGTTTATGGCAAAGCCACATCCAATGAGCCATGAACCAAAGTTGTATAATTTTAATTAATGAAAATTAGGTGAATACACAAAATTTAAATCTTTGAATACCTAAAAAACTATTAAAGATAGAAGTGCCATTCGAACTTCAATTTATGGATTCGTAGCATAGCCGCATCCAATGAGCCATAAACCAAGTTGTACGGTTTTAATTTACGCAAATGAGGTAAATACGCAAATATTAGAATTTTTTTTAATAACTCCAAAACTATTATACATGGAGGTGCCATTCCAACTTCAACTTAGAGGTTTGTAACATAGCATAGATAGAGGTGCCATTTCAACTTCATTCTTTATTTGTGATAAAATGAAACATGAAGCAAAGTTGCAGGATTTTAATTTATGCAAATAAGATGAATACAGAAAATCTAAATCTTGAATAACTTCAAAACTTTAAAACATAGAAGTACCATTCCAAATTTGATTTGTAGGTTTGTGACATAACCGCATTCAGTGAACCATGTACCAATTTTGTAGGCTTTTAATTTATGCAACAAATACACAAAATTAAAATCTAGAATTCCTTCAAAACTACTGTAGAATGTGGGGCCATTCAAACTCTAGTTTATACGTTTGTGACATTGCCACATCCACTGAACCACTGAACCAAGAATGAAAGTTATAGAATTTTATAGCTGTTCTTATTTTAAAGGCACCCAGACAGATTTTGTGTGCCCAGGAAAATTTTAAAAATTGCCTATTAAGTATTTATTTAACTCATGCAACAATAATTTTTATTGAACTGTTCAAACTGCACGTTAAGATTGAGTTGTGTCACAAATCTAAAAATTGAAGTTGGAACGGTTCCTCTATCTACAATAGTTTTGAGGTTATTCAAGATTTTAATTTTGTGTGTTTGTATAATTTGCACAAATCAAACTGCTACAACTTATAATTCATGGTAGCACAAATCTATGAATCAAAATTTGGAATGGTACCTCTATCTATAATAGTTTTGAAGATATTCAACATTAAAAATTTCAAATCGCTCTAATTCTCAACATGGTGAGTAATCCAAAAAGATGCTTCATTCACTCTTAGGTCAATCACCATGCCAGGCATGATACTTTTGGGAAATAAAGAAACAAAGAAAGAGCTAGAAAAAAGATTTGCTTCACAGCAAATCTGTCTTGGTACCTTCAAAATGAGAACAGTTTATAAAGCTACACTTTGCTCATCGTTCAACATGATCTAAATTTTGCGTATTGGCCTAATTTGTACAAATTAAAATGTTGCAACCTTGGTTCTTGGTTTATTGGATGTGGCTATGTCACACTTATAATCTAAATTTTAAGTATTCGCCTAATTTGTTTAAATTAAAATGTTGCAACCTTGTTTCTTGGTTTATTGGATGTGGCTATACCACACTTATAGGATGAAGTTTGAATGACTCCACTATCTACAACAGTTATGAAGCTATTCAAGATTTTAATTTTGTGTATTGCACAGTTTGCATAAATTAAAAGCCTACAACTTTGGTTTATGGTTTATTTTGATGCACCTATGTCCCAAACCTACAAATTAAAGTTGCAGTGGTACCTCTATGTATAATAGTTTTGAAGTTATTCAAAGATTTGATTTTGCGTATTTGCCTTATTCGCATAAATTAAATTCTCCAACTTTGGGTCATGGTTCACTGGACGCACCTATGTCACGAACATATAGAGTGAAGTTAAAATGGCACCTCTATGATAATTTTGAAGCTATTCAAGATTTAAATTTTGTGTGTTCGCCTAATTTGCATAAATTAAAATTCTGCAACTTTGGTTCATGGTTTCATTATATGCGGCTATGTCACAAACCTACAAATTGAAGTTGGAATGACCCCTCTATGTATAATGGTTTTGAAGTTGTTTAAGATTTAAATTTTGTGTATTCACCCAATTTGCATAAATTAAAGTTTTACATTTTTGTTTTGTCGGATGAGTTTATGTTACAAACCTTTGAATTGAAGTTAGGATGGCACACCTTTCTATAATAGTTTGTAAGTTATACAAGAAGATTTGAATTTTGTGTATTTACCTTATTTGCATAAATCAAAACTTTGTTTTATGGTTCATTGGATGTTACAAACTTTTAAATTGAAGTTTGAATGACACTTCTATCTATAATATTTTCAAGGTATTCAAAATTTTTATTTTGAATATTCACCGTATTTGCATCAATTGAAAACCTACAACTTTGGTTCATAGTTCATTGGATGCGGCTGTGCCGCAAACCTTTAATTTGAAGTTGGAATGGCTACTCTATATATAATAGTTTTGGAAATATTCAACTTTTATATTTTTCAATGCCCTGCTCAGCATAATTTGAAATTCCACAATTTTCATTTATTGTATATAGTATTGGCAGGTGTTACAAACCTAAACATGCACATTGAAATTTTGTGTCTATCTACAATTGTTTGGAAGATATGGAGCTTTTAAAATTATAATTGCCCTGCATTTGCATAATTTTAAACATCATGACTATTCCAAACAAGGTGCAAAGTTTCATTGCTAAGTCATTTACCATGGCAAGTTTGGTGGTTTTCGGAATTATAGGGTCCGAGAAAAACTCCGTACAAATCTGGTGGTAAAGAAGAAAGAAAGAAAGAAAGAAAGAAAGAAAGAAATAGTTCTTGAAAAAAACAAAAATAAAATGTATGGGTTGGCACCCAGACATAATAAAGTATTTGAAGGAAAAGAAAAAGTCTATGTTTGCAGACAGCCTTAATTTTGCTCAGTGCTCACATGAGTGAATGTTAACATTTTATTTTGGGCATAGAAATGGAAGCATTTATGCCTGACATAAACCCTCAGTTTAAAAATGCAGGCAAGTCTCGCTGTCATTGTAGCTTTTGGGGTTCTTCAAACCAATTTCGGACTCCATGGGCTTCCCAAAGTGGGTGCAGATGATTGCAGCAGATACCTGTATACGTACAGCCACATGCAAATCAAAATCAAAGTGGACGGGCACAAACAGCCAGACTTGTTGCACTTTTTGAGTGAAAGTATTTTATTAATTTTACCTCAAGATATTTATTTCTTGTATCCAACTTGCAACATTGGGAAAGGCGGGGTCAAACTGAACGAAAGTTTCCCCTGTTTAATAATTTGTTGATGTATTGAAATGATTACAGGTGATACATCATGGATTGGTAATTATGGGCCAAACGGCTGCAAAATATCTGAACAAGTTAAGTTGTGGTATGGGATGGGGACAGAAAGGGAAAATTCGGCTGGTATGGGAAATTTCTCACACATGACACTGCTACAATGCAATAATATTACTTCGGTTTCATTACGCAGAAATAGTCTGGAGAACGTGTAGCAAGGCAAACTTGACCAGACTAGATAGATAGGAGAGGTGCCAGAATTATACTGGAGTGTAATATCAGAGACAGGAGCTCTAGATTTGCTTGATTCGCTGGATTGGCTGCCTCTATCCACCATATGAGACTTTCATGCAATCACAATGGTCTATAAATGTACACGTAATTTAGCCCCTGCTTATCTATCTGGCCTTTTTTCTACTTCTTCCGAAATTCATTCCTTTGCAACCAGACAGGCAAACAATTTACGCATGAACCGAGTAAGAGCATCGTCCCTTCAAAAATTCTTTGCAAAGTTGGGCGCGCCCCTTTACGATAAACTTCCCCTCATAGTTAAAATGCCCCAAGTTTGACTTCTTTCAAATCCAAATATTTGGCAAACCTCAAAACATACCAGTCAAACATAAACTTTCATTAAATCTTGATAGATCAGAGTGACTGTAATGTATAATATGCCCATACATAAGTCATAAGTGCCATATAGTTAATCCTATTTTATTGCATACGTTTACTAAATAAATTGTACTCAAGTGATCCGCTCTTTCTGTGATACTGTAACTTGAGAGTCTTTGACAATGCACTATTGAGTTTTCCCTGAGGTACTGCAGACTTTATATATATATACATGTATATATATATATATATATATATATATATATATATATATATATATATATATATATATATATATATATATATATATATATACATATATATATATATATATATATATGTATGTATATTGTAAATCTTAAGTTCTATGTTTTTATTTGTATCGTACGAGTGTGCTGTGTACTTGCAGGGCCCATCTGCAAAGCAGCCTTTTCCAAGTTGATGTGCGACTACCCTGAATAAATAAATAAAGTCTGTCCGTCAGTCTATCTATTTATCCATCCATCCATCCATAAATCCATCCATCCATGTGCTGGAAATAATTTGCAGCCCAGAAGATGGCGCTGACTACGAGGTCAAGCTTTCGGATGTTGGATAACCAAGTTCTGTCTCTAATATTAACAAATACGCGGGGAACTGGCCAACTGCCACCTAACAACACGAAAACTGCCCTGGCAACATGGGCAAAGTCAAAAAATTGCAAAAACTGCTTAATATGGACAGGAACAAGAGTCAAGGGGTAAAGGGTTTAACAAAAATCAAGAGAGTGTGGCTTCAACAAAGTGTTGTGCAGCTAATATTTGTTAAATCCCTGTGCAAACCAGCTGCCTGTTTGTTAACCTAGCGTCAACGTTGAGTTAAATCATGGCTTCCAAACCACCGGTCAACCCTGGGCGAACTTGATTACTGGGTCACTGAAAAATGAGAAGATAACCATGAGAATTGATTTGCATGGTTGACATTGTTTCAGGTTTTCGTAAGGCTTCACCAGAAACGGGAAAGGCTCGCTAAAGGTTTGGGTGATATATATATATATATTTTGATTGGTTGAAAATGAGTCCGTTCGTAGTTTATTCATTTTCGTGAATGTGATTGTACATCAATGCGCAGATGCACATCTCAAAGTAACTAGATAAATGTACATACATAATATACAGAAATTAAAACAGGTTACATGCCAAAATAATAGTTGTCATACAAATTGTTGAAGGTGTTTACACAACACACGCACTGCTCAAAGAGATGTACTACTTTGCTACGGAAATTTCTGTCCAGAAGACGTTAAGTGGAATCAAGATTGCGCACATGAAACGGACAGTCTAGCCAACTTGTGATGCAGTAAGCTTCGCGGGCAAATCACGACAAATTCTGAAATATTATGACGTGCTCGTATTTTGTATGGGTGCAGAAGTGCAGGTATTGGTTGAATAACAAGAAAAACACCTGACAGGACTTTGTCTCTTAAACAAATGGTTGTGTTATAAAAGTGGCAAGGCAACACTGCTGCAACATTTTCATTCTTCAGTTTTGTTTTGGAGAAGGCCAATCAGAAAGCAGCTTGTGTTCGTTTGGGCGAAATGAGTGTTCAAGCTCTTCCTTCTCAGACAATAATCAATTGGGTTTTAGCAAAAGACGTACATTTACCATGTTTACTTATCGCGAGGAGGAAATATCCGATGAAAGGGATTTGTTTCGGTCAAAAGGTTGCCGTGGCGCACCAATGATCAACCAGATATTGACGGTAAAATTTGTCGATTCATTGTAGTTTGATCATGGAAGAGTAAGCTGCCGCAAAAAAACACGTGACCCAGAAAGCACTCTGGTATAAAAAACATTCGCGCCATTTCACGCACTCACACCAGGGGGAAGTCACCACCGACGTTGTTCATACTTGTGCGCAGATGCAATTGAACACAATCCTCCAGGGAAATTGTTATCAAAAGTATGCATACCGGGGACTGGTAAGTACCTTTACTTATTTTATTGGCAGTTTATTTGTGAATGCCATTGAATGTCTTTCTGGATAAGGAAAAAGACAGGACAAACCCGGGAATCTCAGTTTCCATCCACACAACTAAATCGAATAGCAGTTGATTTTTTCCTCTTGAATTTTTTGGTCCAAGGTCGAGATGAATTATATTATCAGGAAACAATAGAAACGGGAAGAACGCAGCTTTCAGGTGTGTGTGGGTGGGCTATGGATAGCCCTGCGACAAAAAAACGCCAGATTGCAAAAGTCCTGATTGAGCTGTGATCAGAATGATCAACCAGAGGTAGCCACTTGCACAAGTCCTGGTTGAAGGTAATCAGGGTTGTAAGCTATGGTTCCCGGTGATCACAACTTGGTGCATGTGGTTCCAAGCGCTGCTTAACCAATGTAAGAGAAATATATGGCATGGTGGTTTTGAATTCCTGAAGTCAGATTAGTGCAAAATATAGTTGAAGGAAAGAAAGAAGGAAAGATCATTAAAAAATGTTGTTGCCATAAAAAGGCCAGTAAATATGTAGGGAAATTCCGTTATATGGGTTTTCTGTGTATTGGTACATGTATTGCGTCATGCTGCAGTGCTCTTTGTATTCATAATCCATGCATTTTTGTTGCCTTTTCGCGCGTTGGTTCACTCTATCATGTCTGGAGTGGTAGGACACAGTTTTTCACATGCAGCTTCTTTTTTCTTTCCTTTTTTCGGTATCATTCGCCCGTTATTTCTGTATTTTTGCTTCGAGTTCTATCAAAATTTGTTTCTATGGTTCCGTAAAATTGAGAGTTCCAACATTGTGAAGGGACTGAAGTGGCACACATAGTGTATGGGACACTTCACGTGAAATTCTAAGCCCGGGATTCTGAGTAAAGCCATGTGGGCCCACACAAGAAACCAACCAGTGGGGCATGACACAGTAGGCAAATTGCTTATATCTGTCTTACCACGGAACAATAGGTCACCCGTGGCAACCTTTGTTTTGAACTAAGGCTGTGGTCTTGTACATTGTTAACCGCCGCGTGAGCTGCGGCCATTCAATCTCGGATTTCAACACCGGCACCTGTGGTTGGCTGAATCCAGGGTTGAGCGGTGCTTATCCGATTCCGGAATCAACACATAACCCACGGCTCACCTGTGCGGGTGTTCTGCAAGTGGTCAGAAAGCACAGACGCTTGAAGCAGACCGCGGACAACTGCATGCGCGCACTGAAGCAGAAAACCCCCATTCATTGTATTATAGTAAACACCAAGATATGAAACTCAAGTCCGAACCGGCTGACATCGCTCTAACAAATATCCCCAGAACGTTCATTTTGACAACTTTCAAGCAGAACTTTTCTGTTTGGTGGTTTCTCCTCGTATTAGGTGAACGTCACGCCGGGTTGAAATGAAATCCCATGTTTGTCAGCGCAACATGAGAATAAATAACTTTTTTTCAATGCACATACCACGCGAATCCTTTCAGGGACATTTGGTCGTGTATTTCTGTCGGTCTTTTGCTTGATCAAACGATCTGATGGGTCACCTTACCTTATGTCAATGTTCAAGCTCCATGTGTCTCTGGGGTGTCTTGCATTACACGGTATACATGTCATTGCACTGCAAATTAGAAGCATGGATATATGTGCGTATTGGTGAGTACATGCACATTTTATCATGATCCCAGATATCCTCCTCATCGTCATAATGACACAACAATACTAAGTGTATGAGAAATTCAATATCAAGACGATGTGGTGCACGTCTTGTTAGCACTTGTAAAGTATCTCCCAAAACCAGTCTATTTTTTAACAGCTGTTCAATGCTCTGTTTTGTTATTTTATCATTGACTTTCATAAAGCTATCGGTCTAAGACTAATCAGAGTTTTTGCTTAGGTTAAACGCTATACCACATGCCGAAACACAAAAAGGGGCACGACAAAACATACATATATATATATATGTATATATATATATGTATATATATATATATATATATATATATATATATATATATATATATATATATATATATATATATATACATATACATATATATATATACATATATATATATACATATATATATATATATATTATCCCCAAGCATCATCTTAATGTTCTCCAAACAGCATGAAGAATGACACGGTGTGAATAGTTGTGTGAAGATAGCATTGACTATAAAGATAATGTCCAACCTGGAAAAGTGACTTCATTTCCACGCCAAATATCACAGAAATATGCATTCCTAACATAATAAACCTATATACTCAATTGACCACAAGGCTTTGCAGTAATCTTTCTCATAAACAGAACCTTTTGGGCAAAAATGTATTTCTGTGAAAACAGCAATTTCATAAAAAGGCTGAAGTTTTGGGGGAATCTTCTTGTTTGATACGGATTAAAAAAAACTTATCAATTCTTAGAAAATGACTGATACCTTTTGGCATCAGAAAAGTCTTAGAGTAAATCAGTTTTTAACTCTAAATCAGATAACTCGTTTTGGAGAAATATCCACGAGAAACAAACATTCTAGTGCAGATACCTGTTGTCTGTAGTCAATATTCAAAGATTGGTTTGCACATATTTTGGTGAAACAATCAACGGAGTATTTTATTGAAACAATCAAAGGAATATTTTATTGAGACAATCAACGGATAACACGGTCTATTGACTACCATGTTAAAATTGAAAGTATTTTTCATCCATTTTTTTTAAGGATTGCATTGGGGTTAGAAATACCAAATTTGAACATGTGATAGACAGCATTTTATGTCTACCAAAATGTCTAAAAATTTTATGAACAATTATCCAAAAACAGGTTGGACATTACCTTAATTGTTCTAATGTATTAACACGAAATACAAAAAGAAAACTACAAAGCAAATGATCCCAGCTGGCTCTTAAAAATACAAACGAATTAATAATAAAAAACGCGATTTAAGCTATTTTCCTATTATCGTGGCTTTCATGCATTTGTATTTTGAAGTAAATATTCCAGTTGACAAAGATTACATCACCTTGTCCTGAGTTCGGCAACGAAGTAGATATTCATAAAAAGGACGTTTTTCCAAAATTACATCAGTGTCCTTTTTTTTTTTTGAAATGGGCACATCATGGGTGTCAGTTCCATAAAGCTCGGTGCTTTTGTCAGATTATTGTACAGACTTTTACCCAATGTACAATGCAAACGTGCAAAAAGCCGCGTAAATTTCGCCGTGTTAGATGGATGGAGCTGGTCTGAGGGGGCTACAACGTTTTACACAGTGAAGACTTTGTGCTATGCAGTGACTTTTCAAAACCCACTCGAAAATATACCAAACAAGGCTACGCATTATATTTCGCGGACAATGATGTGGCTTGTTATTTCAAGGAAACTCAAATTGATTAGAAAAATTATGGATTTCGACCAAGCGTTTTCTTCTCCAGAGAGTAATTTGTGACACTTTTTTAAACTTCATTCGAGGCTCTCTGTGCGAAGAAAAAGTTGTCCGTGATAATTTGATACTGCCAACAAAACAAAAAGTGCTATTGAGAAGGGGAAGCGGTTTGTTTCTGATTTGTTCTCAGACATGCCATCAGATCCTAACATTCAGTGCAACTATATATTCTTCCAGACAGTGTCAGAAAATGGTCCGTCACATGAAGACTAAAGGCACAGTAAGATATACCTTTATCAAAATGTGATGCACAAAACATATCTATGTAATGAATGAATGAATCCATCAATCAATCCACCAAGAGACAAAACAGACAGAAATGAAAAAACAGTCTGAATGGGTGAGCGAAATATTGAAAGTGAGACAAAAGGAAGAGAACAAAAAGAAAAAAAGACGGGAGTGAATAATAATAATAATAATAATAATAATAATAATAATAATAATAATAATAATAATAATAATAATAATAATAATAATAATAATAATAATAATAATAATTTTATTGACCTCCGCGAGCGGAGAATAAAGGTTACATCTGTACAATATAATACAAATCAATACACATAGACATATACATATAAAACAACCATGGCAGAAATAAAAATTGACTAAGATGAAGATAGACCAGCTGCCCATCGTAATGTAAACAATATTCAATATTACCACCCCCTGGGGGAGAAGCATCCCCCCCCCCCCCCCCGGTCAGACTGCCAGCCAGACCCCTCCGTCATAAAGCACAGAAGGATCTGGTCAGCAGCCTCACCAGGAGATAATCCTCCCCGTATGGCTTAATAAAGTTTTCTTTAAAAATAAGTCCACGGAGGCTATCAATAATACCTTTCTCGTGTGTGTGACTATCATTATGCACCATATTGGGATAGAAGGCAGCCAGTACAGGCGAGATACCTTGGGCAACCAGTCTGTGGATCAAAGTACCAGGGCATGTTTAGCCGTCCACAAGGTAGCGGGACAGAAAATGTATACAAATATCCCGTGCAGAAGTATCACATTTAAAAATTCCCCAACACAGAGATAATGTGCGCTTCTTAACAGAATCTAACACTGGTTCAATGCCCATTGCCTCCCGTAAACATGAATGATGGGATCTTTTGCCCAAGCCAAAGCAGCATTTTATAAGCTCACCCTGTACAGAGTTAAGCTGCCGACCCATATTATTATCAAGATAAATACACTCTAAACAATATAACAAGGAAGGCAAACAGGTGGATTTCCATAGATATCTCTTAGCATCAGTGCTTATCCCAGGGTAACACATGCCAACTTCTCTCAAACTATGAAACAAACGTCTACACCCACCTACACGTTTTGCAATATGCTCATTATGCTTCAATTTATTATTAAAGATAGCACCAAGTATTTCCAGATTACTCACATTCTCAATCTCATTACCTGAAATGTACCATTTAGGCTCATGTGTTAACCCAGTGAAAGCGACCGAGAAAGAAAGAAAAAGAAAAAAAGAGAAAGAAACGACGATAATACGATGCAGTGATTAACATTGGTTATGAATAATAATGTTCACATGTATCTCCTTCTTTTTTAAAAGGCGGCCTATTTCAATGGCAAGATGAGTCTTTCATGTGCCCGCTTGGCCCGTAAGAATAATTTATGGCCCTTCAGTGCAAGTGACTGCACGTTCATCTGTTTTACATTCATTTCCCCTTTTCTTTTTCAGGCGCGTGTTTTATGTCATTTGTATGTGGTGTAGTGCGTGACCCCTCCTAGTCCCAGAGAGCTTGAACTTTGACATATGGTAAGGTGACCAATCAGATCCTTTGGTCAAGCAAAAGACCGACATAAATACACGACCAAATGTCCCCGAAAGGATTCGCGTGGTATGTGCATTGAAAAAAGCTATTTAATCTCGTGTTGCGCTGACAAACATAGGATTTCATTTCAACCCGGCGTGACGTTCACATACTACGACAAAAAAAAAAAAAAAAAAAAAAAAACAACAAAAAAAGAAAAAAAACACAAATCGTTTTGCTTGAAAGTTGTCAAAATGAAAGTTCTGGTGATATTTGTGAGAGCGATGTCAGTCTTTTCGGGCTCGTTTCATATCTTGGTGTTTACCATAATACAATGAATGGGGGTTTACACTACAGTGCGCGAATGCAGTTGTGCGCGGTCTGCTTCAAGCGTCTGTGTTAGAAAGTGGCAGAATGAGGACCTGACGCGTGAAGGTTCTGATCAGAAATTTGACAAATGGAGGAGGAGGAACGGTTATTTCTTGGTTTCTTCATGGAACTATCACTCGATGATAGCTCCATGGTTTGAGGAGTGTCAGGACTTGGGGTGCACAGGAAGGCCGTTCTTCAGAATCCACCACCCCCTTAAGTTCACTTGCCGTGATACTTGTGTTTTTATATAGGAACGCTTTATTCCGCCAGGAAATCGGTGGTGGATTTTAAAGAAGCTCAAAAACGGGACAGGAGCGATATCTGACCCTCAGACTTGTGAAATGTTTGCTTAAATGTTGTATCTGGGCCACTTTGTGGGTTGGGTGAGGTAAAGGGTAAAGACACTTGAAATAGGTCTGACGACATTTGGTCTTTTGACTTCCTTACCATTACAGACTTGATTAATGCCCGTGGGTTGCAGGCGATGAAGTAGAATAATTGACGCCTTTTGGTCCTCGAAGAATAAATGGGACATTTGCGCATGCCTTCGATGTCACTTGCAGAGTGAATGCGAATAAAAGAACAGCCACGTTAACATTTAAGAATTATATTGACGGGGACAGATTCCCTTCTTAGCCTCGCGCCCCGCCTCGCGCACTCTTACTATGTACCTGTAATCTCGCTAATGGGTCCATGCTCTTACGAAGGAGCGTGCGTAGAGGCCCCTTGCTCTTACCATGGAGGTCTGTATAATACCTCCATGCTATTACTCAGTCATCATGAACCACTGCAGAGGTTTCTGTTGGTTTTTGAAAGCAACGGAAATGTAAAAAAATAAAAAAAACCTACTTCGAAACTGTAGGTATAAACGGGATCGCTTAAAAAAAAGAAAAAATGGGGGGGGGGGTATTTTCAAATACACTTGTATATTGCTACATGTGAATAGAATGTTCAGTATTCGATTTAAAAACCCTCATTGCTTTGAGTGGTGGCGGGTCAGTTGTTCACACCTTTGTATTGTCTGAGCAATGATGATGATGATGATGATGATGATGATAATAATAATGATAATAATAATAATAATAATGGGCTCTCCGCTTTTGTGCCGCGTTACTGTGTGTCACAGGTGGCCTAGAGGAAAATAGTGCAAATGGCAGGATGCTGAATACAAGATTGTCGGTTGATTGTCGTGTTGGTTGTCCCCGCCGGTTTTGGTGAAGCCTGACCAACACCCGAAACAATGCCAACCATGCAAATTAAGTATATGTTTGTATTCACTTTTTTCGGTGACTCAATAATCCAGTTCATACCCGAGAGAAATGCATGTACTTGGACTGTGTGAACGTTGTGATCCAGCGTGGTCTGTGCAGCTGGTGACATTGCCTGTTTAGGAATGGCGAGGTTTCTTTTTACTGTGACTTTCAACAAAGAAATATAATAAAAACCAGTTACTTCTCAAGCTTATACGATGCATGGAAAACATTTAAGTGAACATAAAATTAGTTGCTCCTCGTAATCGTGTGAATCAATAATATGTACATGTACTGTGCTCAAACTCTGTTTTTTCACTTTTAGAAATTACCGGGCATTCTCTCTGTAATCATCAGGTACTTAAAGTAATTTCTTGGAATCTTTTCAAATTATTTGGAGTCTGGCATTCTGTGGTCTTAATTCTCTTCTATTGGCCAAGGGAGCAAATGCTAATACTGTTTTTGATTTGCTCACATTTTGTGCATGCAGTAAAATAGTCAAAAAGTGCTCTGTGCACCCCATTAACAATAACAGGATCTTATTTTTGCGAAACGTTTCTTGGTTTGTTATAACGTTCTTAAGGGCGTGGTATACTTTTTGACTCTAACGTGTAAATGTTTAATTTGTCTCTATGGCTATAATGTACTACCCTACAAATATATATTTTCTGAAAAAGTTAACATCAAGTTTAATTCTGGTACTGAATATAATATTTCAATATCGCCATTGATGTAATTAAATCTTAATTAAAATTCTTAAACATTTCATAAAATTAAAACGGCATTTAAAAAACAAAAATCTGATTTAGTTTATAGTGTCAAATGTAAGAACTCATAATGCTCTCAATACCTTTTTTCATTTTTTAAGTGGTTAAATCTGAAGGTTTTGTTTAAAACATTATAAAATTTTACCTTTAATTTAAACAGCGATTAAAGTTTGAATAAATGTTTCCCGATTTTGGTGTTTTAAGTTTTTTTGACTGACTTGTGCCGCGGTCCTGACATTTATTACTTATTACTTCGTTTTCTGTTCTGAAAAAAAGTGGGCTCCTACGCAGTAAATTATTTAATAAGTTTTTTTGTCAGGAATTATAATACTTTATTTTTCAGGTGCTGTTTTTTCAGTTGATGCTGGATTTTATCTGTAAAGAGCTTTTAATCATTGTAATGTCATTGCAGTGCTTCCCCACAAAAGCAATACAGATTCAGGTACACATTGGTGCACATTCTGTGCTGAGGGACTTAATTGGTATCTGTTTTCAAAAGGTCATAATACCTGCATGGAAATAGACGACAGCTGCATTGATTAAGGGCCGAAAAGAAACTGTATTGTGCTAGTTTTTATTGTTTAGTTCAGATGTACAATGGAGACATGACACACGGTTTGTATGATAGATTTTTGTGTATGTGAGCAAGCTGCTGGAAATGCCTCTCGTGTATAGAGGATTTTACGTTTTTTTTAAATTTTAAAATGCGGGCACCTATAAAATAGTAATTTACTTGTTTTAATTGTGTAAGGATCTTAACGCTTTTATGTTTTTAAGGTGTTGTTTTACAGTTGCCATATTTTATCTGTTTATGGCTTTAAATTATGTTATTGATTTTTTTCATACTTTTAAGGTTTATCACATATTTGTGCCCTATTCGAACTAGAGGACGTTTAACACCTTTATTTCCTTTTATGATAGATTACTAGCCTTTCAGATGTTTTATATGTTGAAAATTTTCAGCTGTCAAGACTTTTTTCATAATATTTTGTTAATACAAGTGGTGTTGAATATGTTGCTTATTTATGGGTTGCTAAAACAAAATGTGCACCTCATCATGTCCATACAAAGATGGTTTTGCAAAAAAGGTGTGTGATGGAAATGTGATTTAACTCCAAATGTCAGTCATTTTGTTGGGCAGTTTGATATGAATTGTGTGGGGTTCTCTATGTAGGGAAACAGCAATCAATGATCCCAATCTAGGGCGAAACTTTTATATTCCTACTAGGTCAGGGAGATGGTTTGTCCCCGCCATGATTCCGGAAGTGACCAGTGCATGAAACGTGATACTTGTGATAAATTAGGATATAGGTTTACACTTGGAGGGTGGATTGGTCTTGCGTGTGCAGAGAGATTGGAATGGTTTGTCTTATTTTTATTTTTTTTCTTCAGATTAACATGGCGGGCATGATACTGCTGCTGCTCCTGTTTCTATAATTGGTCTTTGATGTGTATGTGAGTAAGTTGCTTCAAAGGGTGTTATGTACTGAGGATTTTATGGTATTACTGTTTTTAAGATGCGGGCACCTAGAAAGTAGCATATTGCTTGTTTTAATTTTGAAAGCATTTTAACACTTTTATGTATTTTAGGTGCTGTTTTATATTTGCCACAATATATTTGTATATTTTAAAGGTGCTATTTTCCAGTTGATGCTAGATTTTATCTGTGAATAGTTCTTAATCATTGTTATGTCTTTTAAGGGACTTGGTATATGTTTTTAAAATGTCATTAATATGTATGTACCGAGGATTTTATGGTTTTCTTGTTTTTAAAATGCGAGCACCTATAAAGTAGTAATTGACTTTTACAAGTTTTTTAAGGATCTTGACACTTTATGTTATTAAGGTGCTGTGATTTTTGTTGGCAGATTGTTTTTGCATATTTTAAAGGTGTTGTTTTCCAGTTGATGCTGGATTTGATCTGTAAATAGCTTTTAATCATTGTAATGTCTTTTCAGTGTATGCCCAAAACAGTTCTTCAGGTACCTTAACTGTTGCACATTCAGTGCTGAACGACTTGGTATCCGTCTTTAAAATACCGTTAATACGTGCATAGAAATGGACAGTGGCTGCATTGGTACAAGGATGCAGAGAGACCGCATTGTTATTTTTATTGTTTAGTTCAGATGTAAATGGGAGACTAGACGCACTGTTGCTTCGGTTTGTACGATAGGAGTTTTATGTGTATGTGCGTAAGTTGATTGAAAGAGTTTTTATGTATTGTGGATTTTACTTATTTGTTGTTGTTGTTTTTAAAATGCTGGCACTTATAAAGAGATACATCAATTCCTTTAATTTTTTAAGCATTGTAACAATTTTATGGCTTAAAGTGTTGTTTTACATTTGCCAGATTTTACTTTTTAAGGTGTTGTTTTCTCTTTGATGCTGGGCGTTATCTGTAAATACCTTTTAATCATAGTTATGTCCTTGTAGTATTTGCCCAAGACGGTAGAGTTTCAGGTACCCTGATTGGTGCACATTCAGTGTATTTGGGGACTTCGTCTGTTTCCAAAATATCATTAATACCAGCATAGAAACAGACAGAGGCTGCGTTGGGAAAGATGGCCAGAGGACTACATTGTGCTATTTTTTTTATTATTTAATTCAGATATACATGGGAGACATGGCGCAATGTTGCATCGGTTTGAATGGTAGTTTTATGTGGAATTTTTCATGCTTTTATGGTTTATCATATATTTGTGCCCAAATCCAAATTTACTACTTTTAAAACCTTCTATTTCATTTTAAGATAGATTACATGCTTTTGAGATGTTTTATTTTATATGTTGAGAAGTTTCAGCTGTCAAGAATTTTTTCATAATTTTTGTATTTAATGATTTGGGAGAAACAATTGTGTTGAATATTTTGCTTATTTATGGGTTGTTAAAACTAATTGTGCGCTTCATCATGTCAATAGAAAGATGGCTTTTCTAAAAAGATGTGTGATGGAAATATGATTTAACCCCAAATGTGTATTGCCATTTTTCTCGGCAGTTTGATATAAAATGTGGGGAAGCAGCAATCTATAATCCCAATGTAGGGCAAAACTATTGTATTCCTACCAGGTCAAGGAGATGGCTTGTCCCCGTCATGATTTCGGGAGTGACCAGGTTTTAGATTATCCCTGTATAGTTAGTTGTAAGTGCATTTGCTACTAAGTATTGCCCAATGAATTGATGAGACTAGCCTTGGGGTTAATTTTCAGTATTTTTCCAGTACAGGTCAGTTTTACGGTTCTTCACTTGGTGCACATTCAGTGCTTAGGTATTTTGTAGCTGTTTTTCAAATGTTATAATACCTGCATAAAAGTATTACTGTTTTAAGATGACATCGGTAATGGGTACACTTCTGTAATTTTGTAATTAAGTGTAATGAAACTGTATTGTTTTCAGACACATTCATATTTGTCTGGTTATTCATATTTATTTCAGCCATCTTCAACTTTGTGAGTATACATATGATTATGAGAGAAATGTGTATATATTCATGCATGATTTAAGAAGTATGAACTATTTTCTTTGAAATAATGTCTTATAAAAAGGTTTATAGTAGAATAAATTTTAAACTAATCCAGATTTTATCTTTTCTGTTATTTTGTTTTTGTTTTTACCTTCTATTGTTATTTTTTATTTTTTTATTTTTTCTTCTTTTCTTTGTTTTCATTTTTTCTTGGGTTTGGTTCTTGAGGGTTTTATCGGTTTCTTGTGCTTTTAAGATGTTGGCACATATAAAGTAGTAATTTACTTGTTTTAATTTTTTGAGCATTTTAAGTTTTATGTTTTAAGATACTGTTTTACATTTGCCACGTTTTGTTTGTATATATTAAAGGAGCTGTTTTCCAGTTGATGCTGGATTTTATCCGTGAGTACGTTTAAATCATTGCAATGTCTTTTCAGGGAAATCGGATTTTTTCTAGAATATTATTAATACCTGCATAGAAATAGACGAAAGCTGCATTGGTAAAGGGGAGCATAGAGACTGTAATGTGCTTTTTTTATTTTATAGTTCAGATGTACATGGGAGACATGACGCACTGTTTTATCGTTCAACAATTTCCCCAAGTCTAGCCATTATACGCAAGAACTTGTGTTACAGTATTTGCATATTGCTTTGCTGTGATTTTACGTTTTGACCAAATTCAGTTGGGTTGTCTGTCCCAGATATAAGGGAAAGACAAGCAGCCACCATCACAAAAAAACATGTCCTGGAACTAGAGGCTGCAAAACATGCATGGCGGTTTGCTGCTGATAACACATTAATTCATTTGGCTGTTGAAGCCTTGAAGTTTTAAGGTGCTGTTCGACTGTTGCCAGGTTTTATTTGTATATCTTTTCAGGTGCTGTTTTCCAGTGATGAAGGATTTTATCTGTGAATCATTGTAATGTCTTTGCAGTGTCTGCCCAAAACAGTTCAGTTTCAGGTACCCTAATTCGTGCACCTTCAGTGGTAAGGGAATTGATAGCTGGTTTTTTAAATATGAATACCTGCATATTATACACAGACTGCATTGGTAAAGGTATGCAGAGAGACTGCATTGTGCTATTTTTTATTGTGTAGTTCAGCTGTACATGGGAGACATGACACACTGTTGCGTTGGTTGTATGGTAGTTTTATGTGTGTGTGAGTAAGTTGCTTCAATGGCCTCTTATGTATTGAGGATTTTACAGTTCTCTTGATTTTAAAATGCGGGCACCTATAAAGTAGTAATTTACTTTTTATTTTTTTAAGGATCTTGACACTTAATGTTTTTAAGGTGTTGTTTTACTGTTGGCAGATTTTTTTCTGCACATTTTAAAGGTGTTGTTTTCCAGTTGATCCCGGATTTTATCTGTGAATAGCTTTTAATCATTTTAATGTCTTTGCAGTGTTTGCCCAAAACTGTTCTTCTTCAGGTATCATAATTGTTGCACATTCAGTGCTGAGCAACTTGGCATCCATCTTAAAAACACAATAGTAAAACCAGCCAAGTGGAGGAGACGAGTCAGCAGACTGGCCTCGTTCCCGAGGCGGATCACTCCGAGTGCATGCACGAGGAGTGATCCGCCGCGGGAACGAGGCCAGTCTGCTGACGAGTCTCCTCCACGCGGCTGGTTTTACTTTTATCCAGTAATTATAGCTGTAATTATATTTTCATCGTTAAATACAAAAAAAAAAGACAATTAAAAACAGTTTCAACGTTTATTTCATCAAACAAGGCTTTGCATAGTTTTGCGTTTGAATAACTGTAACGCAGGATCCAGTAATTGGGTCATTTGAAAACTACATGCTTGACGTGCGCCTACTACAGGAATTTAGAAGGAAAGTAGTTCTCAGTGACCTTTGCACTGTGGTGATATGGACAGGGTTATCACCCAGTCTGCTTCTTCCACCTTTTCTGGATGATACAGCTATAATTACTGGATAAAATTAATACCTGCATAGAAATAGACAGAGGCGGCATTGGCAAAGGGATGCAGAGAGACAGCACTGCTAGTTTTTATTGTTTAGTTCAGATGTAAATGGGAGCCCAGATGCACTGTTCCTTCGGTTTGTATGATAGGAATTTTTTATGTATGTGAGTAAGTTGATTCAAATAGTCAATTATATGTTTTGTGGATTTTTCGATTTTTTTTTTGTTTTCCATTTTTGTTTTTCAAATGCTGGCACCTATAAAGTAATACTTCACTTGTTTTAATCTTGTAAGCATTCTAAATCTTTGATGGTATTAAGGTGTTGTTTTACATTTGCCAGATTTTACTTGGTATATTTTTAAGGTGCTGTTTTCTCTTTGATGCTGGGCGTTAACTGTAAATACCTTTTAATCACAGTAATGTCCTTGTAGTGTTTGCCCAAGACGGTGAAGTTTCAGGACACTGATTGGTGCACATTCAGTGTTTAAGGAATTCATCTCTTTCCAAAATATCATTAATCACAGCATAGAAACAGACAGAGGCTGCATTGGGAAAGAGATGTAGAGGACTACATTGTGCTATTTTTTATTATTTAATTCAGATGTACATGGGAGACATGGCGGAATGTTGCATCGGTTTGTGTCGTAGTTTTGTGTGGAATTTGTTCATGGTTTTAAGGTTTATCATATATTTGTGTGCAATTCAAAATTGACGACTATAGACACTTTTATTTCCTTTTAAGATAGGTTACTTGCTTTTGAGATGTTTTATATGTTGAAAAGTTTCACCTGTCAAGAATGTTTCCATAATATTTTGTATTTAATGATTTGGGAGAAACCTGTGGTGTTGAATATTTTGCTTATTTATGGGCTGTTAAAGCTAAATGTGCACTTCATCATGTCCATAGAAAGATGGTTTTTCTAAAAAGATGTGTGATGGAAATGTGATTTAACCCCAAATGTGTATTGCCATTTTGGTGGGCAGTTTGATATGAAATGTGGTGTTTTCTATGTGGGGAAGCAGCAATCTATAATCCCAATGTAGGGCGGAACTGTTGTATTCCTGCCAGGTCAGGGAGATGGTTTGTCCCCGCCATGATTTCGGGAGTGACCAGGTTTTAAATTATCCCTGTATAGTTAGTGTTAAGTGCATTAGGTACTCATTATTGCCAAATGAATTGATGAGACTAGTCTTGGGGTTAATTTTCAGTGTTGGTCCAATACAGTTCACTTTCCAGTACAGTGGTACCTCTTTTGAGAGACCGCCCCTACAGTGGGTCAAAATGCGGTCTCTCAAAACAGGTGGTCTTTCATTAGAGGTACAACAGCATGGAAAAGAAAGTGCAGTGTTCTGAGAGAGCGGTCTTAAAAAGATATGTGGTCTCTCATTAGAGGAGTCTCTCAAGAGAGGTACCACTGTACTTTAATTGGTGTGCATTCAGTGCCTAGGGACTTTGCATCTGTTTTTCAAATGTTATAATACCTGCATAAAAGTATTACTGTTTTAAGATGACATCGGTATTGGGTACACTTACTTTTGTAATTTTGTAATTAAGTGTAATGAAACTGTATTGTTTTCAGACACATTCATATTTGTCAGGTTATTTATATTTATTTCAGCCATCATCAACTTTGTGAGTATATATGTGTTTATAATAGTGACGTGTATATATTATATATTTTCGCATGATTTAAGAAGCATGAACTATTTGCTTTGCTTTTTAATGTCTTATAAAAAGGGTCATAGTAGAATAAATTTTAAACTAATCCAGATTTTATTTCCGTTATTTTTACCTTTTGTTTTGTTTGTTTGTTTTTTTATTTTACGTGGGTTTGGTTCTTGAAGGTTTTATCGGTTTCTTGGTTTTAAAATGTTGGCACATTTAAAGTAGTAACTTGTTTTGTTTTAATTTTTTGAGCATTTCAAGTTTTATGTCTTTAATTTGTATATGTCAAAGGTGCTGTTTTCCAGTTGATGCTGGATTTTATCTGTGAGTAGGTTTTAATCATTGTAATGTCTTTTCAGGGAAATGGGATACTGTTTTGAGAATATCATTAATACCTGCATGGAAAGAGACAGAGTCTGCATTGGTAAAGGCGAGCAGAGAGACTATAATGTGCTCGTTTTTATTGTTAATTTCAGATGTACATGGAAGATGTGACACTGTTTTATCGGTTTGTACGATTGTTTTGTGTGCATGTGAGTCAGTTGCTTCACAGGTTTCATCTATTGAAGATTTTTCGTTTTTCTTGTATTTTAAATATGGGCACCTATAAAGTAGCACTTTACTTGTTTAAAAATTTATTAAGGTTTTGTTTCACATTTGCTAGATTCTATTTGTATATTTTGCAGGGTAATTGAATACTGGAAGTTTGCTGGTTTTTCCCCAATTTGGATGGATATACTCGTTCAACAATTTCCCCAAGTCTTGCCATTATAAGCGAGAACTTGTGTTACAGTATTTGCTTATTGCTTTGCTGTGATTTCACGTTTTTACTCAATTCAAATTTATTGTCTTTACCAAATATAAGGGAAAGACAAACAGCAGCCATCACAAAAACAGCACTATCCAGGATTATAGGCTGCATACATGCATGATAGTTAGCTGTTGACACCCCATTGATTAATTCATTTGGCTGTGCAGACAGACTGGAATGGCTTGTCCTGTTGTAAAAGTTTTGGATCTGATAAACATGATAGACCTGATATTGCTGCTGCAGCTGTTTTTATGATTGGCCTTTGAGGTGTATGGTAGCAAGTTGTTTCAAAGGGTGTTATGTACAGAGGAGTTTATGGTTTTGTTTTTAAATTGTGGGCACCTATGTAGTACTATGTACGTTTTTCTGCATTTTAGCACTTTTAATGTTTCGAAGGTGCTGTTTTACATTTTTGAGATTTTATATGTGTTTCTAAATGTGCTGTCTTGCAGTTGATCCTGGTATATTCCAGTTGATCCTGGTATATTCCAGTTGATCCTGGATTTTATCTGTGACTAACTTCTAATCATTGTAATGTCTTACCTTTAAGGTAATAATGCTTGTTGAAATTTTTAAGCATTTTAATGCTTTTAATGTTTTTAAATTGATGTTTTAAATTGGGCAGATTTCATATGTATGTTTTTAAATGTGCTGTTTTCCAGTCGACCCTGGTATATTTCAGTTGATCCTGGATGTTATCTGTGACTAACTTCTAATTATCGTAATGTCTTACCAAATAGGTAATAATTGTAGTTTGTATTTTTAAGGATTTTAACTCTTTTATCTTTTCAAGGTGCTCTTTTAAAATTGCAGGATTTCATTTGTATATGTTTAAGGTGCTGTTGCCTGCTTGGGATGTTGCATGTTGCATTTGCCTTGCAGCATTTGACTTGGTTGTTTATCAGCTGTCTGTTTTTGGGGCATGACAGTGTAAGAACATGTTCGACTTACAGACAGTCATGCTGGTTTTCAAGTTTTGGGCAGTCAGGTTTATTTGTTGTTTTCTTCCTGAGATGGTTCATGAATAAATATGGACTCCTTTTCTAAGGATAATTGGATACTGGAAGTTTGCTGGTTTTTCCCCAATTTGGGTGAATATACTAGTTCAACAATTTCCCCAAGTCTTGCCATTATAAGCGAGAACTTGTGTTACAGTATTTGCTTATTGCTTTGCTGTGATTTCACGTTTTTACTCAATTCAAATTTGTTGTCTTTACCAAATATAAGGGAAAGACAAGCAGCAGCCATCACAAAAATAGCATGTTCCAGAATTATAGGCTGCATACATGCATGATGGTTTGCTTCTGACAACATATGAAAATAAATATGTTTTTAGGGCCTGACATTGTAAGATGTTCAAGTTACAGACAGTCGTGCTGTTTTGCAACTGTAGAACAGTCAGGTTGATTTGTTGTTCCCTTCCTGAGATGGTTCATGAATAAATATGGACTCCTATTCTCAGGATTATTGGATACTGCAAGTTTGTTGGTTTTTCCCCAATTTGGGTGAATATACTAGATCAACAATTTCCCCAAGTCTTGCCATTATAAGCGAGAACTTGTGTTACAGTATTTGCTTATTGCTTTGCTGTGATTTCACGTTTTTACTAAATTCAAATTTGTTGTCTTTACCAAATATAAGGGAGAGGCAAACAGCAGCCATCACAAAAATAGCATGTTCCAGAATTATAGGCTGCATACATGCATGATGGTATGCTGCTGACAACCCATTGATTAATTCATTTGGCTGTGCAGACAGATTGGAATGGCTTGTCTTGTAAAAGTTTTGGTTCTGATGAACATGGGAGACATGATATTGCTGCTGCGGCTGTTTTTATGATTGGCGTTTGAGGTGTATGGTAGCAAGTTGTTTCAAAGGGTGTTATGTGCAGAGGATTTTATGGTTTTGTGTTTGAAATGTTGGCACCTATGTAGTACTATGTACGTTTTTATGCATTTTAGCGCTTTTAATATTTCTAAGGTGCTGTTCTACATTTGGAAGATTTTATATGTGTTTTTAAATGTGCTGTCTTGCAGTTGATCCTGGTATATTCCAGTTGATCCTGGATTTTATCTGTGACTAACTTCTAATCATTGCTATGTCTTACCTATAAGGTAATAATGCTTGTTGAAATTTTTAAGCATTTTAACGCTTTTAATGTTTTTAAAGTGATGTTTTAAATTGGGGAGATTTTATATGTATGTTTTTGAATGTGCTGTTTTCCAGTCGATCCTGGTATATTTCAGTTGATCCTGGGTTTTATCTGTGACTAACTTCTAATCATCGTAATGTGTTAGCAATAAGGTAATAATTGTAGTTTGAATTTTTAAGGATTTTAAATCTTTTGTGTTTTCAAGGTGCTCTTTTAAAATTGCAGGGTTTCATTTGCATATGTTTAAGGTGCTGTTTTCTGCTTGGGATGTTTATGTTGCATTTGCCTTGCAGCATTTGACTTGGTTGTTTATCAGCTGTCTGTTTTTGGGGCATGACATTGTAAGATCATGTTGAAGTTACAGACAGTCATGCTGGTTTTCAAGTTTTGGACAGTCAGGTTTATTTGTTGTTCCCTTCCTGAGATGGTTCATGAATAAATATGGACTCCCATTCTCAGGATAATTGGAAACTGCAAATTTGTTGGTCTTTCCCCAATTTGGGTGAATATACTAGTTCAACAATTTCCACAAGTCTTGCCATTATAAGCGAGAACTTGTGGTACAGTATTTGCTTATTGCTTTGCTGTGATTTCACGTTTTTACTGAATTCAAATTTGTTGTCTTTACCAAATATAAGGGAAAGGCAAACAGCAGCCATCACAAAAACAGCATGTTCCAGAATTATAGGCTACATACATGCATGATGGTTTGCTTCTGACAACATATGAAAATAAATATGTTTTGGGGTCCTGACATTGTAAGATGTTCAAGTTACAGACAGTCGTGCTGTTTTGCAACTGTAGGACAGTCAGGTTGATTTCTTGTTCCCTTCCTGAGATGGTTCATGAATAAATATTGACTGTTTTTCTGAGGATAATTAAATACTGGAAGTGTGCTGGTTTTTCCCCAATTTGGGTGAATATACTAGTTCAATAATTTCCCCAAGTCTTGCCAGTATAAGCGAGAACTTGTATTACATTATTTGCTTATTGCTTTGCTGTGATTTCACGTTTTTACTGAATTCAAATTTGTTGTCTGTACCAAATATGAGGGAAAGACAAGCAGCAGCCATCACAAAAACAGCATGTACCAGAATTATAGGCTGCATACATGCATGATGGTTTGCTGCTGACAACCCATTGATTAATTCACTTGGCTGTGCAGACAGATTGGAATGGCTTGTTTTGTAAAAGTTTTGGTTCTGATGAACATGGGAGACCTGATATTGCTGCTTGAGCTGTTTTTATGATTGGCGTTTGAGTTGTATGGTAGCAAGTTGTTTCAAAGCGTGTTATGTGCAGAGGATTTTATGGTTTTGTTTTTAAAATGTGGGCACCTATGTAGTACTATGTACGTTTTTATGCATTTTAGCGGTTTTAATGTTTCTAAGGTGCTGTTTTACATTTGGAAGATTTTATATGTGTTTTTAAATGTGCTGTCTTGCAGTTGATCCTGGTATATTCCAGTTGATCCTGGATTTTATCTGTGACTAACTTCTAATCATTGTTATGTCTTACCTTTAAGGTAATAATGCTTGTTGAAATTTTTAAGCATTTTAACGCTTTTAATGTTTTTAAAGTGATGTTTTAAATTGGGGAGATTTTATATGTACGTTTTTAAATGTGCTGTTTTCCAGTCGATCCTGGTATATTTCAGTTGATCCTGGATTTTATCTGTGACTAACTTCTAATCATCGTAATGTCTTAGCAATAAGGTAATAATTGTAGTTTGAATTTTTAAGGATTTTAAATCTTTTGTGTTTTCAAGGTGCTCTTTTAAAATTGCAGGGTTTCATTTGTATATGTTTAAGGTGCTGTTTTCTGCTTGGGATGTTTATGTTGCATTTGCCTTGCAGCATTTGACTTGGTTGTTTATCAGCTGTCTGTTTTTGGGGCATGACATTGTAAGATCATGTTGAAGTTACAGACAGTCATGCTGGTTTTCAAGTTTTGGACAGTCAGGTTTATTTGTTGTTTTCTTCCTGAGATGGTTCATGAATAAATATGGACTCTTATTCTGAGGATAATTGGATACTGGAAGTTTGCTGGTTTTTTCCCCAATTTGGGTGAATATACTAGTTCAACAATTTCCCCAAGTCTTGCCATTATAAGCGAGAGCTTATAGTACAGTATTTGCTTATTGCTTTGCTGTGATTTCACGGTTTTACTCAATTCAAATTTGTTGTCTTTACCAAATATAAGGGAAAGGCAAACAGCAGCCATCACAAAAGCAGCATGTTCCAAATTTTAGGCTGCATACATGCATGATGGTTTGCTTCTGACAACATATGAAAATAAATATGTTTTGGGGGCCTGACATTGTAAGATGTTCAAGTTACAGACAGTCGTGCTGTTTTGCAACTGTAGGACAGTCAGGTTTATTTGTTGTTCCCTTCCTGAGATGGTTCATGAATAAATATGGACTCCCATTCTCAGGATAATTGGATAGTGCCAATTTGTTGGTTTTTCCCCAATTTGGGTGAATATACTAAGTCAACAATTTCCGCAAGTCTTGCCAATATAAGCAAGAACTTGTGTTACAGTATTTGCTTATTGCTTTGCTGTGATTTCACGTTTTTACTGAATTCAAATTTATTGTCTTTACCAAATATAAGGGAAAGACAAGCAGCAGCCATCAAAAAACAGCAGGTACCAGAATTATAGGCTGCATACATGCATGATGGTTTGCTGCTGACAACCCATTGATTAATTCACTTGGCTGTGCAGACAGATTGGAATGGCTTGTCTTGTAAAAGTTTTGGTTCTGATGAACATGGGAAACCTGATATTGCTGCTGCAGCTGTTTTTATGATTGGCCTTTGAGGTGTACGGTAGCAAGTTGTTTTAAAGGGTGTTATGTGCAGAGGATGTTATGGTTTTGTTTTTAAAATGTGGGCACCTATGTAGTACTATGTACGTTTTTATGCTTTTTGGTTCTTTTAATGTTTCTAAGGTGCTGTTTTACATTTGGAAGATTTTATATGTGTTTTTAAATGTGCTGTCTTGCAGTTGATCCTGGTATTACTAGTTGATCCTGGATTTTATCTGTGACTAACTTCTAATCATTGTTATGTCTTACCTATAAGGTAATAATGCTTGTTGAAATTTTTAAGCATTTTAACGCTTTTAATGTTTTTAAAGTGATGTTTTAAATTGGGGAGATTTTATATGTACGTTTTTAAATGTGCTGTTTTCCAGTCGATCCTGGTATATTTCAGTTGATCCTGGATTTTATCTGTGACTAACTTCTAATCATCGTAATGTCTTAGCAATAAGGTAATAATTGTAGTTTGAATTTTTAAGGATTTTAAATCTTTTGTGTTTTCAAGGTGCTCTTTTAAAATTGCAGGGTTTCATTTGTATATGTTTAAGGTGCTGTTTTCTGCTTGGGATGTTTATGTTGCATTTGCCTTGCAGCATTTGACTTGGTTGTTTATCAGCTGTCTGTTTTTGGGGCATGACATTGTGAGATCATGTTGAAGTTACAGACAGTCATGCTGGTTTTCAAGTTTTGGACAGTCAGGTTTATTTGTTGTTTTCTTCCTGAGATGGTTCATGAATAAATATGGACTCCTTTTCTCAGGATAATTGGATACTGGAAGTTTGCTGGTTATTCCCCAATTTGGGTGAAAATACTAGATCAACAATTTCCCCAAGTCTTGCCATTATAAGCGAGAACTTGTGTTACAGTATTTGCTTATTGCTTTGCTGTGATTTCGCGTTTTTACTCAATTCAAATTTGTTGTCTTTACCAAATATAAGGGAAAGGCAAACAGCAGCCATCACAAAAACAGCATGTTCCAGAATTCTAGGCTGCATACATGCATGATGGTTTGCTTCTGACAACATATGAAAATAAATATGTTTTGGGGTCCTGACATTGTAAGATGTTCAAGTTACAGACAGTCGTGCTGTTTTGCAACTGTAGGACAGTCAGGTTTATTTGTTGTTCCCTTCCTGAGATGGTTCATGAATAAATATGGACTCCCATTCTCAGGATAATTGGATACTGCAAATTTGTTGGTCTTTCCCCAATTTGGGTGAATATACTAGATCAACAGTTTCCCCCAAGTCTTGCCAATATAAGCAAGAACTTGTGTTACAGTATTTGCTTATTGCTTTGCTGTGATTTCACGTTTTTTCTGAATTCAAATTTATTGTCTTTACCAAAGATAAGGGAAAGACAAGCAGGAGCCATCACAAAAACAGCATGTACCAGAATTATAGGCTGCATACATGCATGATGGTTTGCTGCTGGCAACCCATTGATTAATTCACTTGGCTGTGCAGACAGATTGGAATGGCTTGTCTTGTAAAAGTTTTGGGTCTGATGAACATGGGAGACCTGATATTGCTGCTGCAGCTGTTTTTATGATTGGCCTTTGAGGTGTATGGTAGCAAGTTGTTTCAAAGGGTGTTATGTGCAGAGGATTTTATGGTTTTGTTTTTAAAATGTGGGCACCTATGTAGTACTATGTACGTTTTTATGCATTTTAGCGCTTTTAATGTTTCTAAGGTGCTGTTTTACATTTGGAAGATTTTATATGTGTTTTTAAATGTGCTGTCTTGCAGTTGATCCTGGTATATTCCAGTTGATCCTGGATTTTATCTGTGACTAACTTCTAATCATTGTTATGTCTTACCTATAAGGTAATAATGCTTGTTGAAATTTTTAAGCATTTTAACGCTTTTAATGTTTTTAAAGTGATGTTTTAAATTGGGGAGATTTTATATGTACGTTTTTAAATGTGCTGTTTTCCAGTCGATCCTGGTATATTTCAGTTGATCCTGGATTTTATCTGTGACTAACTTCTAATCATCGTAATGTCTTAGCAATAAGGTAATAATTGTAGTTTGAATTTTTAAGGATTTTAAATCTTTTGTGTTTTCAAGGTGCTCTTTTAAAATTGCAGGGTTTCATTTGTATATGTTTAAGGTGCTGTTTTCTGCTTGGGATGTTTATGTTGCATTTGCCTTGCAGCATTTGACTTGGTTGTTTATCAGCTGTCTGTTTTTGGGGCATGACATTGTAAGATCATGTTGAAGTTACAGACAGTCATGCTGGTTTTCAAGTTTTGGACAGTCAGGTTTATTTGTTGTTTTCTTCCTGAGATGGTTCATGAATAAATATGGACTCCTTTTCTCAGGATAATTGGATACTGGAAGTTTGCTTGTTTTTCCCCAATTTGGGTGAATATACTAGTTCAACAATTTCCCCAAGTCTTGCCATTATAAGCGAGAACTTGTGTTACAGTATTTGCTTATTGCTTTGCTGTGATTTCACGTTTTTACTCAATTCAAATTTGTTGTCTTTACCAAATATAAGGGAAAGGCAAACAGCAGCCATCACAAAAGCAGCATGTTCCAGATTTATAGGCTGCATACATGCATGATGGTTTGCTTCTGACAACATATGAAAATAAATATGTTTTGGGGCCTGACATTGTAAGATGTTCAAGTTACAGAAGTTACAGACAGTCGTGCTGTTTTGCAACTGTAGGACAGTCAGGTTTATTTGTTGTTCCCTTCTTGAGATGGTTCATGAATAAATATAAACTCCCATTCTCAGGATAATTGGATACTGCAAATTTGTTGCTCTTTCCCCAATTTGGGTGAATATACTAGATCAACAATTTCCCCCAAGTCTTGCCAATATAAGCAAGAACTTGTGGTACAGTATTTGCTTATTGCTTTGCTGTGATTTCACGTTTTTTCTGAATTCAAATTTATTGTCTTTACCAAATATAAGGGAAAGACAAGCAGGAGCCATCAGAAAAACAGCATGTACCAGAATTATAGGCTGCATACATGCATGATGGTTTGCTGCTGACAACCCATTGATTAATTCACTTGGCTGTGCAGACAGATTGGAATGGCTTGTCTTGTAAAAGTTTTGGTTCTGATGAACATGGGAGACCTGATATTGCTGCTGCAGCTGTTTTTTATGATTGGCCTTTGAGGTGTATGGTAGCAAGTTGTTTCAAAGGGTGTTATGTGCAGAGGATTTTATGGTTTTGTTTTTAAAATGTGGGCACCTATGTAGTACTATGTACGTTTTTATGCATTTTAGCGCTTTTAATGTTTCTAAGGTGCTGTTTTACATTTGGAAGATTTTATATGTGTTTTTAAATGTGCTGTCTTGCAGTTGATCCTGGTATATTCCAGTTGATCCTGGATTTTATCTGTGACTAACTTCTAATCATTGTTATGTCTTACCTATAAGGTAATAATGCTTGTTGAAATTTTTAAGCATTTTAACGCTTTTAATGTTTTTAAAGTGATGTTTTAAATTGGGGAGATTTTATATGTATGTTTTTAAATGTGCTGTTTTCCAGTCGATCCTGGTATATTTCAGTTGATCCTGGATTTTATCTGTGACTAACTTCTAATCATCGTAATGTCTTAGCAATAAGGTAATAATTGTAGTTTGAATTTTTAAGGATTTTAAATCTTTCGTGTTTTCCAGGTGCTCTTTTAAAATTGCAGGGTTTCATTTGTATATGTTTAAGGTGCTGTTTTCTGCTTGGGATGTTTATGTTGCATTTGCCTTGCAGCATTTGACTTGGTTGTTTATCAGCTGTCTGTTTTTGGGGCATGACATTGTAAGATCATGTTGAAGTTACAGACAGTCATGCTGGTTTTCAAATTTTGGACAGTCAGGTTTATTTGTTGTTTTCTTCCTGAGATGGTTCATGAATAAATATGGACTCCTTTTCTCAGGATAATTGGATACTGGAAGTTTTCTGGTTTTTCCCCAATTTGGGTGAATATACTAGTTCAACAGTTTCCCCAAGTCTTGCCATTATAAGCGAGAACTTGTGTTACAGTATTTGCTTATTGCTTTGCTGTGATTTCGCGTTTTTACTCAATTCAAATTTGTTGTCTTTACCAAATATAAGGGAAAGGCAAACAGCAGCCATCACAAAAGCAGCATGTTCCAGATTTATAGGCTGCATACATGCATGATGGTTTGCTTCTGACAACATATGAAAATAAATATGTTTTTGGGGCCTGACATTGTAAGATGTTCAAGTTACAGACAGGCGTGCTGTTTTGCAACTGTAGGACAGTCAGGTTTATTTGTTGTTCCCTTCCTGAGATGGTTCATGAATAAATATGGACTCCCATTCTCAGGATAATTGGATACTGCAAATTTGTTGGTTTTTCCCCAATTTGGGTGAACATACTAGATCTACAATTTCCCCCAAGTCTTGCCAATATAAGCAAGAACTTGTGGTACAGTATTTGCTTTTTGCTTTGCTGTGATTTCACGTTTTTTCTGAATTCAAATTTATTGTCTTTACCAAATATAAGGGAAAGACAAGCAGGAGCCATCACAAAAACAGCATGTACCAGAATTATAGACTGCATACATGCATGATGGTTTGCTGCTGACAACCCATTGATTAATTCACTTGGCTGTGCAGACAGATTGGAATGGCTTGTCTTGTAAAAGTTTTGGTTCTGATGAACATGGGAGACCTGATATTGCTGCTGCAGCTGTTTTTTATGATTGGCCTTTGAGGTGTATGGTAGCAAGTTGTTTCAAAGGGTGTTATGTGCAGAGGATTTTATGGTTTTGTTTTTAAAATGTGGGCACCTATGTAGTAGTATGTACGTTTTTATGCATTTTAGCGCTTTTAATGTTTCTAAGGTGCTGTTTTACATTTGGAAGATTTTATATGTGTTTTTAAATGTGCTGTCTTGCAGTTGATCCTGGTATATTCCAGTTGATCCTGGATTTTATCTGTGACTAACTTCTAATCATTGTTATGTCTTACCTATAAGGTAATAATGCTTGTTGAAATTTTTAAGCATTTTAACGCTTTTAATGTTTTTAAAGTGATGTTTTAAATTGGGGAGATTTTATATGTATGTTTTTAAATGTGCTGTTTTCCAGTCGATCCTGGTATATTTCAGTTGATCCTGGATTTTATCTGTGACTAACTTCTAATCATCGTAATGTCTTAGCAATAAGGTAATAATTGTAGTTTGAATTTTTAAGGATTTTAAATCTTTCGTGTTTTCCAGGTGCTCTTTTAAAATTGCAGGGTTTCATTTGTATATGTTTAAGGTGCTGTTTTCTGCTTGGGATGTTTATGTTGCATTTGCCTTGCAGCATTTGACTTGGTTGTTTATCAGCTGTCTGTTTTTGGGGCATGACATTGTAAGATCATGTTGAAGTTACAGACAGTCATGCTGGTTTTCAAATTTTGGACAGTCAGGTTTATTTGTTGTTTTCTTCCTGAGATGGTTCATGAATAAATATGGACTCCTTTTCTCAGGATAATTGGATACTGGAAGTTTTCTGGTTTTTCCCCAATTTGGGTGAATATACTAGTTCAACAGTTTCCCCAAGTCTTGCCATTATAAGCGAGAACTTGTGTTACAGTATTTGCTTATTGCTTTGCTGTGATTTCGCGTTTTTACTCAATTCAAATTTGTTGTCTTTACCAAATATAAGGGAAAGGCAAACAGCAGCCATCACAAAAGCAGCATGTTCCAGATTTATAGGCTGCATACATGCATGATGGTTTGCTTCTGACAACATATGAAAATAAATATGTTTTTGGGGCCTGACATTGTAAGATGTTCAAGTTACAGACAGGCGTGCTGTTTTGCAACTGTAGGACAGTCAGGTTTATTTGTTGTTCCCTTCCTGAGATGGTTCATGAATAAATATGGACTCCCATTCTCAGGATAATTGGATACTGCAAATTTGTTGGTTTTTCCCCAATTTGGGTGAATATACTAGATCTACAATTTCCCCCAAGTCTTGCCAATATAAGCAAGAACTTGTGGTACAGTATTTGCTTATTGCTTTGCTGTGATTTCACGTTTTTTCTGAATTCAAATTTATTGTCTTTACCAAATATAAGGGAAAGACAAGCAGGAGCCATCACAAAAACAGCATGTACCAGAATTATAGACTGCATACATGCATGATGGTTTGCTGCTGACAACCCATTGATTAATTCACTTGGCTGTGCAGACAGATTGGAATGGCTTGTCTTGTAAAAGTTTTGGTTCTGATGAACATGGGAGACCTGATATTGCTGCTGCAGCTGTTTTTTATGATTGGCCTTTGAGGTGTATGGTAGCAAGTTGTTTCAAAGGGTGTTATGTGCAGAGGATTTTATGGTTTTGTTTTTAAAATGTGGGCACCTATGTAGTACTATGTACGTTTTTATGCATTTTAGCGCTTTTAATGTTTCTAAGGTGCTGTTTTACATTTGGAAGATTTTATATGTGTTTTTAAATGTGCTGTCTTGCAGTTGATCCTGGTATATTCCAGTTGATCCTGGATTTTATCTGTGACTAACTTCTAATCATTGTTATGTCTTACCTATAAGGTAATAATGCTTGTTGAAATTTTTAAGCATTTTAACGCTTTTAATGTTTTTAAAGTGATGTTTTAAATTGGGGAGATTTTATATGTATGTTTTTAAATGTGCTGTTTTCCAGTCGATCCTGGTATATTTCAGTTGATCCTGGATTTTATCTGTGACTAACTTCTAATCATCGTAATGTCTTAGCAATAAGGTAATAATTGTAGTTTGAATTTTTAAGGATTTTAAATCTTTTGTGTTTTCAAGGTGCTCTTTTAAAATTGCAGGGTTTCATTTGTATATGTTTAAGGTGCTGTTTTCTGCTTGGGATGTTTATGTTGCATTTGCCTTGCAGCATTTGACTTGGTTGTTTATCAGCTGTCTGTTTTTGGGGCATGACATTGTAAGATCATGTTGAAGTTACAGACAGTCATGCTGGTTTTCAAGTTTTGGACAGTCAGGTTTATTTGTTGTTTTCTTCCTGAGATGGTTCATGAATAAATATGGACTCTTTTTCTCAGGATAATTGGATACTGGAAGTTTGCTGGTTTTTCCCCAATTTGGGTGAAAATACTAGTTCAACAATTTCCCCAAGTCTTGCCATTATAAGCGAGAACTTGTGTTACAGTATTTGCTTATTGCTTTGCTGTGATTTCACGTTTTTACTCAATTCAAATTTGTTGTCTTTACCAAATATAAGGGAAAGGCAAACAGCAGCCATCACAAAAGCAGCATGTTCCAGATTTATAGGCTGCATACATGCATGATGGTTTGCTTCTGACAACATATGAAAATAAATATGTTTTGGGGGCCTGACATTGTAAGATGTTCAAGTTACAGACAGTCGTGCTGTTTTGCAACTGTAGGACAGTCAGGTTTATTTGTTGTTCCCTTCCTGAGATGGTTCATGAATAAATATGGACTCCCATTCTCAGGATAATTGGATACTGCAAATTTGTTGGTTTTTCCCCAATTTGGGTGAATATACTAGATCAACAATTTCCCCCAAGTCTTGCCAATATAAGCAAGAACTTGTGGTACAGTATTTGCTTATTGCTTTGCTGTGATTTCACGTTTTTACTGAATTCAAATTTATTGTCTTTACCAAATATAAGGGAAAGACAAGCAGGAGCCATCACAAAAACAGCATGTACCAGAATTATAGGCTGCATACATGCATGATGGTTTGCTGCTGACAACCCATTGATTAATTCACTTGGCTGTACAGACAGAATGGAATGGCTTGTCTTGTAAAAGTTTTGGTTCTGATGAACATGGGAGACCTGATATTGCTGCTGCAGCTGTTTTTATGATTGGCCTTTGAGGTGTATGGTAGCAAGTTGTTTCAAAGGGTGTTATGTGCAGAGGATTTTATGGTTTTGTTTTTAAAATGTGGGCACCTATGTAGTACTATGTACGTTTTTATGCATTTTAGCGCTTTTAATGTTTCTAAGGTGCTGTTTTACATTTGGAAGATTTTATGTGTTTTTAAATGTGCTGTCTTGCAGTTGATCCTGGTATATTCCAGTTGATCCTGGATTTTATCTGTGACTAACTTCTAATCATTGTTATGTCTTACCTATAAGGTAGTAATGCTTGTTGAAATTTTTAAGCATTTTAACGCTTTTAATGTTTTTAAAGTGATGTTTTAAATTGGGGAGATTTTATATGTATGTTTTTAAATGTGCTGTTTTCCAGTCGATCCTGGTATATTTCAGTTGATCCTGGATTTTATCTGTGACTAACTTCTAATCATCGTAATGTCTTAGCAATAAGGTAATAATTGTAGTTTGAATTTTTAAGGATTTTAAATCTTTTGTGTTTTCAAGGTGCTCTTTTAAAATTGCAGGGTTTCATTTGTATATGTTTAAGGTGCTGTTTTCTGCTTGGGATGTTTATGTTGCATTTGCCTTGCAGCATTTGACTTGGTTGTTTATCAGCTGTCTGTTTTTGGGGCATGACATTGTAAGATCATGTTGAAGTTACAGACAGTCATGCTGGTTTTCAAGTTTTGGACAGTCAGGTTTATTTGTTGTTTTCTTCCTGAGATGGTTCATGAATAAATATGGACTCCTTTTCTCAGGATAATTGGATACTGGAAGTTTGCTGGTTTTTCCCCAATTTGGGTGAAAATACTAGTTCAACAATTTCCCCAAGTCTTGCCATTATAAGCGAGAACTTGTGTTACAGTATTTGCTTATTGCTTTGCTGTGATTTCACGTTTTTACTCAATTCAAATTTGTTGTCTTTACCAAATATAAGGGAAAGGCAAACAGCAGCCATCACAAAAGCAGCATGTTCCAGATTTATAGGCTGCATACATGCATGATGGTTTGCTTCTGACAACATATGAAAATAAATATGTTTTTGGGGCCTGACATTGTAAGATGTTCAAGTTACAGACAGGCGTGCTGTTTTGCAACTGTAGGACAGTCAGGTTTATTTGTTGTTCCCTTCTTGAGATGGTTCATGAATAAATATGGACTCCCACTCTCAGGATAATTGGATACTGCAAATTTGTTGGTCTTTCCCCAATTTGGGTTAATATACTAGATCAACAATTTCCCCCAAGTCTTGCCAATATAAGCAAGAACTTGTGGTACAGTATTTGCTTATTGCTTTGTTGTGATTTCACGTTTTTACTCAATTCAAATTTATTGTCTTTACCAAATATAAAGGAAAGACAAGCAGCAGCCATCACAAAAACAGCATGCACCAGAATTATAAGCTGCATACATGCATGATGGTTTGCTGCTGACAACCCATTGATTAATTCACTTGGCTGTGCAGACAGAATGGAATGGCTTGTCTTGTAAAAGTTTTGGTTCTGATGAACATGGGAGACCTGATATTGCTGCTGCAGCTGTTTTTTATGATTGGCCTTTGAGGTGTATGGTAGCAAGTTGTTTCAAAGGGTGTTATGTGCAGAGGATTTTATGGTTTTGTTTTTAAAATGTGGGCACCTATGTAGTACTATGTACGTTTTTATGCATTTTAGCGCTTTTAATGTTTCTAAGGTGCTGTTTTACATTTGGAAGATTTTATATGTGTTTTTAAATGTGCTGTCTTGCAGTTGATCCTGGTATATTCCAGTTGATCCTGGATTTTATCTGTGACTAACTTCTAATCATTGTTATGTCTTACCTATAAGGTAATAATGCTTGTTGAAATTTTTAAGCATTTTAACGCTTTTAATGTTTTTAAAGTGATGTTTTAAATTGGGGAGATTTTATATGTATGTTTTTAAATGTGCTGTTTTCCAGTCGATCCTGGTATATTTCAGTTGATCCTGGATTTTATCTGTGACTAACTTCTAATCATCGTAATGTCTTAGCAATAAGGTAATAATTGTAGTTTGAATTTTTAAGGATTTTAAATCTTTTGTGTTTTCAAGGTGCTCTTTTAAAATTGCAGGGTTTCATTTGTATATGTTTAAGGTGCTGTTTTCTGCTTGGGATGTTTATGTTGCATTTGCCTTGCAGCATTTGACTTGGTTGTTTATCAGCTGTCTGTTTTTGGGGCATGACATTGTAAGATCATGTTGAAGTTACAGACAGTCATGCTGGTTTTCAAGTTTTGGACAGTCAGGTTTATTTGTTGTTTTCTTCCTGAGATGGTTCATGAATAAATATGGACTCTTTTTCTCAGGATAATTGGATACTGGAAGTTTGCTGGTTTTTCCCCAATTTGGGTGAAAATACTAGTTCAACAATTTCCCCAAGTCTTGCCATTATAAGCGAGAACTTGTGTTACAGTATTTGCTTATTGCTTTGCTGTGATTTCACGTTTTTACTCAATTCAAATTTGTTGTCTTTACCAAATATAAGGGAAAGGCAAACAGCAGCCATCACAAAAGCAGCATGTTCCAGATTTATAGGCTGCATACATGCATGATGGTTTGCTTCTGACAACATATGAAAATAAATATGTTTTGGGGGCCTGACATTGTAAGATGTTCAAGTTACAGACAGTCGTGCTGTTTTGCAACTGTAGGACAGTCAGGTTTATTTGTTGTTCCCTTCCTGAGATGGTTCATGAATAAATATGGACTCCCATTCTCAGGATAATTGGATACTGCAAATTTGTTGGTTTTTCCCCAATTTGGGTGAATATACTAGATCAACAATTTCCCCCAAGTCTTGCCAATATAAGCAAGAACTTGTGGTACAGTATTTGCTTATTGCTTTGCTGTGATTTCACGTTTTTACTGAATTCAAATTTATTGTCTTTACCAAATATAAGGGAAAGACAAGCAGGAGCCATCACAAAAACAGCATGTACCAGAATTATAGGCTGCATACATGCATGATGGTTTGCTGCTGACAACCCATTGATTAATTCACTTGGCTGTACAGACAGAATGGAATGGCTTGTCTTGTAAAAGTTTTGGTTCTGATGAACATGGGAGACCTGATATTGCTGCTGCAGCTGTTTTTATGATTGGCCTTTGAGGTGTATGGTAGCAAGTTGTTTCAAAGGGTGTTATGTGCAGAGGATTTTATGGTTTTGTTTTTAAAATGTGGGCACCTATGTAGTACTATGTACGTTTTTATGCATTTTAGCGCTTTTAATGTTTCTAAGGTGCTGTTTTACATTTGGAAGATTTTATGTGTTTTTAAATGTGCTGTCTTGCAGTTGATCCTGGTATATTCCAGTTGATCCTGGATTTTATCTGTGACTAACTTCTAATCATTGTTATGTCTTACCTATAAGGTAGTAATGCTTGTTGAAATTTTTAAGCATTTTAACGCTTTTAATGTTTTTAAAGTGATGTTTTAAATTGGGGAGATTTTATATGTATGTTTTTAAATGTGCTGTTTTCCAGTCGATCCTGGTATATTTCAGTTGATCCTGGATTTTATCTGTGACTAACTTCTAATCATCGTAATGTCTTAGCAATAAGGTAATAATTGTAGTTTGAATTTTTAAGGATTTTAAATCTTTTGTGTTTTCAAGGTGCTCTTTTAAAATTGCAGGGTTTCATTTGTATATGTTTAAGGTGCTGTTTTCTGCTTGGGATGTTTATGTTGCATTTGCCTTGCAGCATTTGACTTGGTTGTTTATCAGCTGTCTGTTTTTGGGGCATGACATTGTAAGATCATGTTGAAGTTACAGACAGTCATGCTGGTTTTCAAGTTTTGGACAGTCAGGTTTATTTGTTGTTTTCTTCCTGAGATGGTTCATGAATAAATATGGACTCCTTTTCTCAGGATAATTGGATACTGGAAGTTTGCTGGTTTTTCCCCAATTTGGGTGAAAATACTAGTTCAACAATTTCCCCAAGTCTTGCCATTATAAGCGAGAACTTGTGTTACAGTATTTGCTTATTGCTTTGCTGTGATTTCACGTTTTTACTCAATTCAAATTTGTTGTCTTTACCAAATATAAGGGAAAGGCAAACAGCAGCCATCACAAAAGCAGCATGTTCCAGATTTATAGGCTGCATACATGCATGATGGTTTGCTTCTGACAACATATGAAAATAAATATGTTTTTGGGGCCTGACATTGTAAGATGTTCAAGTTACAGACAGGCGTGCTGTTTTGCAACTGTAGGACAGTCAGGTTTATTTGTTGTTCCCTTCTTGAGATGGTTCATGAATAAATATGGACTCCCACTCTCAGGATAATTGGATACTGCAAATTTGTTGGTCTTTCCCCAATTTGGGTTAATATACTAGATCAACAATTTCCCCCAAGTCTTGCCAATATAAGCAAGAACTTGTGGTACAGTATTTGCTTATTGCTTTGTTGTGATTTCACGTTTTTACTCAATTCAAATTTATTGTCTTTACCAAATATAAAGGAAAGACAAGCAGCAGCCATCACAAAAACAGCATGCACCAGAATTATAAGCTGCATACATGCATGATGGTTTGCTGCTGACAACCCATTGATTAATTCACTTGGCTGTGCAGACAGAATGGAATGGCTTGTCTTGTAAAAGTTTTGGTTCTGATGAACATGGGAGACCTGATATTGCTGCTGCAGCTGTTTTTTATGATTGGCCTTTGAGGTGTATGGTAGCAAGTTGTTTCAAAGGGTGTTATGTGCAGAGGATTTTATGGTTTTGTTTTTAAAATGTGGGCACCTATGTAGTAGTATGTACGTTTTTATGCATTTTAGCGCTTTTAATGTTTCTAAGGTGCTGTTTTACATTTGGAAGATTTTATATGTGTTTTTAAATGTGCTGTCTTGCAGTTGATCCTGGTATATTCCAGTTGATCCTGGATTTTATCTGTGACTAACTTCTAATCATTGTTATGTCTTACCTATAAGGTAATAATGCTTGTTGAAATTTTTAAGCATTTTAACGCTTTTAATGTTTTTAAAGTGATGTTTTAAATTGGGGAGATTTTGTATGTATGTTTTTAAATGTGCTGTTTTCCAGTCGATCCTGGTATATTTCAGTTGATCCTGGATTTTATCTGTGACTAACTTCTAATCATCGTAATGTCTTAGCAATAAGGTAATAATTGTAGTTTGAATTTTTAAGGATTTTAAATCTTTTGTGTTTTCAAGGTGCTCTTTTAAAATTGCAGGGTTTCATTTGTATATGTTTAAGGTGCTGTTTTCTGCTTGGGATGTTTATGTTGCATTTGCCTTGCAGCATTTGACTTGGTTGTTTATCAGCTGTCTGTTTTTGGGGCATGACATTGTAAGATCATGTTGAAGTTACAGACAGTCATGCTGGTTTTCAAGTTTTGGACAGTCAGGTTTATTTGTTGTTTTCTTCCTGAGATGGTTCATGAATAAATATGGACTCTTTTTCTCAGGATAATTGGATACTGGAAGTTTGCTGGTTTTTCCCCAATTTGGGTGAAAATACTAGTTCAACAATTTCCCCAAGTCTTGCCATTATAAGCGAGAACTTGTGTTACAGTATTTGCTTATTGCTTTCCTGTGATTTCACGTTTTTACTCAATTCAAATTTGTTGTCTTTACCAAATATAAGGGAAAGGCAAACAGCAGCCATCACAAAAGCAGCATGTTCCAGATTTATAGGCTGCATACATGCATGATGGTTTGCTTCTGACAACATATGAAAATAAATATGTTTTGGGGGCCTGACATTGTAAGATGTTCAAGTTACAGACAGTCGTGCTGTTTTGCAACTGTAGGACAGTCAGGTTTATTTGTTGTTCCCTTCCTGAGATGGTTCATGAATAAATATGGACTCCCATTCTCAGGATAATTGGATACTGCAAATTTGTTGGTTTTTCCCCAATTTGGGTGAATATACTAGATCAACAATTTCCCCCAAGTCTTGCCAATATAAGCAAGAACTTGTGGTACAGTATTTGCTTATTGCTTTGCTGTGATTTCACGTTTTTACTGAATTCAAATTTATTGTCTTTACCAAATATAAGGGAAAGACAAGCAGGAGCCATCACAAAAACAGCATGTACCAGAATTATAGGCTGCATACATGCATGATGGTTTGCTGCTGACAACCCATTGATTAATTCACTTGGCTGTACAGACAGAATGGAATGGCTTGTCTTGTAAAAGTTTTGGTTCTGATGAACATGGGAGACCTGATATTGCTGCTGCAGCTGTTTTTATGATTGGCCTTTGAGGTGTATGGTAGCAAGTTGTTTCAAAGGGTGTTATGTGCAGAGGATTTTATGGTTTTGTTTTTAAAATGTGGGCACCTATGTAGTACTATGTACGTTTTTATGCATTTTAGCGCTTTTAATGTTTCTAAGGTGCTGTTTTACATTTGGAAGATTTTATATGTGTTTTTAAATGTGCTGTCTTGCAGTTGATCCTGGTATATTCCAGTTGATCCTGGATTTTATCTGTGACTAACTTCTAATCATTGTTATGTCTTACCTATAAGGTAATAATGCTTGTTGAAATTTTTAAGCATTTTAACGCTTTTAATGTTTTTAAAGTGATGTTTTAAATTGGGGAGATTTTGTATGTATGTTTTTAAATGTGCTGTTTTCCAGTCGATCCTGGTATATTTCAGTTGATCCTGGATTTTATCTGTGACTAACTTCTAATCATCGTAATGTCTTAGCAATAAGGTAATAATTGTAGTTTGAATTTTTAAGGATTTTAAATCTTTTGTGTTTTCAAGGTGCTCTTTTAAAATTGCAGGGTTTCATTTGTATATGTTTAAGGTGCTGTTTTCTGCTTGGGATGTTTATGTTGCATTTGCCTTGCAGCATTTGACTTGGTTGTTTATCAGCTGTCTGTTTTTGGGGCATGACATTGTAAGATCATGTTGAAGTTACAGACAGTCATGCTGGTTTTCAAGTTTTGGACAGTCAGGTTTATTTGTTGTTTTCTTCCTGAGATGGTTCATGAATAAATATGGACTCCTTTTCTCAGGATAATTGGATACTGGAAGTTTGCTGGTTTTTCCCCAATTTGGGTGAATATACTAGTTCAACAATTTCCCCAAGTCTTGCCATTATAAGCGAGAACTTGTGTTACAGTATTTGCTTATTGCTTTGCTGTGATTTCACGTTTTTACTCAATTCAAATTTGTTGTCTTTACCAAATATAAGGGAAAGGCAAACAGCAGCCATCACAAAAGCAGCATGTTCCAGATTTATAGGCTGCATACATGCATGATGGTTTGCTTCTGACAACATATGAAAATAAATATGTTTTGGGGGCCTGACATTGTAAGATGTTCAAGTTACAGACAGTCGTGCTGTTTTGCAACTGTAGGACAGTCAGGTTTATTTGTTGTTCCCTTCTTGAGATGGTTCATGAATAAATATGGACTCCCATTCTCAGGATAATTGGATACTGCAAATTTGTTGGTTTTTCCCCAATTTGGGTGAATATACTAGATCAACAATTTTTCCCAAGTCTTGCCAATGTAAGCAAGAACTTGTGGTACAGTATTTGCTTATTGCTTTGCTGTGATTTCACGTTTTTACTGAATTCAAATTTATTGTCTTTACCAAATATAAGGGAAAGACAAACAGCAGCCATCACAAAAACAGCATGTACCAGAGTTATAGGCTGCATACATGCATGATGGTTTGCTGCTGACAACCCATTGATTAATTCACTTGGCTGTGCAGACAGATTGGAATGGGTTGTCTTGTAAAAGTTTTGGTTCTGATGAACATGGGAGACCTGATATTGCTGCTGCAGCTGTTTTTATGATTGGCCTTTGAGGTGTATGGTAGCAAGTTGTTTCAAAGGGTGTTATGTGCAGAGGATTTTATGGTTTTGTTTTTAAAATGTGGGCACCTATGTAGCACTATGTACGTTTTTATGCATTTTAGCGCTTTTAATGTTTCTAAGGTGCTGTTTTACATTTGGAAGATTTTATATGTGTTTTTAAATGTGCTGTCTTGCAGTTGATCCTGGTATACTCCAGTTGATCCTGGATTTTATCTGTGACTAACTTCTAATCATTGTTATGTCTTACCTATAAGGTAATAATGCTTGTTGAAATTTTTAAGCATTTTAACGCTTTTAATGTTTTTAAAGTGATGTTTTAAATTGGGGAGATTTTATATGTATGTTTTTAAATGTGCTGTTTTCCAGTCGATCCTGGTATATTTCAGTTGATCCTGGATTTTATCTGTGACTAACTTCTAATCATCGTAATGTCTTAGCAATAAGGTAATAATTGTAGTTTGAATTTTTAAGGATTTTAAATCTTTTGTGTTTTCAAGGTGCTCTTTTAAAATTGCAGGGTTTCATTTGTATATGTTTAAGGTGCTGTTTTCTGCTTGGGATGTTTATGTTGCATTTGCCTTGCAGCATTTGACTTGGTTGTTTATCAGCTGTCTGTTTTTGGGGCATGACATTGTAAGATCATGTTGAAGTTACAGACAGTCATGCTGGTTTTCAAGTTTTGGACAGTCAGGTTTATTTGTTGTTTTCTTCCTGAGATGGTTCATGAATAAATATGGACTCCTTTTCTCAGGATAATTGGATACTGGAAGTTTGCTGGTTTTTCCCCAATTTGGGTGAATATACTAGTTCAACAATTTCCCCAAGTCTTGCCATTATAAGCGAGAACTTGTGTTACAGTATTTGCTTATTGCTTTCCTGTGATTTCACGTTTTTACTCAATTCAAATTTGTTGTCTTTACCAAATATAAGGGAAAGGCAAACAGCAGCCATCACAAAAACAGCATGTTCCAGAATTCTAGGCTGCATACATGCATGATGGTTTGCTTCTGACAACATATGAAAATAAATATGTTTTTGGGGCCTGACATTGTAAGATGTTCAAGTTACATACAGTCGTGCTGTTTTGCAACTGTAGGACAGTCAGGTTTATTTGTTGTTCCCTTCTTGAGATGGTTCATGAATAAATATGGACTCCCACTCTCAGGATAATTGGATACTGCAAATTTGTTGGTCTTTCCCCAATTTGGGTGAATATACTAGATCAACAATTTCCCCCAAGTCTTGCCAATATAAGCAAGAACTTGTGGTACAGTATTTGCTTATTGCTTTGCTGTGATTTCACGTTTTTACTGAATTCAAATTTATTGTCTTTACCAAATATAAGGGAAAGACAAGCAGCAGCCATCACAAAAACAGCATGTACCAGAATTATAGGCTGCATACATGCATGATGGTTTGCTGCTGACAACCCATTGATTAATTCACTTGGCTGTGCAGACAGATTGGAATGGCTTGTCTTGTAAAAGTTTTGGTTCTGATGAACATGGGAGACCTGATATTGCTGCTTGAGCTGTTTTTATGATTGGCGTTTGAGGTGTATGGTAGCAAGTTGTTTCAAAGGGTGTTATGTGCAGAGGATTTTATGGTTTTGTTTTTAAAATGTGGGCACCTATGTAGTAGTATGTACGTTTTTATGCATTTTAGCGCTTTTAATGTTTCTAAGGTGCTGTTTTACATTTGGAAGATTTTATATGTGTTTTTAAATGTGCTGTCTTGCAGTTGATCCTGGTATATTCCAGTTGATCCTGGATTTTATCTGTGACTAACTTCTAATCATCGTAATGTCTTAGCAATAAGGTAATAATTGTAGTTTGAATTTTTAAGGATTTTAAATCTTTTGTGTTTTCAAGGTGCTCTTTTAAAATTGCAGGGTTTCATTTGTATATGTTTAAGGTGCTGTTTTCTGCTTGGGATGTTTATGTTGCATTTGCCTTGCAGCATTTGACTTGGTTGTTTATCAGCTGTCTGTTTTTGGGGCATGACATTGTAAGATCATGTTGAAGTTACAGACAGTCATGCTGGTTTTCAAGTTTTGGACAGTCAGGTTTATTTGTTGTTTTCTTCCTGAGATGGTTCATGAATAAATATGGACTCCTTTTCTCAGGATAATTGGATACTGGAAGTTTGCTGGTTTTTCCCCGATTTGGGTGAATATACTAGTTCAACAATTTCCCCAAGTCTTGCCATTATAAGCGAGAACTTGTGTTACAGTATTTGCTTATTGCTTTCCTGTGATTTCACGTTTTTACTCAATTCAAATTTGTTGTCTTTACCAAATATAAGGGAAAGGCAAACAGCAGCCATCACAAAAACAGCATGTTCCAGAATTCTAGGCTGCATACATGCATGATGGTTTGCTTCTGACAACATATGAAAAGCATGATGGTTTGCTTCTGACAACATATGAAAATAAATATGTTTTTGGGGCCTGACATTGTAAGATGTTCAAGTTACATACAGTCGTGCTGTTTTGCAACTGTAGGACAGTCAGGTTTATTTGCTGTTCCCTTCTTGAGATGGTTCATGAATAAATATGGACTCCCACTCTCAGGATAATTGGATACTGCAAATTTGTTGGTCTTTCCCCAATTTGGGTGAATATACTAGATCAACAATTTCCCCCAAGTCTTGCCAATATAAGCAAGAACTTGTGGTACAGTATTTGCTTATTGCTTTGCTGTGATTTCACGTTTTTACTGAATTCAAATTTATTGTCTTTACCAAATATAAGGGAAAGACAAGCAGCAGCCATCACAAAAACAGCATGTACCAGAATTATAGGCTGCATACATGCATGATGGTTTGCTGCTGACAACCCATTGATTAATTCACTTGGCTGTGCAGACAGATTGGAATGGCTTGTCTTGTAAAAGTTTTGGTTCTGATGAACATGGGAGACCTGATATTGCTGCTTGAGCTGTTTTTATGATTTGCGTTTGAGGTGTATGGTAGCAAGTTGTTTCAAAGGGTGTTATGTGCAGAGGATTTTATGGTTTTGTTTTTAAAATGTGGGCACCTATGTAGTAGTATGTACGTTTTTATGCATTTTAGCGCTTTTAATGTTTCTAAGGTGCTGTTTTACATTTGGAAGATTTTATATGTGTTTTTAAATGTGCTGTCTTGCAGTTGATCCTGGTATATTCCAGTTGATCCTGGATTTTATCTGTGACTAACTTCTAATCATTGTTATGTCTTACCTATAAGGTAATAATGCTTGTTGAAATTTTTAAGCATTTTAACGCTTTTAATGTTTTTAAAGTGATGTTTTAAATTGGGGAGATTTTATATGTATGTTTTTAAATGTGCTGTTTTCCAGTCGATCCTGGTATATTTCAGTTGATCCTGGATTTTATCTGTGACTAACTTCTAATCATCGTAATGTCTTAGCAATAAGGTAATAATTGTAGTTTGAATTTTTAAGGATTTTAAATCTTTTGTGTTTTCAAGGTGCTCTTTTAAAATTGCAGGGTTTCATTTGTATATGTTTAAGGTGCTGTTTTCTGCTTGGGATGTTTATGTTGCATTTGCCTTGCAGCATTTGACTTGGTTGTTTATCAGCTGTCTGTTTTTGGGGCATGACATTGTAAGATCATGTTGAAGTTACAGACAGTCATGCTGGTTTTCAAGTTTTGGACAGTCAGGTTTATTTGTTGTTTTCTTCCTGAGATGGTTCATGAATAAATATGGACTCCTTTTCTCAGGATAATTGGATACTGGAAGTTTGCTGGTTTTTCCCCAATTTGGGTGAATATACTAGTTCAACAATTTCCCCAAGTCTTGCCATTATAAGCGAGAACTTGTGTTACAGTATTTGCTTATTGCTTTGCTGTGATTTCACGTTTTTACTCAATTCAAATTTGTTGTCTTGACCAAATATAAGGGAAAGGCAAACAGCAGCCATCACAAAAGCAGCATGTTCCAGATTTATAGGCTGCATACATGCATGATGGTTTGCTTCTGACAACATATGAAAATAAATATGTTTTGGGGGCCTGACATTGTAAGATGTTCAAGTTACAGACAGTCGTGCTGTTTTGCAACTGTAGGACAGTCAGGTTTATTTGTTGTTCCCTTCTTGAGATGGTTCATGAATAAATATGGACTCCCATTCTCAGGATAATTGGATACTGCAAATTTGTTGGTTTTTCCCCAATTTGGGTGAATATACTAGATCAACAATTTTCCCCAAGTCTTGCCAATGTAAGCAAGAACTTGTGGTACAGTATTTGCTTATTGCTTTGCTGTGATTTCACGTTTTTACTGAATTCAAATTTATTGTCTTTACCAAATATAAGGGAAAGACAAGCAGCAGCCATCACAAAAACAGCATGTACCAGAATTATAGGCTGCATACATGCATGATGGTTTGCTGCTGACAACCCATTGATTAATTCACTTGGCTGTGCAGACAGATTGGAATGGCTTGTCTTGTAAAAGTTTTGGTTCTGATGAACATGGGAGACCTGATATTGCTGCTTGAGCTGTTTTTATGATTGGCGTTTGAGGTGTATGGTAGCAAGTTGTTTCAAAGGGTGTTATGTGCAGAGGATTTTATGGTTTTGTTTTTAAAATGTGGGCACCTATGTAGTAGTATGTACGTTTTTATGCATTTTAGCGCTTTTAATGTTTCTAAGGTGCTGTTTTACATTTGGAAGATTTTATATGTGTTTTTAAATGTGCTGTCTTGCAGTTGATCCTGGTATATTCCAGTTGATCCTGGATTTTATCTGTGACTAACTTCTAATCATTGTTATGTCTTACCTATAAGGTAATAATGCTTGTTGAAATTTTTAAGCATTTAAACGCTTTTAATGTTTTTAAAGTGATGTTTTAAATTGGGGAGATTTTATATGTATGTTTTTAAATGTGCTGTTTTCCAGTCGATCCTGGTATATTTCAGTTGATCCTGGATTTTATCTGTGACTAACTTCTAATCATCGTAATGTCTTAGCAATAAGGTAATAATTGTAGTTTGAATTTTTAAGGATTTTAAATCTTTTGTGTTTTCAAGGTGCTCTTTTAAAATTGCAGGGTTTCATTTGTATATGTTTAAGGTGCTGTTTTCTGCTTGGGATGTTTATGTTGCATTTGCCTTGCAGCATTTGACTTGGTTGTTTATCAGCTGTCTGTTTTTGGGGCATGACATTGTAAGATCATGTTGAAGTTACAGACAGTCATGCTGGTTTTCAAGTTTTGGACAGTCAGGTTTATTTGTTGTTTTCTTCCTGAGATGGTTCATGAATAAATATGGACTGTTTTTCTCAGGATAATTGGATACTGGAAGTTTGCTGGTTTTTCCCCAATTTGGGTGAAAATACTAGTTCAACAATTTCCCCAAGTCTTGCCATTATAAGCGAGAACTTGTGTTACAGTATTTGCTTATTGCTTTGCTGTGATTTCACGTTTTTACTGAATTCAAATTTGTTGTCTTGACCAAATATAAGGGAAAGGCAAACAGCAGCCATCACAAAAGCAGCATGTTCCAGATTTATAGGCTGCATACATGCATGATGGTTTGCTTCTGACAACATATGAAAATAAATATGTTTTGGGGGCCTGACATTGTAAGTTGTTCAAGTTACAGACAGTCGTGCTGTTTTGCAACTGTAGGACAGTCAGGTTTATTTGTTGTTCCCTTCTTGAGATGGTTCATGAATAAATATGGACTCCCACTCTCAGGATAATTGGATACTGCAAATTTGTTGGTCTTTCCCCAATTTGGGTGAATATACTAGATCAACAATTTTTCCCAAGTCTTGCCAATATAAGCAAGAACTTGTGGTACAGTATTTGCTTATTGCTTTGCTGTGATTTCACGTTTTTACTGAATTCAAATTTATTGTCTTTACCAAATATAAGGGAAAGACAAGCAGCAGCCATCACAAAAACAGCATGTACCAGAATTATAGGCTGCATACATGCATGATGGTTTGCTGCTGACAACCCATTGATTAATTCACTTGGCTGTGCAGACAGATTGGAATGGCTTGTCTTGTAAAAGTTTTGGTTCTGATGAACATGGGAGACCTGATATTGCTGCTTGAGCTGTTTTTATGATTGGCGTTTGAGGTGTATGGTAGCAAGTTGTTTCAAAGAGTGTTATGTGCAGAGGATTTTATGGTTTTGTTTTTAAAATGTGGGCACCTATGTAGTAGTATGTACGTTTTTATGCATTTTAGCGCTTTTAATGTTTCTAAGGTGCTGTTTTACATTTGGAAGATTTTATATGTGTTTTTAAATGTGCTGTCTTGCAGTTGATCCTGGTATATTCCAGTTGATCCTGGATTTTATCTGTGACTAACTTCTAATCATTGTTATGTCTTACCTATAAGGTAATAATGCTTGTTGAAATTTTTAAGCATTTTAACGCTTTTAATGTTTTTAAAGTGATGTTTTAAATTGGGGAGATTTTATATGTATGTTTTAAAATGTGCTGTTTTCCAGTCGATCCTGGTATATTTCAGTTGATCCTGGATTTTATCTGTGACTGACTTCTAATCATCGTAATGTCTTAGCAATAAGGTAATAATTGTAGTTTGAATTTTTAAGGATTTTAAATCTTTTGTGTTTTCAAGGTGCTCTTTTCAAATTGCAGGGTTTCATTTGTATATGTTTAAGGTGCTGTTTTCTGCTTGGGATGTTTATGTTGCATTTGCCTTGCAGCATTTGACTTGGTTGTTTATCAGCTGTCTGTTTTTGGGGCATGACATTGTAAGATCATGTTGAAGTTACAGACAGTCATGCTGGTTTTCAAGTTTTGGACAGTTAGGTTTATTTGTTGTTTTCTTCCTGAGATGGTTCATGAATAAAAATGGACTCCTTTTCTCAGGATAATTGGATACTGGAAGTTTGCTGGTTTTTCTTCAATTTGGGTGAATATACTAGTTCAACAATTTCCCCAAGTCTTGCCATTATAAGCGAGAACTTGTGTTACAGTATTTGCTTATTGCTTTGCTGTGATTTCACGTTTTTACTGAATTCAAATTTGTTGTCTTGACCAAATATAAGGGAAAGGCAAACAGCAGCCATCACAAAAGCAGCATGTTCCAGAATTCTAGGCTGCATACATGCATGATGGTTTGCTTCTGACAACATATGAAAATAAATATGTTTTTGGGGCCTGACATTGTAAGATGTTCAAGTTACAGACAGTCGTGCTGTTTTGCAACTGTAGGACAGTCAGGTTTATTTGTTGTTCCCTTCCTGAGATGGTTCATGAATAAATATGGACTCCCATTCTCAGGATAATTGGATACTGCAAATTTGTTGGTCTTTCCCCAATTTGGGTGAATATACTAGATCAACAATTTTCCCCAAGTCTTGCCAATATAAGCAAGAACTTGTGGTACAGTATTTGCTTATTGCTTTGCTGTGATTTCACGTTTTTACTGAATTCAAATTTATTGTCTTTACCAAATATAAGGGAAAGACAAGCAGCAGCCATCACAAAAACAGCATGTACCAGAATTATAGGCTGCATACATGCATGATGGTTTGCTGCTGACAACCCATTGATTAATTCACTTGGCTGTGCAGACAGATTGGAATGGCTTGTCCTGTAAAAGTTTTGGTTCTGATGAACATGGGAGACCTGATATTGCTCCTTGAGCTGTTTTTTATGATTGGCCTTTGAGGTGTATGGTAGCAAGTTGTTTCAAAGGGTGTTATGTGCAGAGGATTTTATGGTTTTGTTTTTAAAATGTGGGCACCTATGTAGTACTATGTACGTTTTTATGCATTTTAGCGCTTTTAATGTTTCTAAGGTGCTGTTTTACATTTGGAAGATTTTATATGTGTTTTTAAATGTGCTGTCTTGCAGTTGATCCTGGTATATTCCAGTTGATCCTGGATTTTATCTGTGACTTACTTCTAATCATTGTTATGTCTTACCTATAAGGTAATAATGCTTGTTGAAATTTTTAAGCATTTTAACGCTTTTAATGTTTTTAAAGTGATGTTTTAAATTGGGGAGATTATATATGTATGTTTTAAAATGTGCTGTTATCCAGTCGATCCTGGTATATTTCAGTTGATCATGGATTTTATCTGTGACTAACTTCTAATCATCGTAATGTCTTAGCAATAAGGTAATAATTGTAGTTTGAATTTTTAAGGATTTTAAATCTTTTGTGTTTTCAAGGTGCTCTTTTAAAATTGCAGGGTTTCATTTGTATATGTTTAAGGTGCTGTTTTCTGCTTGGGATGTTTATGTTGCATTTGCCTTGCAGCATTTGACTTGGTTGTTTATCAGCTGTCTGTTTTTGGGGCATGACATTGTAAGATCATGTTGAAGTTACAGACAGTCATGCTGGTTTTCAAGTTTTGGACAGTCAGGTTTATTTGTTGTTTTCTTCCTGAGATGGTTCATGAATAAATATGGACTGTTTTTCTCAGGATAATTGGATACTGGAAGTTTGCTGGTTTTTCCCCAATTTGGGTGAAAATACTAGTTCAACAATTTCCCCAAGTCTTGCCATTATAAGCGAGAACTTGAGTTACAGTATTTGCTTATTGCTTTGCTGTGATTTCACGTTTTTACTGAATTCAAATTTGTTGTCTTGACCAAATATAAGGGAAAGGCAAACAGCAGCCATCACAAAAGCAGCATGTTCCAGAATTCTAGGCTGCATACATGCATGATGATTTGCTTCTGACAACATATGAAAATAAATATGTTTTTGGGGCCTGACATTGTAAGATGTTCAAGTTACAGACAGTCGTGCTGTTTTGCAACTGTAGGACAGTCAGGTTTATTTGTTTTTCCCTTCCTGAGATGGTTCATGAATAAATATGGACTCCCATTCTCAGGATAATTGGATACTGCAAATTTGTTGGTCTTTCCCCAATTTGGGTGAATATACTAGATCAACAATTTTCCCCAAGTCTTGCCAATATAAGCAAGAACTTGTGTTACAGTATTTGCTTATTGCTTTGCTGTGATTTCACGTTTTTACTGAATTCAAATTTATTGTCTTTACCAAATATAAGGGAAAGACAAGCAGCAGCCATCACAAAAACAGCATGTACCAGAATTATAGGCTGCATACATGCATGATGGTTTGCTGCTGACAACCCATTGATTAATTCACTTGGCTGTGCAGACAGATTGGAATGGCTTGTCTTGTAAAAGTTTTGGTTCTGATGAACATGGGAGACCTGATATTGCTGCTGCAGCTGTTTTTATGATATGCGTTTGAGGTGTATGGTAGCAAGTTGTTTCAAAGAGTGTTATGTGCAGAGGATTTTATGGTTTTGTTTTTAAAATGTGGGCACCTATGTAGTAGTATGTACGTTTTTATGCATTTTAGCGCTTTTAATGTTTCTAAGGTGCTGTTTTACATTTGGAAGATTTTATATGTGTTTTTAAATGTGCTGTCTTGCAGTTGATCCTGGTATATTCCAGTTGATCCTGGATTTTATCTGTGACTAACTTCTAATCATTGTTATGTCTTACCTATAAGGTAATAATGCTTGTTGAAATTTTTAAGCATTTTAACGCTTTTAATGTTTTTAAAGTGATGTTTTAAATTGGGGAGATTTTATATGTATGTTTTTAAATGTGCTGTTTTCCAGTCGATCCTGGTATATTTCAGTTGATCCTGGATTTTATCTGTGACTAACTTCTAATCATCGTAATGTCTTAGCAATAAGGTAATAATTGTAGTTTGAATGTTTAAGGATTTTAAATCTTTTGTGTTTTCAAGGTGCTCTTTTAAAATTGCAGGGTTTCATTTGTATATGTTTAAGGTGCTGTTTTCTGCTTGGGATGTTTATGTTGCATTTGCCTTGCAGCATTTGACTTGGTTGTTTATCAGCTGTCTGTTTTTGGGGCATGACATTGTAAGATCATGTTGAAGTTACAGACAGTCATGCTGGTTTTCAAGTTTTGGACAGTCAGGTTTATTTGTTGTTTTCTTCCTGAGATGGTTCATGAATAAATATGGACTCCTTTTCTCAGGATAATTGGATACTGGAAGTTTGCTGGTTTTTCCCCAATTTGGGTGCATATACTAGTTCAACAATTTCCCCAAGTCTTGCCATTATAAGCGAGAACTTGTGTTACAGTATTTGCTTATTGCTTTGCTGTGATTTCACGTTTTTACTGAATTCAAATTTGTTGTCTTGACCAAATATAAGGGAAAGGCAAACATTAGCCATCACAAAAGCAGCATGTTCCAGATTTATAGGCTGCATACATGCATGATGGTTTGCTTCTGACAACATATGAAAATAAATATGTTTTGGGGGCCTGACATTGTAAGATGTTCAAGTTACAGACAGTCGTGCTGTTTTGCAACTGTAGGTCAGTCAGGTTTATTTGTTGTTCCCTTCCTGAGATGGTTCATGAATAAATATGGACTCCCATTCTCAGGATAATTGGATACTGCAAATTTGTTGGTCTTTCCCCAATTTGGGTGAATATACTAGATCAACAATTTCCCCAAGTCTTGCCAATATAAGCAAGAACTTGTGGTACAGTATTTGCTTATTGCTTTGCTGTGATTTCACGTTTTTACTGAATTCAAATTTATTGTCTTTACCAAATATAAGGGAAAGACAAGCAGCAGCCATCACAAAAACAGCATGTACCAGAATTATAGGCTGCATACATGCATGATGGTTTGCTGCTGACAACCCATTGATTAATTCACTTGGCTGTGCAGACAGATTGGAATGGCTTGTCTTGTAAAAGTTTTGGTTCTGATGAACATGGGAGACCTGATATTGCTCCTTGAGCTGTTTTTTATGATTGGCCTTTGAGGTGTATGGTAGCAAGTTGTTTCAAAGGGTGTTATGTGCAGAGGATTTTATGGTTTTGTTTTTAAAATGTGGGCACCTATGTAGTAGTATGTACGTTTTTATGCATTTTAGCGCTTTTAATGTTTCTAAGGTGCTGTTTTACATTTGGAAGATTTTATATGTGTTTTTAAATGTGCTGTCTTGCAGTTGATCCTGGTATATTCCAGTTGATCCTGGATTTTATCTGTGACTTACTTCTAATCATTGTTATGTCTTACCTATAAGGTAATAATGCTTGTTGAAATTTTTAAGCATTTTAACGCTTTTAATGTTTTTAAAGTGATGTTTTAAATTGGGGAGATTTTATATGTATGTTTTAAAATGTGCTGTTTTCCAGTCGATCCTGGTATATTTCAGTTGATCCTGGATTTTATCTGTGACTAACTTCTAATCATCGTAATGTCTTAGCAATAAGGTAATAATTGTAGTTTGAATTTTTAAGGATTTTAAATCTTTTGTGTTTTCAAGGTGCTCTTTTAAAATTGCAGGGTTTCATTTGTATATGTTTAAGGTGCTGTTTTCTGCTTGGGATGTTTATGTTGCATTTGCCTTGCAGCATTTGACTTGGTTGTTTATCAGCTGTCTGTTTTTGGGGCATGACATTGTAAGATCATGTTGAAGTTACAGACAGTCATGCTGGTTTTCAAGTTTTGGACAGTCAGGTTTATTTGTTGTTTTCTTCCTGAGATGGTTCATGAATAAATATGGACTGTTTTTCTCAGGATAATTGGATACTGGAAGTTTGCTGGTTTTTCCCCAATTTGGGTGAAAATACTAGTTCAACAATTTCCCCAAGTCTTGCCATTATAAGCGAGAACTTGTGTTACAGTATTTGCTTATTGCTTTGCTGTGATTTCACGTTTTTACTGAATTCAAATTTGTTGTCTTGACCAAATATAAGGGAAAGGCAAACAGCAGCCATCACAAAAGCAGCATGTTCCAGAATTCTAGGCTGCATACATGCATGATGATTTGCTTCTGACAACATATGAAAATAAATATGTTTTTGGGGCCTGACATTGTAAGATGTTCAAGTTACAGACAGTCGTGCTGTTTTGCAACTGTAGGACAGTCAGGTTTATTTGTTTTTCCCTTCCTGAGATGGTTCATGAATAAATATGGACTCCCATTCTCAGGATAATTGGATACTGCAAATTTGTTGGTCTTTCCCCAATTTGGGTGAATATACTAGATCAACAATTTTCCCCAAGTCTTGCCAATATAAGCAAGAACTTGTGTTACAGTATTTGCTTATTGCTTTGCTGTGATTTCACGTTTTTACTGAATTCAAATTTATTGTCTTTACCAAATATAAGGGAAAGACAAGCAGCAGCCATCACAAAAACAGCATGTACCAGAATTATAGGCTGCATACATGCATGATGGTTTGCTGCTGACAACCCATTGATTAATTCACTTGGCTGTGCAGACAGATTGGAATGGCTTGTCTTGTAAAAGTTTTGGTTCTGATGAACATGGGAGACCTGATATTGCTGCTGCAGCTGTTTTTATGATATGCGTTTGAGGTGTATGGTAGCAAGTTGTTTCAAAGAGTGTTATGTGCAGAGGATTTTATGGTTTTGTTTTTAAAATGTGGGCACCTATGTAGTAGTATGTACGTTTTTATGCATTTTAGCGCTTTTAATGTTTCTAAGGTGCTGTTTTACATTTGGAAGATTTTATATGTGTTTTTAAATGTGCTGTTTTGCAGTTGATCCTGGTATATTCCAGTTGATCCTGGATTTTATCTGTGACTAACTTCTAATCATTGTTATGTCTTACCTATAAGGTAATAATGCTTGTTGAAATTTTTAAGCATTTTAACGCTTTTAATGTTTTTAAAGTGATGTTTTAAATTGGGGAGATTTTATATGTATGTTTTTAAATGTGCTGTTTTCCAGTCGATCCTGGTATATTTCAGTTGATCCTGGATTTTATCTGTGACTAACTTCTAATCATCGTAATGTCTTAGCAATAAGGTAATAATTGTAGTTTGAATGTTTAAGGATTTTAAATCTTTTGTGTTTTCAAGGTGCTCTTTTAAAATTGCAGGGTTTCATTTGTATATGTTTGAGGTGCTGTTTTCTGCTTGGGATGTTTATGTTGCATTTGCCTTGCAGCATTTGACTTGGTTGTTTATCAGCTGTCTGTTTTTGGGGCATGACATTGTAAGATCATGTTGAAGTTACAGACAGTCATGCTGGTTTTCAAGTTTTGGACAGTCAGGTTTATTTGTTGTTTTCTTCCTGAGATGGTTCATGAATAAATATGGACTCCTTTTCTCAGGATAATTGGATACTGGAAGTTTGCTGGTTTTTCCCCAATTTGGGTGCATATACTAGTTCAACAATTTCCCCAAGTCTTGCCATTATAAGCGAGAACTTGTGTTACAGTATTTGCTTATTGCTTTGCTGTGATTTCACGTTTTTACTGAATTCAAATTTGTTGTCTTGACCAAATATAAGGGAAAGGCAAACAGCAGCCATCACAAAAGCAGCATGTTCCAGATTTATAGGCTGCATACATGCATGATGGTTTGCTTCTGACAACATATGAAAATAAATATGTTTTGGGGGCCTGACATTGTAAGATGTTCAAGTTACAGACAGTCGTGCTGTTTTGCAACTGTAGGTCAGTCAGGTTTATTTGTTGTTCCCTTCCTGAGATGGTTCATGAATAAATATGGACTCCCATTCTCAGGATAATTGGATACTGCAAATTTGTTGGTCTTTCCCCAATTTGGGTGAATATACTAGATCAACAATTTTCCCCAAGTCTTGCCAATATAAGCAAGAACTTGTGGTACAGTATTTGATTATTGCTTTGCTGTGATTTCACGTTTTTACTGAATTCAAATTTATTGTCTTTACCAAATATAAGGGAAAGACAAGCAGCAGCCATCACAAAAACAGCATGTACCAGAATTATAGGCTGCATACATGCATGATGGTTTGCTGCTGACAACCCATTGATTAATTCACTTGGCTGTGCAGACAGATTGGAATGGCTTGTCTTGTAAAAGTTTTGGTTCTGATGAACATGGGAGACCTGATATTGCTGCTTGAGCTGTTTTTTATGATTGGCGTTTGAGGTGTATGGTAGCAAGTTGTTTCAAAGGGTGTTATGTGCAGAGGATTTTATGGTTTTGTTTTTAAAATGTGGGCACCTATGTAGTACTATGTACGTTTTTATGCATTTTAGCGCTTTTAATGTTTCTAAGGTGCTGTTTTACATTTGGAAGATTTTATATGTGTTTTTAAATGTGCTGTCTTGCAGTTGATCCTGGTATATTCCAGTTGATCCTGGATTTTATCTGTGACTAACTTCTAATCATTGTTATGTCTTACCTATAAGGTAATAATGCTTGTTGAAATTTTTAAGCATTTTAACGCTTTTAATGTTTTTAAAGTGATGTTTTAAATTGGGGAGATTTTATATGTATGTTTTTAAATGTGCTGTTTTCCAGTCGATCCTGGTATATTTCAGTTGATCCTGGATTTTATCTGTGACTAACTTCTAATCATCGTAATGTCTTAGCAATAAGGTAATAATTGTAGTTTGAATGTTTAAGGATTTTAAATCTTTTGTGTTTTCAAGGTGCTCTTTTAAAATTGCAGGGTTTCATTTGTATATGTTTAAGGTGCTGTTTTCTGCTTGGGATGTTTATGTTGCATTTGCCTTGCAGCATTTGACTTGGTTGTTTATCAGCTGTCTGTTTTTGGGGCATGACATTGTAAGATCATGTTGAAGTTACAGACAGTCATGCTGGTTTTCAAGTTTTGGACAGTCAGGTTTATTTGTTGTTTTCTTCCTGAGATGGTTCATGAATAAATATGGACTCCTTTTCTCAGGATAATTGGATACTGGAAGTTTGCTGGTTTTTCCCCAATTTGGGTGCATATACTAGTTCAACAATTTCCCCAAGTCTTGCCATTATAAGCGAGAACTTGTGTTACAGTATTTGCTTATTGCTTTGCTGTGATTTCACGTTTTTACTGAATTCAAATTTGTTGTCTTGACCAAATATAAGGGAAAGGCAAACAGCAGCCATCACAAAAGCAGCATGTTCCAGATTTATAGGCTGCATACATGCATGATGGTTTGCTTCTGACAACATATGAAAATAAATATGTTTTGGGGGCCTGACATTGTAAGATGTTCAAGTTACAGACAGTCGTGCTGTTTTGCAACTGTAGGTCAGTCAGGTTTATTTGTTGTTCCCTTCCTGAGATGGTTCATGAATAAATATGGACTCCCATTCTCAGGATAATTGGATACTGCAAATTTGTTGGTCTTTCCCCAATTTGGGTGAATATACTAGATCAACAATTTTCCCCAAGTCTTGCCAATATAAGCAAGAACTTGTGTTACAGTATTTGCTTATTGCTTTGCTGTGATTTCACGTTTTTACTGAATTCAAATTTATTGTCTTTACCAAATATAAGGGAAAGACAAGCAGCAGCCATCACAAAAACAGCATGTACCAGAATTATAGGCTGCATACATGCATGATGGTTTGCTGCTGACAACCCATTGATTAATTCACTTGGCTGTGCAGACAGATTGGAATGGCTTGTCTTGTAAAAGTTTTGGTTCTGATGAACATGGGAGACCTGATATTGCTGCTTGAGCTGTTTTTTATGATTGGCGTTTGAGGTGTATGGTAGCAAGTTGTTTCAAAGGGTGTTATGTGCAGAGGATTTTATGGTTTTGTTTTTAAAATGTGGGCACCTATGTAGTACTATGTACGTTTTTATGCATTTTAGCGCTTTTAATGTTTCTAAGGTGCTGTTTTACATTTGGAAGATTTTATATGTGTTTTTAAATGTGCTGTCTTGCAGTTGATCCTGGTATATTCCAGTTGATCCTGGATTTTATCTGTGACTAACTTCTAATCATTGTTATGTCTTACCTATAAGGTAATAATGCTTGTTGAAATTTTTAAGCATTTTAACGCTTTTAATGTTTTTAAAGTGATGTTTTAAATTGGGGAGATTTTATATGTATGTTTTTAAATGTGCTGTTTTCCAGTCGATCCTGGTATATTTCAGTTGATCCTGGATTTTATCTGTGACTAACTTCTAATCATCGTAATGTCTTAGCAATAAGGTAATAATTGTAGTTTGAATTTTTAAGGATTTTAAATCTTTTGTGTTTTCAAGGTGCTCTTTTAAAATTGCAGGGTTTCATTTGTATATGTTTAAGGTGCTGTTTTCTGCTTGGGATGTTTATGTTGCATTTGCCTTGCAGCATTTGACTTGGTTGTTTATCAGCTGTCTGTTTTTGGGGCATGACATTGTAAGATCATGTTGAAGTTACAGACAGTCATGCTGGTTTTCAAGTTTTGGACAGTCAGGTTTATTTGTTGTTTTCTTCCTGAGATGGTTCATGAATAAATATGGACTCCTTTTCTCAGGATAATTGGATACTGGAAGTTTGCTGGTTTTTCCCCAATTTGGGTGAATATACTAGTTCAACAATTTCCCCAAGTCTTGCCATTATAAGCGAGAACTTGTGTTAGAGTATTTGCTTATTGCTTTGCTGTGATTTCACGTTTTTACTCAATTCAAATTTATTGTCTTTACCAAATATAAGGGAAAGGCAAACAGCAGCCATCACAAAAACAGCATGTTCCAGAATTCTAGGCTGCATACATGCATGATGATTTGCTTCTGACAACATATGAAAATAAATATGTTTTTGGGGCCTGACATTGTAAGATGTTCAAGTTACATACAGTCGTGCTGTTTTGCAACTGTAGGACAGTCAGGTTTATTTGTTGTTCCCTTCTTGAGATGGTTCATGAATAAATATGGACTCCCACTCTCAGGATAATTGGATACTGCAAATTTGTTGGTCTTTCCCCAATTTGGGTGAATATACTAGATCAACAATTTTCCCCAAGTCTTGCCAATATAAGCAAGAACTTGTGTTACAGTATTTGCTTATTGCTTTGCTGTGATTTCACGTTTTTACTGAATTCAAATTTATTGTCTTTACCAAATATAAGGGAAAGACAAGCAGCAGCCATCACAAAAACAGCATGTACCAGAATTATAGGCTGCATACATGCATGATGGTTTGCTGCTGACAACCCATTGATTAATTCACTTGGCTGTGCAGACAGATTGGAATGGCTTGTCTTGTAAAAGTTTTGGTTCTGATGAACATGGGAGACCTGATATTGCTGCTTGAGCTGTTTTTATGATTGGCGTTTGAGGTGTATGGTAGCAAGTTGTTTCAAAGGGTGTTATGTGCAGAGGATTTTATGGTTTTGTTTTTAAAATGTGGGCACCTATGTAGTAGTATGTACGTTTTTATGCATTTTAGCGCTTTTAATGTTTCTAAGGTGCTGTTTTACATTTGGAAGATTTTATATGTGTTTTTAAATGTGCTGTCTTGCAGTTGATCCTGGTATATTCCAGTTGATCCTGGATTTTATCTGTGACTAACTTCTAATCATTGTTATGTCTTACCTATAAGGTAATAATGCTTGTTGAAATTTTTAAGCATTTTAACGCTTTTAATGTTTTTAAAGTGATGTTTTAAATTGGGGAGATTTTATATGTATGTTTTTAAATGTGCTGTTTTCCAGTCGATCCTGGTATATTTCAGTTGATCATGGATTTTATCTTTGACTAACTTCTAATCATCGTAATGTCTTAGCAATAAGGTAATAATTGTAGTTTGAATTTTTAAGGATTTTAAATCTTTTGTGTTTTCAAGGTGCTCTTTTAAAATTGCAGGGTTTCATTTGTATATGTTTAAGGTGCTGTTTTCTGCTTGGGATGTTTATGTTGCATTTGCCTTGCAGCATTTGACTTGGTTGTTTATCAGCTGTCTGTTTTTGGGGCATGACATTGTAAGATCATGTTGAAGTTACAGACAGTCATGCTGGTTTTCAAGTTTGGGACAGTCAGGTTTATTTGTTGTTTTTTTCCTGAGATGGTTCATGAATAAATATGGACTCCCATTCTCAGGATAATTGGATACTGGAATTTTGCTGGTTTTTCCCCAATTTGGGTGAAAATACTAGTTCAACAATTTCCCCAAGTCTTGCCATTATAAGCGAGAACTTGTGTTACAGTATTTGCTTATTGCTTTGCTGTGATTTCACGTTTTTACTCAATTCAAATTTATTGTCTTTACCAAATATAAGGGAAAGGCAAACAGCAGCCATCACAAACACAGCACGTTCCAGAATTCTAGGCTGCATACATGCATGATGGTTTGCTTCTGACAACATATGAAAATAAATATGTTTTGGGGGCCTGACATTGTAAGATGTTCAAGTTACAGACAGTCGTGCTGTTTTGTAACTGTAGGACAGTCAGGTTTATTTGTTGTTCCCTTCCTGAAATGGTTCATGAATAAATATGGACTCCCATTCTCAGGATAATTGGATACTGCAAATTTGTTGGTTTTTCCCCAATTTGGGTGAATATACTAGATCAACAATTTTCCCCAAGTCTTGCCAATATAAGCAAGAACTTGTGTTACAGTATTTGCTTATTGCTTTGCTGTGATTTCACGTTTTTACTGAATTCAAATTTATTGTCTTTACCAAATATAAGGGAAAGACAAGCAGCAGCCATCACAAAAACAGCATGTACCAGATTTATAGGCTGCATACATGCATGATGGTTTGCTGCTGACAACCCATTGATTAATTCACTTGGCTGTGCAGATAGATTGGAATGGCTTGTCTTGTAAAAGTTTTGGTTCTGATGAACATGGGAGACCTGATATTGCTGCTGCAGCTGTTTTTATGATTGGCGTTTGAGGTGTATGGTAGCAAGTTGTTTCAAAGGGTGGTATGTGCAGAGGATTTTATGGTTTTGTTTTTAAAATGTGGGCACCTATGTAGTAGTATGTACGTTTTTATGCATTTTAGCGTTTTTAATGTTTCTAAGGTGCTGTTTTACATTTGGAAGATTTTATATGTGTTTTTAAATGTGCTGTCTTGCAGTTGATCCTGGTATATTCCAGTTGATCCTGGATTTTATCTGTGACTAACTTCTAATCATTGTTATGTCTTACCTATAAGGTAATAATGCTTGTTGAAATTTTTAAGCATTTTAACGCTTTTAATGTTTTTAAAGTGATGTTTTAAATTGGGGAGATTTTATATGTATGTTTTTAAATGTGCTGTTTTCCAGTCGATCCTGGTATATTTCAGTTGATCCTGGATTTTATCTGTGACTAAGTTCTAATCATCGTAATGTCTTAGCAATAAGGTAATAATTGTAGTTTGAATGTTTAAGGATTTTAAATCTTTTGTGTTTTCAAGGTGCTCTTTTAAAATTGCAGGGTTTCATTTGTATATGTTTAAGGTGCTGTTTTCTGCTTGGGATATTTATGTTGCATTTGCCTTGCAGCATTTGACTTGGTTGTTTATCAGCTGTCTGTTTTTGGGGCATGACATTGTAAGATCATGTTGAAGTTACAGACAGTCATGCTGGTTTTCAAGTTTTGGACAGTCAGGTTTATTTGTTGTTTTCTTCCTGAGATGGTTCATGAATAAATATGGACTCCTTTTCTCAGGATAATTGGATACTGGAAGTTTGCTGGTTTTTCCCCAATTTGGGTGAAAATACTAGTTCAACAATTTCCCCAAGTCTTGCCATTATAAGCGAGAACTTGTGTTACAGTATTTGCTTATTGCTTTGCTGTGATTTCACGTTTTTACTCAATTCAAATTTATTGTCTTTACCAAATATAAGGGAAAGGCAAACAGCAGCCATCACAAAAACAGCACGTTCCAGAATTCTAGGCTGCATACATGCATGATGGTTTGCTTCTGACAACATATGAAAATAAATATGTTTTGGGGGCCTGACATTGTAAGATGTTCAAGTTACAGACAGTCGTGCTGTTTTGCAACTGTAGGACAGTCAGGTTTATTTGTTGTTCCCTTCCTGAAATGGTTCATGAATAAATATGGACTCCCATTCTCAGGATAATTGGATACTGCAAATTTGTTGGTTTTTCCCCAATTTGGGTGAATATACTAGATCAACAATTTTCCCCAAGTCTTGCCAATATAAGCAAGAACTTGTGGTACAGTATTTGCTTATTGCTTTGCTGTGATTTCACGTTTTTACTGAATTCAAATTTATTGTCTTTACCAAATATAAGGGAAAGACAAGCAGCAGCCATCACAAAAACAGCATGTACCAGATTTATAGGCTGCATACATGCATGATGGTTTGCTGCTGACAACCCATTGATTAATTCACTTGGCTGTGCAGATAGATTGGAATGGCTTGTCTTGTAAAAGTTTTGGTTCTGATGAACATGGGAGACCTGATATTGCTGCTGCAGCTGTTTTTATGATTGGCGTTTGAGGTGTATGGTAGCAAGTTGTTTCAAAGGGTGTTATGTGCAGAGGATTTTATGGTTTTGTTTTTAAAATGTGGGCACCTATGTAGTAGTATGTACGTTTTTATGCATTTTAGCGCTTTTAATGTTTCTAAGGTGCTGTTTTACATTTGGAAGATTTTATATGTGTTTTTAAATGTGCTGTCTTGCAGTTGATCCTGGTATATTCCAGTTGATCCTGGATTTTATCTGTGACTAACTTCTAATCATTGTTATGTCTTACCTATAAGGTAATAATGCTTGTTGAAATTTTTAAGCATTTTAACGCTTTTAATGTTTTTAAAGTGATGTTTTAAATTGGGGAGATTTTATATGTATGTTTTTAAATGTGCTGTTTTCCAGTCGATCCTGGTATATTTCAGTTGATCCTGGATTTTATCTGTGACTAACTTCTAATCATCGTAATGTCTTAGCAATAAGGTAATAATTGTAGTTTGAATTTTTAAGGATTTTAAATCTTTTGTGTTTTCAAGGTGCTCTTTTAAAATTGCAGGGTTTAATTTGTATATGTTTAAGGTGCTGTTTTCTGCTTGGGATATTTATGTTGCATTTGCCTTGCAGCATTTGACTTGGTTGTTTATCAGCTGTCTGTTTTTGGGGCATGACATTGTAAGATCATGTTGAAGTTACAGACAGTCATGCTGGTTTTCAAGTTTTGGACAGTCAGGTTTATTTGTTGTTTTCTTCCTGAGATGGTTCATGAATAAATATGGACTCCTTTTCTCAGGATAATTGGATACTGGAAGTTTGCTGGTTTTTCCCCAATTTGGGTGAAAATACTAGTTCAACAATTTCCCCAAGTCTTGCCATTATAAGCGAGAACTTGTGTTACAGTATTTGCTTATTGCTTTGCTGTGATTTCACGTTTTTACTGAATTCAAATTTGTTGTCTTGACCAAATATAAGTGAAAGGCAAACAGCAGCCATCACAAAAGCAGCATGTTCCAGATTTATAGGCTGCATACATGCATGATGGTTTGCTTCTGACAACATATGAAAATAAATATGTTTTGGGGGCCTGACATTGTAAGATGTTCAAGTTACAGACAGTCGTGCTGTTTTGCAACTGTAGGACAGTCAGGTTTATTTGTTGTTCCCTTCCTGAAATGGTTCATGAATAAATATGGACTCCCATTCTCAGGATAATTGGATACTGCAAATTTGTTGGTCTTTCCCCAATTTGGGTGAATATACTAGATCAACAATTTTCCCCAAGTCTTGCCAATATAAGCAAGAACTTGTGGTACAGTATTTGCTTATTGCTTTGCTGTTATTTCACGTTTTTACTGAATTCAAATTTATTGTCTTTACCAAATATAAGGGAAAGACAAGCAGCAGCCATCACAAAAACAGCATGTACCAGATTTATAGGCTGCATACATGCATGATGGTTTGCTGCTGACAACCCATTGATTAATTCACTTGGCTGTGCAGATAGATTGGAATGGCTTGTCTTGTAAAAGTTTTGGTTCTGATGAACATGGGAGACCTGATATTGCTGCTGCAGCTGTTTTTATGATTGGCGTTTGAGGTGTATGGTAGCAAGTTGTTTCAAAGGGTGTTATGTGCAGAGGATTTTATGGTTTTGTTTTTAAAATGTGGGCACCTATGTAGTAGTATGTACGTTTTTATGCATTTTAGCGTTTTTAATGTTTCTAAGGTGCTGTTTTACATTTGGAAGATTTTATATGTGTTTTTAAATGTGCTGTCTTGCAGTTGATCCTGGTATATTCCAGTTGATCCTGGATTTTATCTGTGACTAACTTCTAATCATTGTTATGTCTTACCTATAAGGTAATAATGCTTGTTGAAATTTTTAAGCATTTTAACGCTTTTAATGTTTTTAAAGTGATGTTTTAAATTGGGGAGATTTTATATGTATGTTTTTAAATGTGCTGTTTTCCAGTCGATCCTGGTATATTTCAGTTGATCCTGGATTTTATCTGTGACTAACTTCTAATCATCGTAATGTCTTACCAATAAGGTAATAATTGTAGTTTGAATGTTTAAGGATTTTAAATCTTTTGTGTTTTCAAGGTGCTCTTTTAAAATTGCAGGGTTTAATTTGTATATGTTTAAGGTGCTGTTTTCTGCTTGGGATATTTATGTTGCATTTGCCTTGCAGCATTTGACTTGGTTGTTTATCAGCTGTCTGTTTTTGGGGCATGACATTGTAAGATCATGTTGAAGTTACAGACAGTCATGCTGGTTTTCAAGTTTTGGACAGTCAGGTTTATTTGTTGTTTTCTTCCTGAGATGGTTCATGAATAAATATGGACTCCTTTTCTCAGGATAATTGGATACTGGAAGTTTGCTGGTTTTTCCCCAATTTGGGTGAAAATACTAGTTCAACAATTTCCCCAAGTCTTGCCATTATAAGCGAGAACTTGTGTTACAGTATTTGCTTATTGCTTTGCTGTGATTTCACTTTTTTTTCTCAATTCAAATTTGTTGTCTTTACCAAATATAAGTGAAAGGCAAACAGGAGCCATCACAAAAGCAGCATGTTCCAGATTTATAGGCTGCATACATGCATGATGGTTTGCTTCTGACAACATATGAAAATAAATATGTTTTGGGGGCCTGACATTGTAAGATGTTCAAGTTACAGACAGTCGTGCTGTTTTGCAACTGTAGGACAGTCAGGTTTATTTGTTGTTCCCTTCCTGAAATGGTTCATGAATAAATATGGACTCCCATTCTCAGGATAATTGGATACTGCAAATTTGTTGGTTTTTCCCCAATTTGGGTGAATATACTAGATCAACAATTTCCCCCAAGTCTTGCCAATATAAGCAAGAACTTGTGGTACAGTATTTGCTTATTGCTTTGCTGTGATTTCACGTTTTTACTGAATTCAAATTTATTGTCTTTACCAAATATAAGGGAAAGACAAGCAGCAGCCATCACAAAAACAGCATGTACCAGAATTATAGGCTGCATACATGCATGATGGTTTGCTGCTGACAACCCATTGATTGATTCACTTGGCTGTGCAGACAGATTGGAATGGCTTGTCTTGTAAAAGTTTTGGTTCTGATGAACATGGGAGACCTGATATTTCTGCTGCAGCTGTTTTTATGATTGGCGTTTGAGGTGTATGGTAGCAAGTTGTTTCAAAGGGTGTTATGTGCAGAGGATTTTATGGTTTTGTTTTTAAAATGTGGGCACCTATGTAGTACTATGTAGGTTTTTATGCATTTTAGCGCTTTTAATGTTTCTAAGGTGCTGTATTACATTTGGAAGATTTTATATGTGTTTTTAAATGTGCTGTCTTGCAGTTGATCCTGGTATATTCCAGTTGATCCTGGATTTTATCTGTGACTAACTTCTAATCATTGTTATGTCTTACCTATAAGGTAATAATGCTTGTTGAAATTTTTAAGCATTTTAACGCTTTTAATGTTTTTAAAGTGATGTTTTAAATTGGGGAGATTTTATATGTGTGTTTTTAAATGTGCTGTTTTCCAGTCGATCCTGGTATATTTCAGTTGATCCTGGATTTTATCTGTGACTAACTTCTAATCATCGTGATGTCTTAGCAATAAGGTAATAATTGTAGTTTGAATGTTTAAGGATTTTAAATCTTTTGTGTTTTCAAGGTGCTCTTTTAAAATAGCAGGGTTTCATTTGTATATGTTTAAGGTGCTGTTTTCTGCTTGGGATGTTTATGTTGCATTTGCCTTGCAGCATTTGACTTGGTTGTTTATCAGCTGTCTGTTTTTGGGGCATGACATTGTAAGATCATGTTGAAGTTACAGACAGTCATGCTGGTTTTCAAGTTTTGGACAGTCAGGTTTATTTGTTGTTTTCTTCCTGAGATGGTTCATGAATAAATATGGACTCCTTTTCTCAGGATAATTGGATACTGGAAGTTTGCTGGTTTTTCCCCAATTTGGGTGAAAATCCTAGTTCAACAATTTCCCCAAGTCTTGCCATTATAAGCGAGAACTTGTGCTACAGTATTTGCTTATTGCTTTGCTGTGATTTCACGTTTTTACTCAATTCAAATTTGTTGTCTTTACCAAATATAAGGGAAAGGCAAACAGCAGCCATCACAAAAGCAGCATGTTCCAGATTTATAGGCTGCATACATGCATGATGGTTTGCTTCTGACAACATATGAAAATAAATATGTTTTGGGGGCCTGACATTGTAAGATGTTCAAGTTACATACAGTCGTGCTGTTTTGCAACTGTAGGACAGTCAGGTTTATTTGTTGTTCCCTTCCTGAAATGGTTCATGAATAAATATGGACTCCCATTCTCAGGATAATTGGATACTGCAAATTTGTTGGTTTTTCCCCAATTTGGGTGAATATACTAGATCAACAATTTTCCCCAAGTCTTGCCATTATAAGCGAGAACTTGTGTTACAGTATTTGTTTATTGCTTTGCTGTGATTTCACGTTTTTACTGAATTCAAATTTGTTGTCTTGACCAAATATAAGGGAAAGGCAAACAGCAGCCATCACAAAAGCAGCATGTTCCAGATTTATAGGCTGCATACATGCATGATGGTTTGCTTCTCACAACATATGAAAATAAATATGTTTTGGGGGCCTGACATTGTAAGATGTTCAAGTTACATACAGTCGTGCTGTTTTGCAACTGTAGGACAGTCAGGTTTATTTGTTGTTCCCTTCTTGAGATGGTTCATGAATAAATATGGACTCCCATTCTCAGGATAATTGGATACTGCAAATTTGTTGGTCTTTCCCCAATTTGGGTGAATATACTAGATCAACAATTTTCCCCAAGTCTTGCCAATATAAGCAAGAACTTGTGGTACAGTATTTGCTTATTGCTTTGCTGTGATATCACGTTTTTTCTGAATTCAAGTTTATTGTCTTTACCAAATATAAGGGAAAGACAAGCAGCAGCCATCACAAAAACAGCATGTACCAGAATTATAGGCTGCATACATGCATGATGGTTTGCTGCTGACAACACATTGATTAATTCACTTGGCTGTGCAGACAGATTGGAATGGCTTGTCTTGTAAAAGTTTTGGTTCTGATGAACATGGGAGACCTGATAAATCTGCTGCAGCTGTTTTTATGATTGGCCTTTGAGGTGTATGGTAGCAAGTTGTTTCAAAGGGTGTTATGTGCAGAGGATTTTATGGTTTTGTTTTTAAAATGTGGGCACCTATGTAGTACTATGTAGGTTTTTATGCATTTTAGCGCTTTTAATGTTTCTAAGGTGCTGTTTTACATTTGGAAGATTTTATATGTGTTTTTAAATGTGCTGTCTTGCAGTTGATCCTGGTATATTCCAGTTGATCCTGGATTTTATCTGTGACTAACTTCTAATCATTGTTATGTCTTACCTATAAGGTAATAATGCTTGTTGAAATTTTTAAGCATTTTAACGCTTTTAATGTTTTTAAAGTGATGTTTTAAATTGGGGAGATTTTATATGTATGTTTTTAAATGTGCTGTTTTCCAGTCGATCCTGGTATATTTCAGTTGATCCTGGATTTTATCTGTGACTAACTTCTAATCATCGTAATGTCTTACCAATAAGGTAATAATTGTAGTTTGAATTTTTAAGGATTTTAAATCTTTTGTGTTTTCAAGGTGCTCTTTTAAAATAGCAGGGTTTCATTTGTATATGTTTAAGGTGCTGTTTTCTGCTTGGGATATTTATGTTGCATTTGCCTTGCAGCGTTTGACTTGGTTGTTTATCAGCTGTCTGTTTTTGGGGCATGACATTGTAAGATCATGTTGAAGTTACAGACAGTCATGCTGGTTTTCAAGTTTTGGACAGTCAGGTTTATTTGTTGTTTTCTTCCTGAGATGGTTCATGAATAAATATGGACTCCTTTTCTCAGGATAATTGGATACTGGAAGTTTGCTGGTTTTTCCCCAATTTGGGTGAAAATACTAGTTCAACAATTTCCCCAAGTCTTGCCATTATAAGCGAGAACTTGTGTTACAGTATTTGCTTGTTGCTTTGCTGTGATTTCACGTTTTTACTCAATTCAAATTTGTTGTCTTTACCAAATATAAGGGAAAGGCAATCAGCAGCCATCACAAAAGCAGCATGTTCCAGATTTATAGGCTGCATTCATGCATGATGGTTTGCTTCTGACAATATTTGAAAATAAATGTTTTTGGGGCCTGACATTGTAAGATGTTCAAGTTACAGACCGTCGTGCTGTTTTGCAACTGTAGGACAGTCAGGTTTATTTGTTGTTCCCTTCCTGAGATGGTTCATGAATAAATATGGACTCCCATTCTCAGGATAATTGGATACTGCAAATTTGTTGGTTTTTCCCCAATTTGGGTGAATATACTAGATCAACAATTTCCCCCAAGTCTTGCCAATATAAGGAAGAACTTGTGGTACAGTATTTGCTTATTGCTTTGCTGTGATTTCACGTTTTTACTGAATTCAAATTTATAGTCTTTACCAAATATAAGGGAAAGACAAGCAGCAGCCATCACAAAAACAGCATGTACCAGAATTATAGGCTGCATACATGCATGATGGTTTGCTGCTGACAACACATTGATAAATTCACTTGGCTGTGCAGACAAATTGGAATGGCTTGTCTTGTAAAAGTTTTGGTTCTGATGAACATGGGAGACCTGATATTGCTGCTGCAGCTGTTTTTATGATTGGCCTTTGAAGTGTATGGTAGCAAGTTGTTTCAAAGGGTGTTATGTGCAGAGGATTTTATGGTTTTGTTTTTAAAATGTGGGCACCTATGTAGTACTATGTAGGTTTTTATGCATTTTAGCGCTTTTAATGTTTCTAAGGTGCTGTTTTACATTTGGAAGATTTTATATGTGTTTTTAAATGTGCTGTCTTGCAGTTGATCCTGGTATATTCCAGTTGATCCTGGATTTTATCTGTGACTAACTTCTAATCATTGTTAGGTCTTACCTATAAGGTAATAATGCTTGTTGAAATTTTTAAGCATTTTAACGCTTTTAATGTTTTTGAAGTGATGTTTTAAATTGGGGAGATTTTATATGTATGTTTTTAAATGTGCTGTTTTCCAGTCGATCCTGGTATATTTCAGTTGATCCTGGATTTTATCTGTGACTAACTTCTAATCATCGTAATGTCTTAGCAATAAGGTAATAATTGTAGTTTGAATTTTTAAGGATTTTAAACCTTTTGTGTTTTCAAGGTGCTCTTTTAAAATTGCAGGGTTTCATTTGTATATGTTTAAGGTGCTGTTTTCTGCTTGGGATGTTTATGTTGCATTTGCCTTGCAGCATTTGACTTGGTTGTTTATCAGCTGTCTGTTTTTGGGGCATGACATTGTAAGATCATGTTGAAGTTACAGACAGTCATGCTGGTTTTCAAGTTTTGGACAGTCAGGTTTATTTGTTGTTTTCTTCCTGAGATGGTTCATGAATAAATATGGACTGTTTTTTTCAGGATAATTGGATACTGGAAGTTTGCTGGTTTTTCCCCAATTTGGGTGAATATACTAGTTCAACAATTTCCCCAAGTCTTGCCATTATAAGCGAGAACTTGTGTTACAGTATTTGCTTATTGCTTTGCTGTGATTTCACGTTTTTACTGAATTCAAATTTGTTGTCTTTACCAAATATAAGGGAAAGGCAAACAGCAGCCATCACAAAAACAGCATGTTCCAGAATTCTAGGCTGCATACATGCATGTTGGTTTGCTTGTGACAATATATGAAAATAAATATGTTTTGGGGGCCTGACATTATAAGATGTTCAAGTCACAGACAGTCGTGCTGTTTTGAAACTGTAGGACAGTCAGGTTTATTTGTTGTTCCCTTCTTGAGATGGTTCATGAATAAATATGGACTCCCATTCTCAGGATAATTGGATACTGCAAATTTGTTGGTCTTTCCCCAATTTGGGTGAATATACTAGATCAACAATTTTCCCCAAGTCTTGCCAATATAAGCAAGAACTTGTGGTACAGTATTTGCTTATTGCTTTGCTGTGATTTCACGTTTTTACTGAATTCAAATTTATTGTCTTTACCAAATATAAGGGAAAGACAAGCAGCAGCCATCACAAAAACAGCATGTACCAGAATTATAGGCTGCATACATGCATGATGGTTTGCTGCTGACAACCCATTGATTAATTCACTTGGCTGTGCAGACAGATTGGAATGGCTTGTCTTGTAAAAGTTTTGGTTCTGATGAACATGGGAGACCTGATATTGCTGCTTGAGCTGTTTTTATGATTGGCCTCAGAGGTGTATGGTAGCAAGTTGTTTCAAAGGGTGTTATGTGCAGAGGATTTTATGGTTTTGTTTTTAAAATGTGGGCACCTATGTAGTAGTATGTACGTTTTTATGCATTTTAGCGCTTTTAATGTTTCTAAGGTGCTGTTTTACATTTGGAAGATTTTATATGTGTTTTTAAATGTGCTGTCTTGCAGTTGATCGTGGATTTTATCTGTGACTAACTTCTAATCATTGTTATGTCTTACCTATAAGGTAATAATGCTTGTTGAAATTTTTAAGCATTTTAACGCTTTTAATGTTTTTAAAGTGATGTTTTAAATTGGGGAGATTTTATATGTATGTTTTCCAGTCGATCCTGGTATATTTCAGTTGATCCTGGATTTTATCTGTGACTTACTTCTAATCATCGTAATGTCTTAGCAATAAGGTAATAATTGTAGTTTGAATTTTTAAGGATTTTAAACCTTTTGTGTTTTCAAGGTGCTCTTTTAAAATTGCAGGGTTTCATTTGTATATGTTTAAGGTGCTGTTTTCTGCTTGGGATGTTTATGTTGCATTTGCCTTGCTACATTTGACTTGGTTGTTTATCAGCTGTCTGTTTTTGGGGCATGACATTGTAAGATCATGTTGAAGTTACAGACAGTCATGCTGGTTTTCAAGTTTTGGACAGTCAGGTTTATTTGTTGTTTTCTTCCTGAGATGGTTCATGAATAAATATGGACTGTTTTTTTTCAGGATAATTGGATACTGGAAGTTTGCTGGTTTTTCCCCAATTTGGGTGAAAATACTAGTTCAACAATTTCCCCAAGTCTTGCCATTATAAGCGAGAACTTGTGTTACAGTATTTGCTTATTGCTTTGCTGTGATTTCACGTTTTTACTCAATTCAAATTTGTTGTCTTTATCAAATATAAGGGAAAGGCAAACAGCAGCCATCACAAAAACAGCATGTTCCAGAATTCTAGGCTGCATACATGCATGATGGTTTGCTTCTGACAATATATGAAAATAAATATGTTTTTGGGGCCTGACATTATAAGATGTTCAAGTTACAGACAGTCGTGCTGTTTTGAAACTGTAGGACAGTCAGGTTTATTTGTTGTTCCCTTCTTGAGATGGTTCATGAATAAATATGGACTCCCATTCTCAGGATAATTGGATACTGCAAATTTGTTGGTCTTTCCCCAATTTGGGTGAATATACTAGATCAACAATTTCCCCCAAGTCTTGCCAATATAAGCAAGAACTTGTGGTACAGTATTTGCTTATTGCTTTGCTGTGATTTCACGTTTTTACTGAATTCAAATTTATTGTCTTTACCAAATATAAGGGAAAGACAAGCAGCAGCCATCACAAAAACAGCATGTACCAGAATTATAGGCTGCATACATGCATGATGGTTTGCTGCTGACAACCCATTGATTAATTCACTTGGCTGTGCAGACAGATTGGAATGGCTTGTCTTGTAAAAGTTTTGGTTCTGATGAACATGGGAGACCTGATATTGCTGCTGCAGCTGCTTTTATGATTGGCCTTTGAGGTGTATGGTAGCAAGTTGTTTCAAAGGGTGTTATGTGCAGAGGATTTTATGGTTTTGTTTTTAAAATGTGGGCACCTATGTAGTACTATGTAGGTTTTTATGCATTTTAGCGCTTTTAATGTTTCTAAGGTGCTGTTTTACATTTGGAAGATTTTATATGTGTTTTTAAATGTGCTGTCTTGCAGTTGATCCTGGTATATTCCAGTTGATCCTGGATTTTATCTGTGACTAACTTCTAATCATTGTTATGTCTTACCTATAAGGTAATAATGCTTGTTGAAATTTTTAAGCATTTTTGACGCTTTTAATGTTTTTAAAGTGATGTTTCAAATTGGGGAGATTTTATATGTATGTTTTTAAATGTGCTGTTTTCCAGTCGATCCTGGTATATTTCAGTTGATCCTGGATTTTATCTGTGACTAACTTCTAATCATCGTAATGTCTTACCAATAAGGTAATAATTGTAGTTTGAATGTTTAAGGATTTTAAATCTTTTGTGTTTTCAAGGTGCTCTTTTAAAATTGGAGGGTTTCATTTGTATATGTTTAAGGTGCTGTTTTCTGCTTGGGATGTTTATATTGCATTTGCCTTGCAGCATTTGACTTGGTTGTTTATCAGCTGTCTGTTTTTGGGGCATGACATTGTAAGATGTTCAAGTTACAGACAGTCGTGTTGTTTTGCAACTTTAGGACAGTCAGGTTTATTTGTTGTTCTGTTCCTGAGATGGTTCATGAATAAAAATGGACTCCCATTCTCAGGATAATTGGATACTGCAAGTTTGTTGGTTTTTCCCCAATTTGGGTGAATATACTAGCTCAACAATTTCCCCAAGTCTTGCCATTATAAGCGAGAACTTGTGTTACAGTATTTGCTTATTGCTTTGCTGTGAATTCACGTTTTTACTCAATTCAAATTTGTTGTCTTTACCAAATATAAGGGAAAGGCAAACAGCAGCCATCACAAAAACAGCATGTTCCAGATTTATAGGCTGCATACATGCATGATGGTTTGCTTCTGACAACATTTGAAAAGAAGTATGTTTTGGGGGCCTGACATTGTAAGATGTTCAAGTTACAGACAGTCGTGCTGTTTTGCAACTGTAGGACAGTCGGGTTTATTTGTTGTTCCCTTCCTGAAATGGTTCATGAATAAATATGGACTCCCATTCTCAGGATAATTGGATACTGCAAATTTGTTGGTCTTTCCCCAATTTGGGTGAATATACTAGATCAACAATTTCCCCCAAGTCTTGCCAATATAAGCAAGAACTTGTGGTACAGTATTTGCTTATTGATTGCTGTGATTTCACGTTTTTACTGAATTCAAATTTATTGTCTTTACCAAATATAAGGGAAAGACAAGCAGCAGCCATCACAAAAACAGCATGTACCAGAATTATAGGCTGCATACATGCATGATGGTTTGCTGCTGACAACCCATTGATTGATTCACTTGGCTGTGCAGACAGATTGGAATGGCTTGTCTTGTAAAAGTTTTGGTTCTGATGAACATGGGAGACCTGATATTGCTGCTGCAGCTGTTTTTATGATTGGCCTTTGAGGTGTATGGTAGCAAGTTGTTTCAAAGGGTGTTATGTGCAGAGGATTTTATGGTTTTGTTTTTAAAATGTGGGCACCTATGTAGTACTATGTAGGTTTTTATGCATTTTAGCGCTTTTAATGTTTCTAAGGTGCTGTTTTACATTTGGAAGATTTTATATGTGTTTTTAAATGTGGTGTCTTGCAGTTGATCCTGGTATATTCCAGTTGATCCTGGATTTTATCTGTGACTAACTTCTAATCATTGTTATGTCTTACCTATAAGGTAATAATGCTTGTTGAAATTTTTAAGCATTTTAACGCTTTGAATGTTTTTAAAGTGATGTTTTAAATTGGGCAGATTTTATATGTATGTTTTTAAGTGTGCTGTTTTCCAGTCGATCCTGGTATATTTCAGTTGATCCTGGATTTTATCTGTGACTAACTTCTAATCATCGTAATGTCTTAGCAATAAGGTAATAATTGTAGTTTGAATTTTTAAGGATTTTAAATCTTTTGTGTTCTCAAGGTGCACTTTTAAAATTGCAGGGTTTCATTTGTATATGTTTAAGGTGCTGTTTTCTGCTTGGGTGTTTATGTTGCATTTGCCTTGCAGCATTTGACTTGGTAGTTTATCAGCTGTCTGTTTTTGGGGCATGACATTGTCAGATCATGTTGAAGTTACAGACACTCATGCTGGTTTTCAAGTTTTGGACAGTCAGGTTTATTTGTTGTTCCCTTCCTGAGATGGTTCATGAATAAATATGGACTCTTTTTCTGAAGATTATTGGATACCGGAAGTTTGCTGGTTTTTCCCCAATTTGGGTGAATATACTAGTTCAACAATTTCCCCAAGTCTTGCCATTATAAGCAAGAACTTGTGTTACAGTATTTGCTTATTGCTTTGCTGTGATTTCACGTTTTTACTCAATTTAAATTTGTTGTCTTGACCAAATATAAGGGAAAGGCAAACAGCAGCCATCACAAAAACAGCATGTTCCAAAATTATAGGCTGCATACATGCATGATGGTTTTCTTCTGACAACATATGAAAATAAATGTTTTTGGGGCCTGACATTGTAAGATGTCCAATTTACAGACAGTTCTGCTGTTTTGCAACTGTAGGACAGTCATTTATTCATGAATAAATATGGCCACCTTTTCTAAGCATAATTGAATACTGGAAGTTTGCTGGTTTTTCTCCAATTTGGGTGAATATACTAGTTCAACAATTTCCCCAAGCCTTGCCATTATAAGCGAGAACTTGTGTTACAGTATTTGCTTATTGCTTTGCTTTGATTCACGTTTTTACTCAATTCAAATTTGTTGTCTTTACCAAATATAAGGGAAAGGCAAACAGCAGCCATCACAAAAACAGCATGTTCCAGATTTATAGGCTGCATACATGCATGATGGTTTGCTTCTGGCAACATATGAATATAAATATGTTTTTGGGGCCTGACATTGTAAGATGTTCAAGTTACAGACAGTCGTGCTGTTTTGCAACTGTAGGACAGTCAGGTTGATTTGTTGTTCCCTTCCTGAGATGGTTCATGAATAAATATGGACTCTCATTCTCAGGATAATTGGATACTGCAAATTTGTTGGTTTTTCCCCAATTTGGGTGAATATACTAGATCAATAATTTCCCCAAGTCTTGCCAATATAAGCAAGAACTTGTGGTACAGTATTTGCTTATTGATTGCTGTGATTTCACGTTTTTACTGAATTCAAATTTATTGTCTTTACCAAATATAAGGGAAAGACAAGCAGCAGCCATCACAAAAACAGCATGTACCAGAATTATAGGCTGCATACATTTATGATGGTTTGCTGCTGACAACCCATTGATTAATTCACTTGGCTGTGCAGACAGATTGGAATGGCTTGTCTTGTAAAAGTTTTGGTTCTGATGAACATGGGACACCTGATATTGCTGCTGCAGCTGCTTTTATGATTGGCGTTTGAGGTGTATGGTAGCAAGTTGTTTCAAAGGGTGTTATGTGCAGAGGATTTTATGGTTTTGTTTTTAAAATGTGGGCACCTATGTAGTACTATGTAGGTTTTTATGCATTTTAGCGCTTTTAATGTTTCTAAGGTGCTGTTTTACATTTGGAAGATTTTATATGTGTTTTTAAATGTGGTGTCTTGCAGTTGATCCTGGTATATTCCAGTTGATCCTGGATTTTATCTGTGACTAACTTCTAATCATTGTTATGTGTTACCTATAAGGTAATAATGCTTGTTGAAATTTTTAAGCATTTTAACGCTTTTAATGTTTTTAAAGTGATGTTTTAAATTGGGGAGATTTTATATGTATGTTTTTAAATGTGCTGTTTTCCAGTCGATCCTGGTATATTTCAGTTGATCCTGGATTTTATCTGTGACTAACTTCTAATCATCGTAATGTCTTACCAATAAGGTAATAATTGTAGTTTGAATTTTTAAGGATTTTAAATCTTTTGTGTTTTCAAGGTGCTATTTTAAAATTGCATGGGTTCATTTGTATATGTTTAAGGTGCTGTTTTCTGCTTGGGATGTTTATGTTGCATTTGCCTTGCAGCATTTGACTTGGTTGTTTATCAGCTGTCTGTTTTGGGGGCATGACATTGTAAGATGTTCAAGTTACAGACAGTCGTGTTGTTTTGCAACTGTAGGACAGTCAGGGTTATTTGTTGTTCCGTTCCTGAGATGGTTCATGAATAAATATGGACTCCCATTCTCAGGACAATTGGATACTGCAAGTTTGTTGGTTTTTCCCCAACTTGGGTGAATATACTAGATCAACAATTTCCCCAAGTCTTGCCAATATAACCAAGAACTTGTGGTACAGTATTTGCTTATTGCTTTGCTGTGATTTCACGTTTTTACTCAATTCAAATTTATTGTCTTTACCAAATATAAGGGAAAGACAAGCAGCAGCCATCACAAAAACAGCATGTACCAGAATTAAAGGCTGCATACATGCATGATGGTTTGCTGCTGACAACCCATTGATTAATTCATTTGGCTGTGCACACAGATTGGAATGGCTTGTCTTGTAAAAGTTTTGGTTCTGATGAACATGGGAGACCTGATATTGCTGCTGCAGCTCTTTTTATGATTGGCCTTTGAGGTGTATGGTAGCAAGTTGTTTCAAAGGGTGTTATGTGCAGAGGATTTTATGGTTTTGTTTTTAAAATGTGGGCACCTATGTAGTACTATGTAGGTTTTTATGCATTTTAGCGCTTTTAATGTTTCTAAGGTGCTGTTTTACATTTGGAAGATTTTATATGTGTTTTTAAATGTGGTGTCTTGCAGTTGATCCTGGTATATTCCAGTTGATCCTGGATTTTATCTGTGACTAACTTCTAATCATTGTTATGTCTTACCTATAAGGTAATAATGCTTGTTGAAATTTTTAAGCATTTTAAAGCTTTTAATGTTTTTAAAGTGATGTTTTAAATTGGGCAGATTTTATATGTGTGTTTTTAAATGTGCTGTTTTCCAGTCGATCCTGGTATATTTCAGTTGATCCTGGATTTTATCCGTGACTAACTTCTAATCATCGTAATGTCTTACCAATAAGGTAATAATTGTAGTTTGAATTTTTAAGGATTTTAAATCTTTTGTGTTTTCAAGGTGCTCTTTTAAAATTGCAGGGTTTCATTTGTATATGTTTAAGGTGCTGTTTTCTGCTTGGGATGTTTATGTTGTATTTGCCTTGCAGCATTTGACTTGGTTGTTTATCAGCTGTCTGTTTTTGGGGATGACATTGTAAGATCATGTTAAAGTTACAGACAGTCATGCTGGTTTTCAAGTTTTGGACAGTCAGGTTTATTTGTTGTTTCCTTCCTGAGATGGTTCATGAATAAATATGGACTCCTTTTCTCAGGATAATTGGATACTGGAAGTTTGCTGGTTTTTCCCCATTTTGGGTGAATATACTAGTTCAACAATTTCCCCAAGTCTTGCCATTATAAGCGAGAACTTGTGTTACAGTATTTGCTTTTTACTTTGCTGTGATTTCACGTTTTTACTCAATTCAAATTTGTTGTCTTTACCAAATATAAGGGAAAGGCAAACAGCAGCCATCACAAAAACAGCATGTTCCAAAATTATAGGCTGCATACATGCATGATGGTTTGCTTCTGACAACATATGAAAATAAATATGTTTTTGGGGCCTGACATTGTAATATGTTCAAGTTACAGACAGTCGTGCTGTTTTGCAACTGTAGTACAGTCAGGTTTATTTGTTGTTCCCTTCCTGAGATGGTTCATGAATAAATATAGACTCCAATTCTCAGGATAATTGGATACTGCAAATTTGTTGGGTTTTCCCCAATTTGGGTGAATATAGTAGATCAACAATTTCCCCAAGTCTTGCCAATATAAGCAAGAACTTGTGGTACAGTATTTGCTTATTGCTTTGCTGTGATTTCACGTTTTTACTGAATTCAAATTTATTGTTTTTACCAAATATAAGGGAAAGACAAGCAGCAGCCATCACAAAAACAGCATGTACCAGAATTATAGGCTGCATACATGCATGATGGTTTGCTGCTGACAACCCATTGATTAATTCACTTGGCTGTGCAGACAGATTGGAATGGCTTGTCTTGTAAAAGTTTTGGTTCTGATGAACATGGGACACCTGATATTGCTGCTGCAGCTGTTTTTATGATTGGCCTTTGAGGTGTATGGTAGCAAGTTGTTTCAAAGGGTGTTATGTGTAGAGGATTTTATGGTTTTGTTTTTAAAATGTGGGCACCTATGTAGTACTATGTTCGTTTTTATGCATTTTAGCGCTTTTAATGTTTTTAAGGTGCAGTTTTACATTTGGAAGATTTTATACGTGTTTTTAAATGTGCTATCTTGCAGTTGATCCTGGTATATTCCAGTTGATCCTGGATTTTATCTGTGACTAACTTCTAATCATTGTTATGTCTTACCTATAAGGTAATAATGCTTGTTGAAATTTTTTAGCATTTTAACGCTTTTAATGTTTTTAAAGTGATGTTTTAAATTGGGCAGATTTTATATGTATGTGCTGTTTTCCAGTCGATCCTGGTATATTTCAGTTGATCCTGGATTTTATATGTGACTAACTTCTAATCATTGTAATGTCTTACCAATAAGGTAATAATTGTAGTTTGAATTTTTAAGGATTTTAAATCTTTTGTGTTTTCAAGGTGCTCTTTTAAAATTGCAGGGTTTCGTTTGTATATGTTTAAGGTGCTGTTTTCTGCTTGGGATGTTTATGTTGCATTTGCCTTGCAGCATTTGACTTGGTTGTTTATCAGCTGTCTGTTTTTGGGGCATGACATTGTAAGATGTTCAAGTTACATACAGTCGTGCTGTTTTGCAACTGTAGGACAGTCAGGTTTATTTGTTGTTCCCTTCCTGAAATGGTTCATGAATAAATATGGACTCCCATTCTCAGGATAATTGGATACTGCAAATTTGTTGGTTTTTCCCCAATTTGGGTGAATATACTAGATCAACAATTTTCCCCAAGTCTTGCCATTATAAGCGAGAACTTGTGTTACAGTATTTGTTTATTGCTTTGCTGTGATTTCACGTTTTTACTGAATTCAAATTTGTTGTCTTGACCAAATATAAGGGAAAGGCAAACAGCAGCCATCACAAAAGCAGCATGTTCCAGATTTATAGGCTGCATACATGCATGATGGTTTGCTTCTGACAACATATGAAAATAAATATGTTTTGGGGGCCTGACATTGTAAGATGTTCAAGTTACATACAGTCGTGCTGTTTTGCAACTGTAGGACAGTCAGGTTTATTTGTTGTTCCCTTCTTGAGATGGTTCATGAATAAATATGGACTCCCATTCTCAGGATAATTGGATACTGCAAATTTGTTGGTCTTTCCCCAATTTGGGTGAATATACTAGATCAACAATTTTCCCCAAGTCTTGCCAATATAAGCAAGAACTTGTGGTACAGTATTTGCTTATTGCTTTGCTGTGATATCACGTTTTTTCTGAATTCAAGTTTATTGTCTTTACCAAATATAAGGGAAAGACAAGCAGCAGCCATCACAAAAACAGCATGTACCAGAATTATAGGCTGCATACATGCATGATGGTTTGCTGCTGACAACACATTGATTAATTCACTTGGCTGTGCAGACAGATTGGAATGGCTTGTCTTGTAAAAGTTTTGGTTCTGATGAACATGGGAGACCTGATATTGCTGCTGCAGCTGTTTTTATGATTGGCCTTTGAGGTGTATGGTAGCAAGTTGTTTCAAAGGGTGTTATGTGCAGAGGATTTTATGGTTTTGTTTTTAAAATGTGGGCACCTATGTAGTACTATGTAGGTTTTTATGCATTTTAGCGCTTTTAATGTTTCTAAGGTGCTGTTTTACATTTGGAAGATTTTATATGTGTTTTTAAATGTGCTGTCTTGCAGTTGATCCTGGTATATTCCAGTTGATCCTGGATTTTATCTGTGACTAACTTCTAATCATTGTTATGTCTTACCTATAAGGTAATAATGCTTGTTGAAATTTTTAAGCATTTTAACGCTTTTAATGTTTTTAAAGTGATGTTTTAAATTTGGGAGATTTTATATGTATGTTTTTAAATGTGCTGTTTTCCAGTCGATCCTGGTATATTTCAGTTGATCCTGGATTTTATCTGTGACTAACTTCTAATCATCGTAATGTCTTACCAATAAGGTAATAATTGTAGTTTGAATTTTTAAGGATTTTAAATCTTTTGTGTTTTCAAGGTGCTCTTTTAAAATAGCAGGGTTTCATTTGTATATGTTTAAGGTGCTGTTTTCTGCTTGGGATATTTATGTTGCATTTGCCTTGCAGCATTTGACTTGGTTGTTTATCAGCTGTCTGTTTTTGGGGCATGACATTGTAAGATCATGTTGAAGTTACAGACAGTCATGCTGGTTTTCAAGTTTTGGACAGTCAGGTTTATTTGTTGTTTTCTTCCTGAGATGGTTCATGAATGAATATGGACTCCTTTTCTCAGGATAATTGGATACTGGAAGTTTGCTGGTTTTTCCCCAATTTGGGTGAAAATACTAGTTCAACAATTTCCCCAAGTCTTGCCATTATAAGCGAGAACTTGTGTTACAGTATTTGCTTGTTGCTTTGCTGTGATTTCACGTTTTTACTCAATTCAAATTTGTTGTCTTTACCAAATATAATGGAAAGGCAAACAGCAGCCATCACAAAAGCAGCATGTTCCAGATTTATAGGCTGCATACATGCATGATGGTTTGCTTCTGACAATATTTGAAAATAAATGTTTTTGGGGCCTGACATTGTAAGATGTTCAAGTTACAGACCGTCGTGCTGTTTTGCAACTGTAGGACAGTCAGGTTTATTTGTTGTTCCCTTCCTGAGATGGTTCATGAATAAATATGGACTCCCATTCTCAGGATAATTGGATACTGCAAATTTGTTGGTTTTTCCCCAATTTGGGTGAATATACTAGATCAACAATTTCCCCCAAGTCTTGCCAATATAAGGAAGAACTTGTGGTACAGTATTTGCTTATTGCTTTGCTGTGATTTCACGTTTTTACTGAATTCAAATTTATAGTCTTTACCAAATATAAGGGAAAGACAAGCAGCAGCCATCACAAAAACAGCATGTACCAGAATTATAGGCTGCATACATGCATGATGGTTTGCTGCTGACAACACATTGATAAATTCACTTGGCTGTGCAGACAAATTGGAATGGCTTGTCTTGTAAAAGTTTTGGTTCTGATGAACATGGGAGACCTGATATTGCTGCTGCAGCTGTTTTTATGATTGGCCTTTGAAGTGTATGGTAGCAAGTTGTTTCAAAGGGTGTTATGTGCAGAGGATTTTATGGTTTTGTTTTTAAAATGTGGGCACCTATGTAGTACTATGTAGGTTTTTATGCATTTTAGCGCTTTTAATGTTTCTAAGGTGCTGTTTTACATTTGGAAGATTTTATATGTGTTTTTAAATGTGCTGTCTTGCAGTTGATCCTGGTATATTCCAGTTGATCCTGGATTTTATCTGTGACTAACTTCTAATCATTGTTAGGTCTTACCTATAAGGTAATAATGCTTGTTGAAATTTTTAAGCATTTTAACGCTTTTAATGTTTTTGAAGTGATGTTTTAAATTGGGGAGATTTTATATGTATGTTTTTAAATGTGCTGTTTTCCAGTCGATCCTGGTATATTTCAGTTGATCCTGGATTTTATCTGTGACTAACTTCTAATCATCGTAATGTCTTAGCAATAAGGTAATAATTGTAGTTTGAATTTTTAAGGATTTTAAACCTTTTGTGTTTTCAAGGTGCTCTTTTAAAATTGCAGGGTTTCATTTGTATATGTTTAAGGTGCTGTTTTCTGCTTGGGATGTTTATGTTGCATTTGCCTTGCAGCATTTGACTTGGTTGTTTATCAGCTGTCTGTTTTTGGGGCATGACATTGTAAGATCATGTTGAAGTTACAGACAGTCATGCTGGTTTTCAAGTTTTGGACAGTCAGGTTTATTTGTTGTTTTCTTCCTGAGATGGTTCATGAATAAATATGGACTGTTTTTTTCAGGATAATTGGATACTGGAAGTTTGCTGGTTTTTCCCCAATTTGGGTGAATATACTAGTTCAACAATTTCCCCAAGTCTTGCCATTATAAGCGAGAACTTGTGTTACAGTATTTGCTTATTGCTTTGCTGTGATTTCACGTTTTTACTGAATTCAAATTTGTTGTCTTTACCAAATATAAGGGAAAGGCAAACAGCAGCCATCACAAAAACAGCATGTTCCAGAATTCTAGGCTGCATACATGCATGTTGGTTTGCTTGTGACAATATATGAAAATAAATATGTTTTGGGGGCCTGACATTATAAGATGTTCAAGTCACAGACAGTCGTGCTGTTTTGAAACTGTAGGACAGTCAGGTTTATTTGTTGTTCCCTTCTTGAGATGGTTCATGAATAAATATGGACTCCCATTCTCAGGATAATTGGATACTGCAAATTTGTTGGTCTTTCCCCAATTTGGGTGAATATACTAGATCAACAATTTTCCCCAAGTCTTGCCAATATAAGCAAGAACTTGTGGTACAGTATTTGCTTATTGCTTTGCTGTGATTTCACGTTTTTACTGAATTCAAATTTATTGTCTTTACCAAATATAAGGGAAAGACAAGCAGCAGCCATCACAAAAACAGCATGTACCAGAATTATAGGCTGCATACATGCATGATGGTTTGCTGCTGACAACCCATTGATTAATTCACTTGGCTGTGCAGACAGATTGGAATGGCTTGTCTTGTAAAAGTTTTGGTTCTGATGAACATGGGAGACCTGATATTGCTGCTTGAGCTGTTTTTATGATTGGCCTTAGAGGTGTATGGTAGCAAGTTGTTTCAAAGGGTGTTATGTGCAGAGGATTTTATTGTTTTGTTTTTAAAATGTGGGCACCTATGTAGTAGTATGTACGTTTTTATGCATTTTAGCGCTTTTAATGTTTCTAAGGTGCTGTTTTACATTTGGAAGATTTTATATGTGTTTTTAAATGTGCTGTCTTGCAGTTGATCGTGGATTTTATCTGTGACTAACTTCTAATCATTGTTATGTCTTACCTATAAGGTAATAATGCTTGTTGAAATTTTTAAGCATTTTAACGCTTTTAATGTTTTTAAAGTGATGTTTTAAATTGGGGAGATTTTATATGTATGTTTTCCAGTCGATCCTGGTATATTTCAGTTGATCCTGGATTTTATCTGTGACTTACTTCTAATCATCGTAATGTCTTAGCAATAAGGTAATAATTGTAGTTTGAATTTTTAAGGATTTTAAACCTTTTGTGTTTTCAAGGTGCTCTTTTAAAATTGCAGGGTTTCATTTGTATATGTTTAAGGTGCTGTTTTCTGCTTGGGATGTTTATGTTGCATTTGCCTTGCTACATTTGACTTGGTTGTTTATCAGCTGTCTGTTTTTGGGGCATGACATTGTAAGATCATGTTGAAGTTACAGACAGTCATGCTGGTTTTCAAGTTTTGGACAGTCAGGTTTATTTGTTGTTTTCTTCCTGAGATGGTTCATGAATAAATATGGACTGTTTTTTTTCAGGATAATTGGATACTGGAAGTTTGCTGGTTTTTCCCCAATTTGGGTGAAAATACTAGTTCAACAATTTCCCCAAGTCTTGCCATTATAAGCGAGAACTTGTGTTACAGTATTTGCTTATTGCTTTGCTGTGATTTCACGTTTTTACTCAATTCAAATTTGTTGTCTTTATCAAATATAAGGGAAAGGCAAACAGCAGCCATCACAAAAACAGCATGTTCCAGAATTCTAGGCTGCATACATGCATGATGGTTTGCTTCTGACAATATATGAAAATAAATATGTTTTTGGGGCCTGACATTATAAGATGTTCAAGTTACAGACAGTCGTGCTGTTTTGAAACTGTAGGACAGTCAGGTTTATTTGTTGTTCCCTTCTTGAGATGGTTCATGAATAAATATGGACTCCCATTCTCAGGATAATTGGATACTGCAAATTTGTTGGTCTTTCCCCAATTTGGGTGAATATACTAGATCAACAATTTCCCCCAAGTCTTGCCAATATAAGCAAGAACTTGTGGTACAGTATTTGCTTATTGCTTTGCTGTGATTTCACGTTTTTACTGAATTCAAATTTATTGTCTTTACCAAATATAAGGGAAAGACAAGCAGCAGCCATCACAAAAACAGCATGTACCAGAATTATAGGCTGCATACATGCATGATGGTTTGCTGCTGACAACCCATTGATTAATTCACTTGGCTGTGCAGACAGATTGGAATGGCTTGTCTTGTAAAAGTTTTGGTTCTGATGAACATGGGAGACCTGATATTGCTGCTGCAGCTGCTTTTATGATTGGCCTTTGAGGTGTATGGTAGAAAGTTGTTTCAAAGGGTGTTATGTGCAGAGGATTTTATGGTTTTGTTTTTAAAATGTGGGCACCTATGTAGTACTATGTAGGTTTTTATGCATTTTAGCGCTTTTAATGTTTCTAAGGTGCTGTTTTACATTTGGAAGATTTTATATGTGCTTTAAATGTGGTGTCTTGCAGTTGATCCTGGTATATTCCAGTTGATCCTGGATTTTATCTGTGACTAACTTCTAATCATTGTTATGTCTTACCTATAAGGTAATAATGCTTGTTGAAATTTTTAAGCATTTTTGACGCTTTTAATGTTTTTAAAGTGATGTTTCAAATTGGGGAGATTTTATATGTATGTTTTTAAATGTGCTGTTTTCCAGTCGATCCTGGTATATTTCAGTTGATCCTGGATTTTATCTGTGACTAACTTCTAATCATCGTAATGTCTTACCAATAAGGTAATAATTGTAGTTTGAATGTTTAAGGATTTTAAATTTTTTGTGTTTTCAAGGTGCTCTTTTAAAATTGGAGGGTTTCATTTGTATATGTTTAAGGTGCTGTTTTCTGCTTGGGATGTTTATATTGCATTTGCCTTGCAGCATTTGACTTGGTTGTTTATCAGCTGTCTGTTTTTGGGGCATGACATTGTAAGATGTTCAAGTTACAGACAGTCGTGTTGTTTTGCAACTTTAGGACAGTCAGGTTTATTTGTTGTTCCGTTCCTGAGATGGTTCATGAATAAAAATGGACTCCCATTCTCAGGATAATTGGATACTGCAAGTTTGTTGGTTTTTCCCCAATTTGGGTGAATATACTAGCTCAACAATTTCCCCAAGTCTTGCCATTATAAGCGAGAACTTGTGTTACAGTATTTGCTTATTGCTTTGCTGTGAATTCACGTTTTTACTCAATTCAAATTTGTTGTCTTTACCAAATATAAGGGAAAGGCAAACAGCAGCCATCACAAAAACAGCATGTTCCAGATTTATAGGCTGCATACATGCATGATGGTTTGCTTCTGACAACATTTGAAAAGAAGTATGTTTTGGGGGCCTGACATTGTAAGATGTTCAAGTTACAGACAGTCGTGCTGTTTTGCAACTGTAGGACAGTCGGGTTTATTTGTTGTTCCCTTCCTGAGATGGTTCATGAATAAATATGGACTCCCATTCTCAGGATAATTGGATACTGCAAATTTGTTGGTCTTTCCCCAATTTGGGTGAATATACTAGATCAACAATTTCCCCCAAGTCTTGCCAATATAAGCAAGAACTTGTGGTACAGTATTTGCTTATTGATTGCTGTGATTTCACGTTTTTACTGAATTCAAATTTATTGTCTTTACCAAATATAAGGGAAAGACAAGCAGCAGCCATCACAAAAACAGCATGTACCAGAATTATAGGCTGCATACATGCATGATGGTTTGCTGCTGACAACCCATTGATTGATTCACTTGGCTGTGCAGACAGATTGGAATGGCTTGTCTTGTAAAAGTTTTGGTTCTGATGAACATGGGAGACCTGATATTGCTGCTGCAGCTGTTTTTATGATTGGCCTTTGAGGTGTATGGTAGCAAGTTGTTTCAAAGGGTGTTATGTGCAGAGGATTTTATGGTTTTGTTTTTAAAATGTGGGCACCTATGTTGTACTATGTAGGTTTTTATGCATTTTAGCGCTTTTAATGTTTCTAAGGTGCTGTTTTACATTTGGAAGATTTTATATGTGTTTTTAAATGTGGTGTCTTGCAGTTGATCCTGGTATATTCCAGTTGATCCTGGATTTTATCTGTGACTAACTTCTAATCATTGTTATGTCTTACCTATAAGGTAATAATGCTTGTTGAAATTTTTAAGCATTTTAACGCTTTGAATGTTTTTAAAGTGATGTTTTAAATTGGGCAGATTTTATATGTATGTTTTTAAGTGTGCTGTTTTCCAGTCGATCCTGGTATATTTCAGTTGATCCTGGATTTTATCTGTGACTAACTTCTAATCATCGTAATGTCTTAGCAATAAGGTAATAATTGTAGTTTGAATTTTTAAGGATTTTAAATCTTTTGTGTTCTCAAGGTGCACTTTTAAAATTGCAGGGTTTCATTTGTATATGTTTAAGGTGCTGTTTTCTGCTTGGGTGTTTATGTTGCATTTGCCTTGCAGCATTTGACTTGGTAGTTTATCAGCTGTCTGTTTTTGGGGCATGACATTGTCAGATCATGTTGAAGTTACAGACACTCATGCTGGTTTTCAAGTTTTGGACAGTCAGGTTTATTTGTTGTTCCCTTCCTGAGATGGTTCATGAATAAATATGGACTCTTTTTCTGAAGATTATTGGATACCGGAAGTTTGCTGGTTTTTCCCCAATTTGGGTGAATATACTAGTTCAACAATTTCCCCAAGTCTTGCCATTATAAGCAAGAACTTGTGTTACAGTATTTGCTTATTGCTTTGCTGTGATTTCACGTTTTTACTCAATTTAAATTTGTTGTCTTGACCAAATATAAGGGAAAGGCAAACAGCAGCCATCACAAAAACAGCATGTTCCAAAATTATAGGCTGCATACATGCATGATGGTTTGCTTCTGACAACATATGAAAATAAATGTTTTTGGGGCCTGACATTGTAAGATGTCCAATTTACAGACAGTTCTGCTGTTTTGCAACTGTAGGACAGTCATTTATTCATGAATAAATATGGCCACCTTTTCTAAGCATAATTGAATACTGGAAGTTTGCTGGTTTTTCTCCAATTTGGGTGAATATACTAGTTCAACAATTTCCCCAAGCCTTGCCATTATAAGCGAGAACTTGTGTTACAGTATTTGCTTATTGCTTTGCTTTGATTCACGTTTTTACTCAATTCAAATTTGTTGTCTTTACCAAATATAAGGGAAAGGCAAACAGCAGCCATCACAAAAACAGCATGTTCCAGATTTATAGGCTGCATACATGCATGATGGTTTGCTTCTGGCAACATATGAATATAAATATGTTTTTGGGGCCTGACATTGTAAGATGTTCAAGTTACAGACAGTCGTGCTGTTTTGCAACTGTAGGACAGTCAGGTTGATTTGTTGTTCCCTTCCTGAGATGGTTCATGAATAAATATGGACTCTCATTCTCAGGATAATTGGATACTGCAAATTTGTTGGTTTTTCCCCAATTTGGGTGAATATACTAGATCAATAATTTCCCCAAGTCTTGCCAATATAAGCAAGAACTTGTGGTACAGTATTTGCTTATTGATTGCTGTGATTTCACGTTTTTACTGAATTCAAATTTATTGTCTTTACCAAATATAAGGGAAAGACAAGCAGCAGCCATCACAAAAACAGCATGTACCAGAATTATAGGCTGCATACATTCATGATGGTTTGCTGCTGACAACCCATTGATTAATTCACTTGGCTGTGCAGACAGATTGGAATGGCTTGTCTTGTAAAAGTTTTGGTTCTGATGAACATGGGACACCTGATATTGCTGCTGCAGCTGCTTTTATGATTGGCGTTTGAGGTGTATGGTAGCAAGTTGTTTCAAAGGGTGTTATGTGCAGAGGATTTTATGGTTTTGTTTTTAAAATGTGGGCACCTATGTAGTACTATGTAGGTTTTTATGCATTTTAGCGCTTTTAATGTTTCTAAGGTGCTGTTTTACATTTGGAAGATTTTATATGTGTTTTTAAATGTGGTGTCTTGCAGTTGATCCTGGTATATTCCAGTTGATCCTGGATTTTATCTGTGACTAACTTCTAATCATTGTTATGTCTTACCTATAAGGTAATAATGCTTGTTGAAATTTTTAAGCATTTTAACGCTTTTAATGTTTTTAAAGTGATGTTTTAAATTGGGGAGATTTTATATGTATGTTTTTAAATGTGCTGTTTTCCAGTCGATCCTGGTATATTTCAGTTGATCCTGGATTTTATCTGTGACTAACTTCTAATCATCGTAATGTCTTACCAATAAGGTAATAATTGTAGTTTGAATTTTTAAGGATTTTAAATCTTTTGTGTTTTCAAGGTGCTATTTTAAAATTGCATGGGTTCATTTGTATATGTTTAAGGTGCTGTTTTCTGCTTGGGATGTTTATGTTGCATTTGCCTTGCAGCATTTGACTTGGTTGTTTATCAGCTGTCTGTTTTGGGGGCATGACATTGTAAGATGTTCAAGTTACAGACAGTCGTGTTGTTTTGCAACTGTAGGACAGTCAGGGTTATTTGTTGTTCCGTTCCTGAGATGGTTCATGAATAAATATGGACTCCCATTCTCAGGACAATTGGATACTGCAAGTTTGTTGGTTTTTCCCCAATTTGGGTGAATATACTAGATCAACAATTTCCCCAAGTCTTGCCAATATAACCAAGAACTTGTGGTACAGTATTTGCTTATTGCTTTGCTGTGATTTCACGTTTTTACTCAATTCAAATTTATTGTCTTTACCAAATATAAGGGAAAGACGAGCAGCAGCCATCACAAAAACAGCATGTACCAGAATTAAAGGCTGCATACATGCATGATGGTTTGCTGCTGACAACCCATTGATTAATTCATTTGGCTGTGCACACAGATTGGAATGGCTTGTCTTGTAAAAGTTTTGGTTCTGATGAACATGGGAGACCTGATATTGCTGCTGCAGCTCTTTTTATGATTGGCCTTTGAGGTGTATGGTAGCAAGTTGTTTCAAAGGGTGTTATGTGCAGAGGATTTTATGGTTTTGTTTTTAAAATGTGGGCACCTATGTAGTACTATGTAGGTTTTTATGCATTTTAGCGCTTTTAATGTTTCTAAGGTGCTGTTTTACATTTGGAAGATTTTATATGTGTTTTTAAATGTGGTGTCTTGCAGTTGATCCTGGTATATTCCAGTTGATCCTGGATTTTTATCTGTGACTAACTTCTAATCATTGTTATGTCTTACCTATAAGGTAATAATGCTTGTTGAAATTTTTAAGCATTTTAAAGCTTTTAATGTTTTTAAAGTGATGTTTTAAATTGGGCAGATTTTATATGTGTGTTTTTAAATGTGCTGTTTTCCAGTCGATCCTGGTATATTTCAGTTGATCCTGGATTTTATCCGTGACTAACTTCTAATCATCGTAATGTCTTAGCAATAAGGTAATAATTGTAGTTTGAATTTTTAAGGATTTTAAATCTTTTGTGTTTTCAAGGTGCTCTTTTAAAATTGCAGGGTTTCATTTGTATATGTTTAAGGTGCTGTTTTCTGCTTGGGATGTTTATGTTGTATTTGCCTTGCAGCATTTGACTTGGTTGTTTATCAGCTGTCTGTTTTTGGGGATGACATTGTAAGATCATGTTAAAGTTACAGACAGTCATGCTGGTTTTCAAGTTTTGGACAGTCAGGTTTATTTGTTGTTTCCTTCCTGAGATGGTTCATGAATAAATATGGACTCCTTTTCTCAGGATAATTGGATACTGGAAGTTTGCTGGTTTTTCCCCATTTTGGGTGAATATACTAGTTCAACAATTTCCCCAAGTCTTGCCATTATAAGCGAGAACTTGTGTTACAGTATTTGCTTTTTACTTTGCTGTGATTTCACGTTTTTACTCAATTCAAATTTGTTGTCTTTACCAAATATAAGGGAAAGGCAAACAGCAGCCATCACAAAAACAGCATGTTCCAAAATTATAGGCTGCATACATGCATGATGGTTTGCTTCTGACAACATATGAAAATAAATATGTTTTTGGGGCCTGACATTGTAATATGTTCAAGTTACAGACAGTCGTGCTGTTTTGCAACTGTAGTACAGTCAGGTTTATTTGTTGTTCCCTTCCTGAGATGGTTCATGAATAAATATAGACTCCAATTCTCAGGATAATTGGATACTGCAAATTTGTTGGGTTTTCCCCAATTTGGGTGAATATAGTAGATCAACAATTTCCCCAAGTCTTGCCAATATAAGCAAGAACTTGTGGTACAGTATTTGCTTATTGCTTTGCTGTGATTTCACGTTTTTACTGAATTCAAATTTATTGTTTTTACCAAATATAAGGGAAAGACAAGCAGCAGCCATCACAAAAACAGCATGTACCAGAATTATAGGCTGCATACATGCATGATGGTTTGCTGCTGACAACCCATTGATTAATTCACTTGGCTGTGCAGACAGATTGGAATGGCTTGTCTTGTAAAAGTTTTGGTTCTGATGAACATGGGACACCTGATATTGCTGCTGCAGCTGTTTTTATGATTGGCCTTTGAGGTGTATGGTAGCAAGTTGTTTCAAAGGGTGTTATGTGTAGAGGATTTTATGGTTTTGTTTTTAAAATGTGGGCACCTATGTAGTACTATGTGCGTTTTTATGCATTTTACCGCTTTTAATGTTTTTAAGGTGCAGTTTTACATTTGGAAGATTTTATACGTGTTTTTAAATGTGCTATCTTGCAGTTGATCCTGGTATATTCCAGTTGATCCTGGATTTTATCTGTGACTAACTTCTAATCATTGTTATGTCTTACCTATAAGGTAATAATGCTTGTTGAAATTTTTTAGCATTTTAACGCTTTTAATGTTTTTAAAGTGATGTTTTAAATTGGGCAGATTTTATATGTATGTGCTGTTTTCCAGTCGATCCTGGTATATTTCAGTTGATCCTGGATTTTATATGTGACTAACTTCTAATCATCGTAATGTCTTACCAATAAGGTAATAATTGTAGTTTGAATTTTTAAGGATTTTAAATCTTTTGTGTTTTCAAGGTGCTCTTTTAAAATTGCAGGGTTTCGTTTGTATATGTTTAAGGTGCTGTTTTCTGCTTGGGATGTTTATGTTGCATTTGCCTTGCAGCATTTGACTTGGTTGTTTATCAGCTGTCTGTTTTTGGGGCATGACATTGTAAGATGATGTTGAAGTTACAGACAGTCATGCTGGTTTTCAAGTTATGGACAGTCAGGTTTATTTGTTGTTCCCTTCCTGAGATGGTTCATGAGTAAATATGGCCTCCTTTTCTCAGGATAATTGGATACTGGAAGTTTGCTGGTTTTTCCCACATTTGGGTGAATATACTAGTTCAACAATTTCCCCAAGTCTTGCCATTATAAGCGAGAACTTGTGTTACAGTATTTGCTTATTGCTTTGCTGTGATTTGATGTTTTTACTCAATTCAAATTTGTTGTCTTTACCAAATATAAGGGAAAGGCAAACAGCAGCCATCACAAAAACAGAATGTTCCAGAAATATAGGCTGCATACATGCATGATGGTTTGCTTCTGACAACATATGAAAAGAAATATGTTTTTGGGGCCTGATATTGTAAGATGTTCAAGTTACAGACAGTCATGCTGGTTTTCAAGTTTTGGACAGTCAGGTTTATTTGTTGTTTCCTTCCTGAGATGCTTCATGAATAGATATGGACTCCTTTTCTCAGGATAATTGGATACTGGAAGTTTGCTGGTTTTTCCCCAATTTGAGTGAATATACTAGTTCAACAATTTCCCCAAGTCTTGCCATTATAAGCGAGAACTTGTGGTACAGTATTCGCTTATTGCTTTGCTGTGATTTCACGTTTTTACTCAATTCAAATTTGTTGTGTTGATCAAATATAAGGGAAAGGCAAACAGCAGCCATCACAAAAACAGCATGTTCCAGAATTATAGGCTGCATACATGCATGATGGTTTGCTTCTGACAACATATGAAAAGAAATATGTTTTTGGGGCCTGACATTGTAAGTTGTTCAAGTTACAGACAGTCGTGCTGTATTGTAACTGTAGGACAGTCAGGTTTATTTGTTGTTCCCTTCCTGAAATGGTTCATGAATAAATATGGACTCCCATTCTCAGGATAATTGGATACTGCAAATTTGTTGGTTTTTCCCCAATTTGGGTGAATATACTAGATCAACAATTTCCCCCAAGTCTTGCCAATATAAGCAAGAACTTGTGGTACAGTATTTGCTTATTGCTTTGCTGTGATTTCACGTTTTTACTGAATTCAAATTTATTGTCTTTACCAAATATAAGGGAAAGACAAGCAGCAGCCATCACAAAAACAGCATGTACCAGAATTATAGGCTGCATACATGCATGATGGTTTGCTGCTGACAACCCATTGATTGATTCACTTGGCTGTGCAGACAGATTGGAATGGCTTGTCTTGTAAAAGTTTTGGTTCTGATGAACATGGGAGACCTGATATTTCTGCTGCAGCTGTTTTTATGATTGGCGTTTGAGGTGTATGGTAGCAAGTTGTTTCAAAGGGTGTTATGTGCAGAGGATTTTATGGTTTTGTTTTTAAAATGTGGGCACCTATGTAGTACTATGTAGGTTTTTATGCATTTTAGCGCTTTTAATGTTTCTAAGGTGCTGTTTTACATTTGGAAGATTTTATATGTGTTTTTAAATGTGCTGTCTTGCAGTTGATCCTGGTATATTCCAGTTGATCCTGGATTTTATCTGTGACTAACTTCTAATCATTGTTATGTCTTGCCTATAAGGTAATAATGCTTGTTGAAATTTTTAAGCATTTTAACGCTCTTAATGTTTTTAAAGTGATGTTTCAAATTGGGGCAGATTTTATATGTATGTTTTTAAATGTGCTGTTTTCCAGTCGATCCTGGTATATTTCAGTTGATCCTGGATTTTATCTGTGACTAACTTCTAATCATCGTAATGTCTTACCAATAAGGTAATAATTGTAGTTTGAATTTTTAAGGATTTTAAATCTTTTGTGTTTTCAAGGTGCTCTTTTAAAGTTGCAGGGTTTTGTTTGTATATGTTTAAGGTGCTGTTTTCTGCTTGGGATGTTTATGTTGCATTTGCCTTGCAGCATTTGACTTGGTTGTTTATCAGCTGTTTGTTTTTGGGGCATGACATTGTCAGATCATGTTGAAGTTACAGACAGTTATGCTGGTTTTCAAGTTTTGGACAGTCAAGTTTATTTGTTGTTCCCTTCCTGAGATGGTTCATGAATAAATATGGACTCCTTTTCTCAGGATAATTGGATACTGGAAGTTTGCTGGTTTTTCCCCAATTTGGGTGAATATACTAGTTCAACAATTTCCCCAAGTCTTGCCATTATAAGCGAGAACGTGTGTTACAGTATTTGGTTATTGTTTTTCTGTGATTTCACGTTTTTACTGAATTCAAATTGTTGTCTTTACCAAATATAAGGGAAAGGCAAAAAGCAGCCATCACAAAAGCAGCATGTTCCAGATTTATAGGCTGCATACATGCATGATGGTTTGCTTCTGATAACATATGAAAATAAATATGTTTTTGGGGCCTGACATTGTAAGTTGTTCAAGTTACAGACAGTCATGCATTTTTGGAACTGTAGGACAGTCGAATTTATTTGTTGTTCCCTTCCTGAGATTGTTTATGAATAAATATTGACTCCCATTCTCAGGATAATTGGATACTGGAAGTTTGCTGGTTTTTCCCCAATTTGGGTGAATATACTAGATCAACAATTTCCCCAAGTCTTGCCAATATAAGCAAGAACTTGTGGTACAGTATTTGCTTATTGCTTTGCTGTGATTTCACGTTTTTACTGAATTCAAATTTATTTGTCTTTACCAAATATAAGGGAAAGACAAGCAGCAGCAATCACAGTCAGGTTGATTTGTTGTTCCCTTCCTGAGATGGTTCATGAATAAATATGGACTCCCATTCTCAGGATAATTGGATACTGCAAGTTTGTTGGTTTTTCCCCGATTTGGGTGAATATACTAGATCAACAATTTCCCCAAGTCTTGCCAATATAAGCAAGAACTTGTGGTACAGTGTTTGCTTATTGCTTTCCTGTGATTTCACGCTTTTACTGAATTCAAATTTATTGTCTTTACCAAATATAAGGGAAAGACAAGCAGCAGCAATCACAAAAACAGCATGTACCAGAATTATAGGCTGCATACATGCATGATGGTTTGCTGCTCACAACCCATTGATTAATTCATCTGTGCAGACAGATTGGAATGGTTTGTCTTGTAAAAGTTTTGGTTCTGATGAACATGGGAGACCTGATATTGCTGCTGCAGCTGTTTTTATGATTGGCCTTTGAGGTGTATGGTAGCAAGTTGTTTCAAAGGGTGTTATGTGCAGAGGATTTTATGGTTTTGTTTTTAATATGTGGGCACCTATGTAGTACTATGTACGTTTTTATGCATTTTAGCGCTTTTAATGTTTCTAAGATGCAGTTTTACATTTGGAAGATTTTATATGTGTTTTTAAATGTGCTGTCTTGCAGTTGATCCTGGTATATTCCAGTTGATCCTGGATTTTATCTGTGACTAACTTCTAATCATTGTTATGTCCTACCTATAAGGTAATAATGCTTGTTGAAATTTTTAAGCATTTTAACGCTTTTAATGTTTTTAAAGTGATGTTTTAAATTGGGCAGATTTTATATGTATGTTTTTAAATGTGCTGTTTTCCAATCGATCCTGGTATATTTCAGTTGATCCTGGATTTTATCTGTGACTAACTTCTAATCATCTTAATGTCTTACCAATAAGGTAATAATTGTAGTTTGAATTTTTAAGGATTTTAAATCTTTTGTGTTTTCAAGGTGCTCTTTTAAAATTGCAGGGTTTCATTTGTATATGTTTAAGGTGCTGTTTTCTGCTTGGGATGTTTATGTTGCATTTGCCTTGCAGCATTTGACTTGGTTGTTTATCAGCTGTCTGTTTTTGGGGCATGACATTGTAAGATCATGTTGAAGTTACAGACAGTCATGATGGTTTTCAAGTTTTGGACAGTCAGGTTTATTTGTTGTTCCCTTCCTTAGATGGTTCACGAATAAATATGGACTCCCATTCTCAGAATAATTGGATACTGGAAGTTTGTTGGTTTTTCCCCAATTTGGGTGAATATAGTAGTTCAACAATTTCCCCAAGTCTTGCCAATGTAAGCAAGAACTTGTGTAACAGTATTTGCGTATTGCTTTGCTGTGATTTTATGTTTTTACTCAATTCAAGTTTGTTGTCTTTCTCAAATATAAGTGAAAGACAAGCAGCAGCAATAACAAAAACAGCATGTACCAGAATTATAGGCTGCATACATACATGCATGATGGTTTGCTGCTGACAACCCATTGCTTAGTTCATTTGGCTGTGCAGACAGATTGTGATGGCTTGTCCTGTTGTAAAAGTTTTGGTTCTGATGAACATGGGAGACCTGATATTGCTGCTGCAGCTGTTTTTATGATTGGCTTTGAGGTTTATGCTAGCAAGTTGTTTCAAAGGGTGTTATGTACAGAGGATTTTATGGTTTTGTTTTTAAAATGTGGGCACCTGTGTAGTTCTATGTACGTTTTCATGCCTTTTAACGCTTTAAATGTTTCTAAGGTGCTGTTTTACATTTGGCAGATTTCATATGTGTTTTTAAATGTGCTGTTTTCCAGTTGATCCTGGTATATTTCTAGTTGATCCTGGATTTTATTTGTGATTAACTTCTAATGATTCTAACTCTTACCTATAAGGTAATAATGCTTGTTGAAATTTTTAAGCATTTTAACGCTTTTAAAGTTTTTAAAGTGATGTTTTAAATTAGGCAGATTTTATATGTATGTTTTTAAATGTGCTGTTTTCCAGTCAATCCTGGTATATTTCAGTTGATCCTGGATTTTATCTGTGACTAACTTCTAATCATCGTAATGTCTTACCAATAATGTAATAATTCTAGTTTGGATTTTTAAGGATTTTAACTCTTTAATGTTTTCAAGGCGCTCTTTTAAAATTGCAGGATTTCATTTGTATATGTTTAAGGTGCTGTTTTCTGCTTGGGATGTTTATGTTGCATTTGCCTTGGTTGTTTATCAGCTGTCTGTTTTTGGGGCATGACATTGTAAGATCATGTTCAAGTTACAGACAGTCATGCTGGTTTTCAAGTTTTGGACAGTCAGGTTTATTTGTTGTTCCCTTCCTGAGATGGTTCATGAATAAATGTGGACTCCTTTTCTCAAGAAAATTGGATACTGGAAGTTTGCTGGGTTTTCCATAATTTGGGTGAATATACTAGTTCAACAATTTCCCCAAGTCTTGCCATTATAAGCGAGAACTTGTGTTACAGTATTTGCTTATTGCTTTGCTGTGATTTCACATTTTCACTCAATTCAAATTTGTTGTCTTATCAAAAACAAGTGAAAGACAAGCAGCAGCCATTACAAAAACAGCATGTTCCAGAATCATAGGCTGTATACATACATGCATGATGGTTTGCTGCTGACAACCCATTGATTAATTCATTTGGTTGTGCAGACAGATTGGAATGGCTTGTCCTGTTGTAAAAGTTTTGGTTCTGATGAACGTGGGAGACCTGATATTGCTGCCGCAGCTGTTTTTATGATTGGCCTTTGAGGTGTATGCTAGCAAGTTGTTTCAAAGGGTGTTATGTACAGAGGATTTTATGGTTTTGTTTTTAAAATGTGGGCACCTGTGTAGTTCTATGTACGTTTTTATGCATTTTAGCGCTTTAAATGTTTCTATGGTGCTGTTTTACATTTGGCATATTTCATATGTGTTTTTAAATGTGCTGTTTTCCAGTTGATCCTGGTATATTTTCTAGTTGATCCTGGATTTTATCTGTGATTAACTTCTAATCATTCTAACTCTTACCTATAAGGTAATAATGCTTGTTGAAATTTTTAAGCATTCTAACGCTTTTAAAGTTTTTAAAGTGATGTTTTAAATTTGGCAGATTTTATATGTATGCTTTTAAATGTGCTGTTTTCCAGTCGATCCTGGTATATTTCAGTTGATCCTGGATTTTATCTGTGACAAACTTCTAATTCTCGTAATGTCTTTCCAATCAGGTAATAATTCTAGTTTGAAATTTTAAGGATTTTAACTCGTTCATGTTTTCAGGGCGCTCTTTTAAAATTGCAGGATTTCATTTGTATATGTTTAAGGTGCTGTTTTCTGCTTGGGATGTTTATGTTGCATTTGCCTTGCAGCACTTGACTTGGTTGTTTATCAGTTGTCTGTTTTGAGGGCATGACATTGTAAGATCATGTTCAAGTTACAGACAGTCATGCTGGTTCTCAAGTATTGGAGAGTCAGGTTTATTTGTTGTTCCCTTTCTGAGACGGTTCATGAATATATATGGACCTCTTTTCTCAGGATAATTGGATACTGGAAGTTTGCTGGTTTTTCCCCAATTTGGGTGAATATACTAGTTCAACAATTTCTTCAAGTCTTGCCATTATAAGCAAGAACTTGTGTTACAGTATTTGCTTATTGCTTTGCTGTGATTTCACGTTTTTACTGAATTCAAATTTGTTGTCTTTACCAAATGTAAGGGAAAGACAAGCAGCAGCCATCACAAAAACAGCATGTACTGGAATTATAGGCTGCATACATGCAATGGTTTGCTGCTGAAAACCCATGGATAAATTCATTTGGCTGTGCATACAGATTGGAATGGCTTGTTCTGTTGTAAAAGTTTTGTTCTGATAAACATGGGAGACCTGATGTTGTTACTTATACCGCATTGAAGGGGGCATGCCTTGTTGTGACGTCGTTGAGACGAAACCCCGTCATCTGCAGAAACTCACTTTTTCAACATCTAAGTATACTTGACAAGGAAAAGCAAATGAAGAAATGCATAAAATATATCTGTCCTAATATAATAATTTTTTAAACCACTCTAATAAAAATTTTTGGTAATATGCAATAAACAATATGCTTCAAAAACTCAACAGGAAAGGAAATTAACAGTTTGCATTTAGACATGGACTCACGATGGCCATATCGGTGTCAACCATACACCTCTTGTTCATTATTTACAGGATTAGAGCTTTCTTTGTCCCCTTTTATTTCATGATACATTTCTTGCCTCTTTATTTTCTAGGGGATGATGGAATGGTGTGATGACACCCTTTAGCGTAATGGATTCCGGATTTCAAATGGATTTGTCACTTCCAATTGCAAGTGGACGGCAGGTGGCGATATGACTTTTAAAAAGACAATCAGAGGAGTGCTATCATGGGGATATGCACGCTGGAAATGGTCTTGCAGTTAGTTCTGGTCCTAGAGTGCTCAATGGATTTCACACATTGACATCGATATGTCTCATTTTGTCGGAAAATAAAACCTCTCGCGCAAAACAAAACAAAAAGGAAAAAATATGCCACTTGACAATGCACTTGTATCATGTTGGAATGGTAGGTCTCAGTTTTACCTACAAACCCTTTATGCTTTAAGCTTTTCTACGCTTTTTGGGGCACAATGACAGCTATAATGAACTTATGACAAACTTGAAATTATAATACTGATTAGCTTTTTAACAAAATTACAAAATTTCATAGTGTATTGTAATCATTTCATTATACTCATCTCTCTCCCTGATCTAATTATTAGTTTCTTAATTTGATATGGGTACAGTTTGAGAAAGAGGGGTAGCTGTAGATGGACAAGCAAGTCTGTAGCTTTACGTGGACAGGCAGGTAGCTGTAGTTGGACAGACAGGCAGGCAGCTGTAGATGGACAGGCAGGCAGGTAGCTGTAGTTGGACAGACAGGCAGGCAGCTGTAGATGGACAGGCAGGCAGGCAGGTAGGTAGTTGTAGATGGACAGGCAGGCAGGTAGTTGTAGATGGACAGGCAGGCAGGTAGTTGTAGATGGACAGGCAGGCAGGCAGTTGTAGATGGGCAGGTAGCTGTAGATGGACAGGCAGGCAGGCAGGTAGTTGTAGATGGTCAGGCAGGCAGGTAGCTTTACGTTGACAGGCCGGAAGGTAGCTTTAGGTGGAAAGCCTGGTAGGTTGCTGTAGATAAGCAGGCAGGCAAGTGTGCAGTTATATATTGAGAGACTAGCATATTGAGGTGTTATAGGCCTCCCACATAGCTGCAGAATTAAATTAACTAGATTAGCATCAGAAGTAGATGAAGGAACTATTAAGATAGCTGGAGACAGGGAGAGAAATGTTGTTCTGGTTATTTTTTTTTCATTTGGTAAAAATAGAACTATATGCTTTTAGTACAGTTGTTCCCATAAACCGCACATTTGGCTTAAAAATATATCACTAAGATTTCTTAAAGCCAGCCCTTCAGTACTATTCCAACAAGAGGTGCGACCGTGTGGACCTGTCACCTTTGCTTTGAGGCCACACAAGACAATATTTGATTTGCACTCTCCTGCAACCCGTGCGTTCTGATTGATGCTTAAGATGAACAGACATGGGTATTTTTTATTCATCTAAAAGTCTTGCTGCCGAAAAAAAGTGTTAAGTTCTGCCTGGATGAGTTTATCAAAAAAAAAAAACAAAAAAAAAACAAAAAAAAAAAAATCGTCACATTCAGCAACAAGAGACAGCTGCATGAAAATTTATCTCAGATGTACACCAACGAACGGTATCGTCTCGGCATTTACCGAACAAGGTAATTAAGGAATCACATTTATCGTTAACATTGTCTTAAGATAGTCCTGCAAAAAATTATACAACCGTCATTCATCATGGACGATAGGTAGAACGAAAATGTGTCACGGAAACGTTGCAGCTGCAAGACATTTCATAGACAACGTCTGTTAAGACTCCAGGTATATACATTAGACACGATCTTTCAGGTTTTTAATGTAGGGGATTCATCCCTGTGCTCTTCCCCTGGGAGGTCTGGGTGGCATATGAACGAATCGCCGCTTTCTGTCCTCACATTTACAGCTTTTACTTCTAAATCGGAGGTGGGTGCCCAAAGCAATGTAAAATGTAATAAACTATAAACTAACAAAAGGATTGTCAAGTTTTGTGTGTGATGCATGGGAATGCTGATGTGTGAGTAAAGGCATGGAAGTATAGAGATAATACAGAATATCTATAATACATCCATGATAGACGTGACACGAGCAATAAAAAGTAATTGTGCTAGAAATTACCAGAGCCACGCCTGGAGGGCATGAACGTCTCGCCAGCATTATTCGACAATGAACATGTACTTTTATGTCCTAACATATTAATGGTACTCTGTAAAGCTGTTGAATCTGAGAAATCAATCTCGCTATAATAAATACATAGCAAGAACAGACCACTTTTTCTCTATGCAAAATGCCCAATGAGGTGAATAAATGTGATCATATGGTCCGAGCTCAATTGACATTTTTAAAGTTTAGCAATGAGATCTACATATACATATCTTTCAAACAGGAACAACAGATATGAAATATTGGACAGAACAATACCAGTAATGACATGAAATAATGTGCAGATAGTATAATTGAACATAAACAAGACAAGATATTGTTTAAAGTGACAATTTATTATAGTTATTCATAAAAATAGGAATACTTGCCCATGTTATAGGCATGTGTTGTGAGAGTTCAGGTAATTTGCTCATTTTATGTTGAAAGGGTCGTGTAAAAGTTTCGTCATAATGAAACGCAGTATTGTACAGAAACGTTTGTGTTGAAGACTGTCTTTTAATAAATGTATCAATTTTGAAACCCCGAAACTGTTGTCCAAAGTGGTTTATGGTAGCTGAAAATAAGACCCCAATGTTCCCAATTTCAGTAATTTGTCGCACACGTTGGTAAAGACCAGGTCTATGGCTGTGTTTTTATCTGTGGTTTGTTCACCCAGCCAAATATTAAAGTCCTACCTGGCCTGGACAGTGAAATAATATACCACTACACCACTCCGAAGTTTTTTTCTCTAATGCTCAATCAAGCATGACATGAACACTAAAGTGCCACAATGATGACACATATCACTATGGATCATTACTATAAATCATGCAACCAAGTATAAAAGACACACCTGCTGTAATAAGTGAAATACTGCCCTTCGAAACTTTTTCTCCAATGCTCAATCAAGCATGACATGGCCAATTAAATCCAACAGCGATGGCACATATCTCTAATGATCATTACTATAAGTCATTCAGCCAAGTATGAACAAACTGCCTAGTGCAGTTAGTGAAATTATGCCACTCCGCGAAGTTTTTTGTTGACGGACGGACGTCCGGAAAGTGACTGCTTGGTCTCGCCAACAGCTTATGCTGGCGAGACAAAAACCATGATGCATAAGCAACAGATGGGGTGACAACAATATGGCATAAAATTTATTTATATGCAATGAAAATGATATAAAACAGAGATAAAAACAAGACCGTTTTCATGAATACTTAAAGACGAGGCTAGGGCTACATGTTCGTAAGAACCCAAGTATATGACCCAATTACTGTACCTAGTCCATTGGTAAATTGTTCGAGTGTGGCATGGTCAGGACCTCCGGGGGAGGTCCTGACCATGTTGTGTCATACAGGTATAATTATAGCTCTACGGTTATGTTTCCTGCCATCTGTGGGTCTTTTCTGTGGGCTCTCTGGCCATGTTATTTTATGTGTTCTTATCTTATGTTTTCTTGTCGTGTAATTGTACATCTCGATGTAATTGTATTTATGTATTTCCCCGTTTCCGGGGTTTTTAATAAAAGAATAATAATAATATGGATGGCTGAATAGGTCCATGGCGTGAACAACCTCAGCATGACCAGTTGCCGCCTAGTTTATTTTACTGCTGCGAGGAAGTGCTGGCTCAGTGCACTTTGGTTTCCCTGGCCAAAGTTAAGGCCACTCTCCCGTGATGGGATTTTATAAAGGGCCCTCAACTTGATCTTTGCTATTAAGACACCAAATTTTAGTGAGCATCGTCATTAAAAATACCGAATTCGTGTGAAAAAAATTGCATGCCCAATTTTTAGTTTTCACGAGGTGTGTTGTCAAGTTGGTTGAATTATGTTGATGAGAAAAATTCCAGAGCTACTATCAAAACTAGAGTTATGTAATTGTAATAAATTGCGCATCAGTGTGTGTGAAAGGTATGAAAGGTATTGTTGAGACGATAAACTATGAAATACTTTTTTTTTTCCTTTGAAATTTGATTTTGAAGTGTTATTACTCGCTGTAAGTTCAATACGAGATATTTGTCTCTGTCATGTTATGCAGAAAGGACTCTGTTCCTAGCCATCTCTGGGGAGGAAGAGAGTATGTAAAAACGCTGAGTCGACAGTTTTTTTTATTGTGTTGCTAGAAATTTAAGTTTTACCCTTTAGGTCGGCATGACACCATTTATTTTTAAAACCGACTCGAACTGGAATAGACGCCTTCGCAATGCGGTGGTTCTGCCGTCCAGCGCGAAAGCTGTCGACGACGGGCTGTCAGCCCTCTCCCCGATACGATACAGTACAGTCATATCCAAAAGACTAGCTCTGTCGTGCCCCTATCGGTAGCATTGGTTTTTCCTCAACTCTGCATATTTTTTATTTCAGACTTCAATAACTTTACTTACAAGTTCCATATTGTTGTGTATAAAATGAAAGACCACTTTTGGGTGTGTTCTTGGGGCAGGTCCTGGTGACAGAGACCACTGCACTGTGCGTCACACATACGTCCACCAAATAAATACTTCAAAGGTTTCATAACAAGTTTGAAAATAATAAGAGGAAGCTGGTTTTTAATGGGAATGTGGTCAACTATAATGTACATCTCCGAAAAAAAAAATAGTTAAGCTGCATTTGATCATTGTAACGTTTCAATGGGAATATGGTCCACTATAATGTACATCTCCGAAAAGAAATTAGTGACGCTGCGTTTGATCATTGTTGAGATATGGTAACGTTGTCCCCTTGTCCACCACTCAGACGGCCTCCAAATAAATACTTTCGGTCCATGATAAGATTTTTCTGTGACACAAATTTGGTACAGCTACTGTGAATATTTTTTGAGATATCGCGGTAGCGTCGACAAGACAGACAAACGGACGGACGACGAAAGGGGACAACAATATCCTCCGGCACTTTATGTGCCGAGGGTAATAAATCTAAAAAACTGAGTAAAATATAAAAAATATAATTATGGATCAAAAGTTGATTGAATTATGAAACAACCTTAGCCAATTTGACCAAAAGCATACAAGATTTCGTTAGCCAAACCGCACCTTTTTTGTCACTGGCTTATGGATAGTGCCACCCATGAGTGTAATTTACTGAAATTTGTCGCCTCTGGCAATATGATCATAAGATGCAACATCATAACAAATGCACTGGTCCCCAATGGATGCATTTGTTCACTGCTTGGAAAGGCCATGCTGCTTGTTGTGGTCATACTAGTTGAACAGATCAGTCGGGTTCTTTGCAAATTTACCTGCAGTGAAAGGTCACCTGCTGTTAGGTCACTTTTTCTGGGTTGAACTGGAAGCCAAATACAGCAGGCACTACTGCTAATCAAAACAGTACTCCCTCCTCTGAAAGGCCATCCCTAGGATAGGCTCAAAGTGGTCACATACAGCACGTGGTCTGTCGGTTTTGGGTCACATAAATGAAATATATGGCACTATGGCCATCATAATCGTGACAAGTAGTCGTGATTACATGTTTTTGAGTTTTTTGCTAAAGAGGGACTATTTTACACTTGAAACATTATGTTTTTATCTGTAATAGATGTCATGATACACGTGATTGAAACGTGCTAGTCCTGTTGACTGGCACCAAAGGAAAGATATGCACCATGCTGAGAGATTATGTAATGCGATCGATGGTTGACCTAGAGCTTTGGTAAATGTTTGCTAGCAGCTGACACCCCAATCAAGCCTGGAGTGGAGAAACGCCACTTCTTCAAAAAACAAATGTAAAAGAGCCCACTATAGGGAGGTGTCCATTCCAGAGAGGGCCAGCTCTTTTGGGTAGAATGGCCGATTATGTACATTGACATGTACAAGAAGATTCCAACAAACATGCACAATGTATACATAGTATTATAATCTTAGGAGAAATGAACATATTTATTATATAATTGTCTCTTCTCTTATTCTATGAAAAATACATGAACTGGTCAAATGTTTTCACTTCAGTACGAGTAAAGAACAGATCTCTTGATACCAGTTGCAAAAAGAAAACAAGAGCACTGTGACATTCTTGTGCTCAGCTGACCTTACAGGCATAAACCCTGAATTTCCATTGGGATCCCTATTGACTTGCACAGTAAGCAATAGGAATGCATCAATTACCGACAGGTGCCGAAATTAAAAGAATTGTTTAAAATCCAGAGTATCACCACCTGCTAAACACCTTTGTTTAACCCTCCCACAAGGTTCATTTCTGTCAAATTTCTGAACAATCTGAGTAACGTTTTGGAGAAAACGCCAAAACAGTGAAAACACACCAAAAAAAATCGTAAAAAGATCCCAAAAAATCGCAGCGCCACCTGTTGAACAAATTAAGGTTCAGGGGCTCCTAGAAGGGCCCCAATGTAATTTTGAAGCATTAACTAGGCACCTTGTCTGAGTTTAAGACGACACAAAAATCTGGCGGAAAGAAAGATAGGAAAGAAAGAAAGAAAGAAAGAATATTGGGTAAAACAATATGTCTGTGTTCACACACAGACATAACTATATCCTCCTTACTCAATACAATAAATGAACTGGAGCTACAACTTAATGATCTTGAGCAGTACGATCGTCGTGTGAACTTCAGGTTTTCAGGTTTACCGGAGAAAAAGGATGAAAACACTGACCAACTCATCCCTGACCTTATCAACGACAAACTTGAGCTGGGATCCAACCTTTTGTTGACAGATATTCAGCGGTCTCACAGGAATGGCGAGCTCTCGAACAACGACAAACCACGACAAATCTTACGTTTCACCAGTTATCGCATTCGTGCAATGGTGATCCGCGCAAAAGGAAAAATCAAGAACTCATCCGTTTTCATTTCTGAAGATCTGACCAAGTACAATGACAAACCTTTCTACGAGGCTCGCCAAAGGAAAAAAAACAAAGCGCATATGAAGACGTGTGGACACGCGATGGCAGGTTGTTTGTTAAAAGAAGGATGGCGGTGGTCGCACCAGGACCCATCTTGTCCGCACCACCAGTGACCCCGGCTAGCCGCCCCTGGCTCCCACACACTTTGAACCTGGCTCCTACACACTTTGCACACTTCTTATTCTACTTTCTACGAACTGTTTGTAATATTTACTCCAGCAATAACATATATCTACTTAACATCGATCATTGTTTTGTCAAACTCCGACTATCCCTTATGACAGAGTATCCTTGGCTCTTGTCAGTTCCTATATTTTACTTTATTTTTCTATAACAGCGCCGTAGCAAGCCGCATTATTATATAATACTCTGACAATGGCAGCAGTATGGCTTGCAAGCGATCGTCATTATAAATGGACAAGGCTAACTGTGCCAGACTGTTATAAAATTTCGACACCCTCTATTCTTATCTTCTAGGAACAAGTTGCGACATTCTCACCAGGAATGATATGGGACTACTTAATATCGACCCCTGTTTTGTTGAACTTTGACTGCGCATTTTACGACGGTCTATCCTTGGCGTTAGACTTTTCCCAGATATTACTCTATTTTTGCAATACAAGTATACATACAGCCGTATCATTATGTCTGTGCGTGAACACAGACATATTGTTTTACCCAATATTCTTTCTTTCTCTCTCTCTCTCTCTCTCTCTCTCTCTCTTTCTTTCTTTCTTTCTTTCTTTCTTCCTTTTTTCTTTCTTTCTTTCTTTCTTTCTTTCTTTCTTTCTTTCTTTCTTTCTTTCGTTCTTTCTTTCTTTCTTTCGTTCTTTCTTTCTTATCTTTCTTTCTCACTTTTTTTCTTTCTTATCTTTCTTTCCGCCAGATTTTTGTGTCGTCCTAAACTCAGACACCATGCAAGCTAGAAACTTCAAACTTTGCATGGCTATAGCATCTGCAGTGAAGTTTTGCATATCGTTCTGAATAGTCAAGAGTTTGAAAATTATGCAAATTAGGGCAATTAAAAAAATTCAATTGCTTCTGGCTTCCAAAGTATTCATCCGGTTTTGATGATGTTGGACCCAAATTGTATGTATTGTAACACACTGCACATTTTTGTAATTTACATGTGATCTCTAAAGGTCAAAGGTCAAGGTCATTTCTACGTTTGAAATATTCATCCAGCCATACCTCAGTCAATTTCCATCCAATTATGATCATCTAGGACACAAATTGTAGCTACTGTAACACTGCACATTTTTATAATTTACATGTGACCTCTAGAGGTCAAAGATCGAGGTCATTTGGACCTTTGAAATATTCATCCAGCCATAATTCGGTCAATTTCCAACCAGTTGTGATCCTGTTGAGCTCAAATTGTATATATTGTAACACTGCACATTTTTTGTATATGTGACCTCTAGAGGTCAAAGGTCAAGGTCATTTTGTCGTTTGAAATTTTCATTTAGCCATCACTCGGCCAATTATCATCCAATTTTGATCATATTGGACACAAATTGTAGCTGCATATGGGCACTTGTCTATGTGGGCAGGCGAGATGGTGCTGATATTTTGGAAATAAAGAATACCTTTTACAGGCAAATTCTAACTTTTTCTGATATCCAGATAGTTTTCATTTACATTTGACCTCTAAAGGTCAAGGTCAAGGTCATTTTGCCTTTTGAATGTTTCGTCTAGCCATAACTTTGTCACTTTCCATCCAATTTTATTCATTTTGGACTCAAATAGTAAGTGTTGCAACACTGCATATTTTTGTAATTGTGCAAATTTTTCACACACACAGACAGATTTGCTTTCAAGCAAATCTTTCATCTCTAGTTGTATATTGTATGCATGTTCTATAAACTAAGCCGCTGGCAGCGGTATGGCTTACGAGTGATCATCATCAAAATTATGCCAGCAGGTCAAAGTTAAAGGTACATTCATCTTATAGTGCTCGCCAGTAAGTCATCATTTTCTCTAATCCGCAATTTTTGTTTCTGACACATCGATGCCACTTTCTTATACACCAGGCATCCACAACATGTTGCCATCTGTGTTTTTCATATTTGCACTTCTACTGCATTATTCCAGAACAGTGGCAGTTTGGCACCTTACTGGCATAATTCGGCGTGGCCAGGATGAGGATTTCCCTGGCAACCAACTGCGATACATGAGTCTATTGAATAATTTTGTCTCAGTTGGTTTCTTAGTTTTGTATATCGCATTTTTGTTGTTCTCGTTTTCACGACCAGTTCTACAAACTAAGGATATTTTTGTGTTTCCTAGTGTTGTGAGGAAGATTCCACATGACATCTTAAATTTTATGTCGGTTTCAAGATTACACTTTTTACGTTTCTGGTCTGTAATTTATGTCTCTTTTACATGTGTATGTGTTGGGGCTCCTCTTGCTTGTTATGTCTGTGTGCCAACACAGACATACTGTTTTTCTAGGAATTCTTTCTTCCTTCCTTCCTTCCTTCCTTCCTTCCTTCCTTTCTTCCTTTCTTCCTTTCTTCCTTTCTTTCTTTCTTTCTTTCTTTCTTTCTTTCTTTCTTTCTTTCTTTCTTTCTTTCTTTCTTTCTTTCTTTCTTTCTTTCTTTCTTTCTTTCTTTCTTTCTTTCTTTTGTCCGACATTTCATTTGAAAAGTATTATGCATAGAAACTCCAAACTTGGCATGATTATACTTCCATACATGAAGCCTGGACTTTTTGTAAAGAGGTTCAACGGTTTTAAAAATTATGCAAATTAGGGCCATTTGAAAATTTAAATCTTGAATATCTCCACAAATATTATAGGTACAGGTAATTAATCCAACTTCGATTAATATGTTGGTAACACTGCACATTTTTGTAATGTACATGTGACCTCTAAAGGTCAAAGGTCAATGAAAATGGGTAATTCACAGCAATGCCAACTTGTGCACAACTTTGTTTGACCTTCCTAGACCGAACATTTCCACCACATTTGAGCATAATCTTCGGGAAAGTGTGCAGAACATGTCAAAATTATTCAAACAAAAAATTCATTGAAAAGGGACAAATTTGTTTGACCTTTCCATACGGAACATTTCCTGGAAATTTTAACATAGTCTTATTGGTAATTTTGGAGAAATCCAAAAATAGTGTTAAGGCACAAAAAGTCATAAAAATAGAAAGAATGGCACCACCCTGGAAAACCGCTCGAGGGCAAAGATTCCCCAGAGGTGTTCGAATGCAATTTCAAAGCAATTCCCTCAGTGGTCTCAGTATCGAAGATTTTTGAAGATTTTGTCAAAAATTCAGCAAAAAAATTCATAAACAAGAGCATCTTCAACGGTTTGTGCTGACTAAATGGGGCGCGATGCACTTAAAGTAGGTCATGGTGACACTGAAATCTAATAAGTCCATCTTTGCTTGTAAAGTAATCATACTGCAAAATGTCACCAAAATACATGGAAACATTCTGCAGATATCATGGTCAAGAGACAGTGTGCAGACCTGGATGGAAATCCAGACATAAACCCGGAAATCCAGACATTTGGATGGACAACCGGGAAACATAGACGGGCGGACTCTTAAAAATCCTCAAATCACTGGACTAGGACTATTTGAACAACATTGATAGAAACCCACCAAAGGCACCCCCCCCCCATCATGTTTGAAGTGAATCTGGCTGATGGTTTCAGAGAAAAAGAGTCAAAAATGTACACACGATGTATTCATATCTAAATGCACTCCTACTGTAACACCTATTGAGCAAAAGAGGGAGCCACCTGCATCAGGGCAGATCCATGTACTTAGCATGGTCAAAAGTACTTTCTCAACAAAATGAACAACACAAACACACAATAATCTTAAGATAATGTATCAACATATATTTGAAACATACAGGATGCCTAAATTGATTAGAAATGGGCTCTCGTTTGGTTGAAAAGGTATTATTTATGGATGTTTATGTAGTATATAATACAAATCTGCCCTGATCATGGTGGAAGCATCAGTGTGTTGCAGGATCGCAGTTAAATATGAATGTCTTCTATTGTGAACAGATGGACAACGGACAGACTGCTGATGGACAGGCGGCAGATCGACGACCCATCGTATAAGCTCAGCTGACTGACAGGTCAGCTGAACTAAAATGCCAAAATTCAACGGGGCATGACCATATGGACACAGTTGGTAAAGACCCCCCTAAGGCACATCCCTGCCACATATATAATAGTTAGAAATTGTTCAGAAGCTGCATGTGAGTTTTTATAGAGCCTGGGAGTCTCCCTGCCTTGTAAGACTAAAAAACCATGCCATTTTCCATGATGGCTTCTGTCACTCTTTCTGTGTACGAGCTACCATCTGCATACATAACTGGCAACCATACCACATTTTGAGATCCTCTGTATAAATCGACTTGTATTGCCTAAGTTTGCCTACCTGTGCTACTTTTCCAATGGAAACATCCCCATCTACTGCTTAGAAAACCATGTAACCGTCAACAGGTGCTATCTGGTTGGCTTGTCCATCATGTTGCTCTGGTTCATCCATTTGAGCTGACTCTAGCTGCCTTCTCTTTCGTCCTGTATATGCCTACAAAGTTCAGAATCAATTGTATCATCAAATGGTCTAATAATCATGTATAAAAAAATACAAATTAAAAAAAAAAATTACAAATTAGGAATGGTCTTCCGTAAACATGATCCCTTAGCAAATTGATAATTACTCATAATGCCGATTTATCATCACCCTATCAATAAATATCAACAGTTTATGCTTTAATAGTGAATTCACATGAACTGTTACTAAATATGAAACTTAATACTTTATCAACAAATATATTGAGTTTTGCATAATAACATTTAGCTCTTCCTGATTGATACAGTCACAAACTATGTACATGTACCTTTCAAATGGCCTTCCAAACTTGTGTATTTACCTAGCCTTCACTTTTATCTTGATTTTCTTTCAAACAAAGGAACACAGACGCGGAAACGCTTTATGTGGCCCAACCACAAACAGGACAGTCTTCGCTATATCATGTGCTCAAAATGTTGTTGTGAAAACCCTAGAAGATCTGTTTTGAAGTAAGGGGGAGGGGTCTTGCAATGCTATTAAAATCTAAACGTGCCTTTGAAAAAAAGAAAAATCCTGTCTTGCATCTCCTTCCACAATACCTGCTGTTTACAAGGCATGTCCTGCTGTCTTTGACTAATCACTGCTTCATTTTTGCTAGGTTATAAATTACGGAAAACTACAATAGGTTGATTTTCCAAGAGAATATCAGACGTCTCCTGGTGCGAGCAATGCCTGTCTGACCTTGAAAAGCACGTCAAAATCACCATTATCCGACGTGAACCTTGTTTATATGTAAGCAGATAATCATACAATTCTTTAACCTCCTATGTCAAGTCCTACTTGAGGTATCGCGCCCACAATGATTTTCAAGAAAATGACCGTGTGACCTTTGAAAATAGCTCCTACAATTGGTACATAATTACACAATATTTCATCTTCCTTAGTTAAATCCTTATGCAGGTATCACGTCCGCTATAACTCACATGTCACATGCTGAAACTTGCTAAGCATATGCATGAGGAGCTCAGCAGCCAATAGTTGCTACAGGCATCGTAGAGTCACTCCATATCATATTTGATTTCTGTTTTCATGCAGTTTGAAGCTGAATTAAGTATAGTCAATGCATTTGACGTGCACAAAATTGAACTTTATTAAAACACTTGTTGTAATGCCCAAAGGGACTGTGATAGTCATGTGCTTAGCTCAATTAACAATGTTCAAATACACAGTTCTCGAGTTCTAAAGTTTATGTACATAGGGACCCTATGACCTTAGGCTTAGGACAAGGTCAGCTATGTATTGTATAAGTTTGTGTCTTATAGAAGATCACTTCTATGTGCAACATCAAGGTCATAGCTCTCATTCTTCTCAACTTATCAAGTCAAAAATAAAATTCACATATATGGCCCTGTGGCCTTAGAAATGAGGTTAAGGCCACTAACCTCTACTGAATCTACCCCTCACAAAGGACCACTCTCCTATGCGAGATCAAAGCCACTCATATTCTGTCTTAAGCTTTCCTGTATATAGGACCGACAATTAACAGCTTTAATATCAAAGCTCTAGCTCACACAGTTCTGAAGTTGTAATGTGAACAGTATAATTAACATATAAGTGACTGTGTCCCTGTGACCTTGGGAATGAGGTCAAGGTCACCCTTATACCATTTACGTCTGACCCTTACTGAGGACCATCACCATGTGCAACATCAAGGTCCAAGATCAAATCGTTTTCAAACCATCAAGTGAACAGTAAAAATTGTGAAAGTGTCCCGAAGACCTTGGGAGTGGGATCAAGGCCACTAGTGTACTGTCTAAATCTTAAATCATAAATCGAAGTTTATATTGGACTTTTAATCCATGTGGTAATATTTCTGATATCCAGATATTTCGCCGGTGATGTCCCCAGCTTTCTCAATGGAAGTAAAGGTGTTATTTGAACGTTAGATTGGTCAGTTAGGCCTTGCACGTAATTATATGTAATTTTTGACGTCATTTACGTAGATACGAAAATAAAACACATATTTGTACTTATAATAACAAAATGGCTTAGAACTTTTCATTACTGCGCGCTAAAAATACAGCCTAGGCCTACTAAGGATTTATTCAATTATTTTGCTTCACAATAGAGTCCCAGACGAATCCTATCTCCAATCCATTATCCCGATTCATACCAGTTTCAGGACCTGTCTTGTACGTTTGAATTTATATAGATTCACGTATTTTCCTTTCCTAACAATAATTGGGCTCAAAGGTTAAAGGTTTGCATTCTTTCCAACATATTTGTTTTCCACAGTCAAGACAGTGTTCTGCTATCGCCGACTTGTTAATTTCGCCATGTGTAACTGCTTTCCTGTGCTCAGAAATTCTTGCCGTTAGGGGGCGCCACGTTTAACCGATATATGACTTTCCACATTCACAATCAATTTTATAAATGGCTCCTTTTCTTTCACATTCCGGTATTTTATCTTTCCCAATGCACAGAATAGATTAAATCGTCCTGGATGATTTATGAGCGACTTTTATGTCGTATTTTGACAACGATTTTCCATTTTTTTTCACTCAAACCTCTTACATATGGGATTGAGATACGCTTCATTTCCTTTTTCTCTTTTTTTTACGGGTATCTTTCTACAGGCTTTCTGTAAGGAACGATAAATTTGAGTCTTGTTGTACCCGTTTCTTTTGAAAATTAGCTTTATATAGTTCATTTCTCTTTCTTGGTTGTCTTCATCACAAACTGCCGTGCTCCTGAAATTTGAGGTTTTAGGAGGCTAAAAACTTACATTTTCTGCCACCAAATTATACATGAAAGGTGATGGCATTACTGATGCAACATGCTGTCAGTAAGAAATGAACTGTGATTCAAGGTTTACATATTTTCTTTTATTCAAACTTGTTCAATATGTTATTGATCACATGGCAAAATCTGTTTACACCAACAGTAAGTTTCTGCCATGAAAACTCAGTGTTTGTAAACTTTTATTCACAAATGTTGCTTAATTGAGCGTGGATGATATCATTTTAAAAGCATGCTTGGTTTATTTCCAATGTAAACAGTAAAGCTTGGAAGCTTCAAAAACCATATTCACCTTTAACTATGTAATGCAACTTAACTAGTAAATAAGTTTATGAAAGGTTTCAGGAGATTCACAATCTAAAATACTGGATGTAATTGAGATTCACAATCTAAAGTTCATGTCCAGTTTTAATTATTGCACCTTCACAATCTAAATTACTGGATTTAATTGAGATTCATAATCTTAAGTTTACGTCCAGTTTTAATTATTGCATCTTAATATCAAATTTAATTGAATGAGATTAACAATCCAACTTTGTTTGACTTCTAGTTCAAACTACAACATATCAATGTTTAAGTTCATTCTTAGTTTTAACTGGTACACCTAATATCAAATTAAATTCATGAGATTCACTATCTACATTTGTAAACATTGGCATCTAGTCTAAACTACAACATGGATGCTTCTTCTTTCCAACTACACCTTAATATCAAATAAATTCATGAGATTCACTATCTACATTTGTAGACATTGGCATCTAGTCTAAACTACAACATTGATGCTTTTCTTTCCAAGAACATAGAGGAAAAAAGTGTACACAGGAGTCTTATTATCATAGACCATCAAATTTCTAAGAGGTCAGTGCATTATCATAGAACAAGTAAACAAACAATAATCTATTTTCACAAATGAATGCAAACTCCCAAATCAAAGGCCTTAGTTACTGTGTCCAGAGCTGCATATCTAGCTTTAAGAGTCAAATGCATTCAGAATGTAATGAATTAATGCGAGTCAAATATGGCATTCACAATCCAACAAATCAATGGGTTCTGCATGCATCACATGTGAATGTTTATAAATGTCATCAAAAACACTTGAGTAATGATGTTTCACTGTAGTTATGACTTATTTGCCAACTTCTTGGAGTGGGCAACACGACTCTTTTTTGCCGCATTGGTCAAAAGTTCTTTGGCTTTTCTTTTTGTCAGGACTGATTTATTTGCGGTTACACCAAGAGTTTTTTGCTTTGCCTCCTTTTCCTTTATTCTTTCTTTTCTCACATCCATGTACCTGGCATATGCTGACGTGACATTTTTGAACAATTTGGGGTCAGCTGGCTCATGGAGGTGGTCATCTTTTCCATAGTAGGCCAGACTGCTGTTCCCACTGGCCTTCACAGCATACTTGACTGTTTGTATCGCACTGTATGTGTCGACAGTCATGCGAGATGACCCCTTGTCCAGTATGTCCCCCATCAGGCTAAAGGAGGACTCGACAAGGGGCCCATGGAAGCACGAAAGGGCTGCTTTTACAATTTTGCAAACATTTGGATATTTGCCTGTCTGGTCAACCTTGGCCCACCAGTGGTCAACCCGCACACCTTCATCCTGTAACTTGACAATGTCAGGGTCAGTCTGGATCTTCCTCACTTCCTTCTCATATGAGTCTGCTTTAATACTGATACTGGTCATCAGAGAAGGAAGCTCCAGAAGCCCACGCTGACAGACACCCTGTCCCAACTTTGAAGGATCTAGAGCTACCATGCTCTTTAAAACTTTGTTGCATACTGGTATCTTCTGCAAACTTTTTGCACAGGCAATGTATCCTTCCTTACACTGTCGCAGAAAGTCAATGATCATGCTGTCATCTCTCCGTGATGCTTTGACTATTGCCTTGGCATGTACACCCAGATACATGTCCCTGTCAGGCACACATGTGGCAGCCACATCAAGCATTTTGAGACCACGGGCACTAACATCTTTGACAAACTGAGGCTTCACAAAGAATGAAAGAAACTCTCGCAATAGTTCAACCTGTTTGCCATGTAGTTTGTGGATCAATGGCACCTTTGTCTGAAACATCACAACATATTGTTTCAGCACAGGCAGCACAGAAGCATACAGATAAAGAATCAGTTTCATCTTCTTCTGTTCATAAAACAGCTTCTGAACTATGCGTTTATTCTGTCCTTTCCCTCTTGAGTCATTCCACTTTTTCTCGCAAGAGTGTCTCTGATTTGATAGATACTCTCCTTTCCTTCCTTCTCAATTCCAAGTCTTTTGTAGATTTCTACCACATGTACCATGTACAGTGACCGATCGGCTGGACTGAGAAAAGCAAAGTAGAACAAAGTGTATGCGTCAAGCAAGCGTACAGTGTCCTGAGATACATCATGGAGGGACAGCCAGCGATGGGACACATATCTTTCTGGCACTGTGTATGTTATACCCAGTATGACACAAATGTTCTGCAATGCTCACGTAAATCAGTTGACCACTTAAAGTCAGTGTGGATATCATTTAGCATCCCTTCTGCATAATACTTGAATGGCTTGCAAAATTTCTTTGCAGCAATATGCGCATGATGGCAGCTATCTCCATCCACATCCAACAGATGTGGTGCATCCGAGTTACGCATTGCCGTCTCTAGTCCATTTTTAGAGCCACGAATAACTGCACAGGAGTCCATGAGGACAGACATGAGATTACTCCATGGAAGGTTCAGTTTCTGGAAAAGTTTCACCATTTCATTATGAAGACTTTTGCTTGTTACCTGCACAACAGAAACTGAAGCAAGGTGTTGCACAATAACTTCTTTCTTTTCCTCTGAAAAGAAACTAACTAGAAGTGTCAGCACACGTTGTACGTTTGAGCTAGTTGCCTCGTCGATGTTGAGGGAGAATGCAATTTTCCGTAGCTGACCAGTCAAGCTGTCTTCCACAGTTTCAGCCAAACCATACCTCAACTTGTATGCCGCCACTGTTCTTTCAAGTGCTACACTGTCCAGGGCCTTTGTATCTTTGGACATTTTCTTTGCAAATTCAACCAACTTGGGGGCCATGGCAAATGGCAATGAATGTTCTGCCAGAAATCCCAGTACAGTGGCCTCAGCTGTAACTTTTCTGTCAGCAAGGGGTACCAAGGGCTTGCTTGTTGGTTGCCTTGCTGCTACATGTCCCCTAAACATAGGGTGCAGCCCGTATGTCACTGTTTTCTGGTCCGGTGCACATCCAGCACCTGAAAGATATATTTGAATGAAAATTTATAAAATCTGAAAATCACAGCTGAGCAACAACAAAGCAAACGAAGAAAAAACTTTGATTATAATATTCATTATCATAATGAGTACTTTCTTTTCTTGCTGAAAAAAAAAATTGAACAGGGGTTACCCGTTACCCTTCAAAAATTGATTTTCTTGAACTCCTTTCACCCTGCCACTCAGCTTGCCAACAGGCAGAAACAACTGTTCCCAAGCTCAATTAGCCCCCCCCCCAAAAAAAAACCCGCACCCCTCTAAAAAGAACTAAGTCCAGACCTGAAAAAAATTTGAGCAGTGGTCCGGGTAGAAAATTGATTTTCTAGTTCCCCCTTTCCCCCTATCACTCAGCCTGCCAACTGGCAAAAGCTGTTCCCAAGCTCACTAGGACTAGGTGTTGTTCACCATTGATCTTCAGTGCCATAGTCAGGGATCCTGCGTCTTGAACTCCTGGCACACATATTCTCTCATTATCGCCCACAACAACACACTGAGAATATCCGTCGTCTGCTCTATGTATAGCAATATCAATGTCGAATGATAAAACTCACTTCAACCACCGGCGATTCGTTTACCTTTAAATCCTTTAAATCTGCAAACGTAAGAGTCAACCACCGGCGATTAGTTTACCTTTAAATCCTTTAAATCTGCAAACGTAAGGAGTTAACAAAATCAACACATACCTGGCAAAATGTAGTTTGTCTTCCGTGTGGTGACATGCGACTTGTGTGCCGCCGATTTCGTGTGATCCACGAGTGCAATCATCCCTCGAGATCCATACTTGAGTTCCCAGCGACATAACATGCAGTAGGCAATGCCTGGCTGGCATTTTTTACGGATGAAATCCCCAAGATACGATCCGTCCACCGCTTTACTTTGCAGCCATTCCCATTTCCACACATTCTTCACGCTACTGTCAATGGCCTTTATCCTTTCAAAAGATGTGTCACGCTCTAAAAATTCACAATTGCCACTTGACCCGCTGCCCCGGGACATATTGTCATAGTGGTAAATGGCAGAACGAAATAAGAGGACAATTCTCATTGGATGAAACATGTATGGCGCGAAAGCTTGTCCAATCAGTTCGCGTAAAACATGTTGCAGAAAGACGAGACCTTTCGTGACTCAACGATAGGTCACGATATTCATTATGGCAGTCCCCGTAAGCCCAAAGTACGCTGTGTTACGCGTGAATCCTACCCTGCGTTATTTAGCCATACTTAAAGTCAAAATTAAAGGTACATTTTTCTCATCAAATTTGGGCAAATCTGGAAATTGTTCCTGGACCACGGGAAAAGCGGAAATCCGCGAATCCGCGGAAAACCCACATCCCTGGCATTTTCAGATATTTATGGAAGATTTTCCCCAAAGATGAATAATGAAATTCATAAAAAGTCCAAAAATTGCTGGGCTGCGACTATGTGAATATACTGGGTTCTCACCCAAGGCACATCCCTACCAAGTTTGAAATAGATCCAGCCAAGAGTTCTTGAGAAGTCCAAAATTTTAAATTATTGATGGATGGACGACAATGACAAACAGACAACAGGTAGGACCACCAGATAAGCTTGGCTGACTGTGAAGTCAGGTCAGTGTCAGCTAAAAAGCCAAAAGTCACTAAAACTTTACCATTTGAAAAAAACTTAGTAGAAAACCGCTCAAGGTACATCACCACTAAATTTGAAGTGGATCTGGCCAGCGGTTTTTGAGAGGTCCAAAAATGTAAATTGTAGTCGCTGCAGGAACGGACGGTGGACTACGTACACAGGACCGTTAGATAAGCGCAGCTGAACTAAAAATAGAAAAAACTCACAGCGCCACCAGTAGAACAAATTAAGTTCTGAGGGTCCCCAGAAGTGCTTTTATGCAATTTCGAAGCAACTGGCCCAGCGGTTTTGGAGAAGAAGAGTTTTTAGGATTTGACAAAAAATGAACAAGAAAATCATAAAAAATCCAAATCCTTGACCATAACCCTTTGAATAAACTTAATGGACAATCACCCAAAGGCACATCCCCAGTAAGTTTGAAATGGTTCTGTCCGTCGGTTTTTGAGAAGAGTTCTAAAACGTAAATTGACGACGGCAAAAGGACGGACAACAGATAAATGGACGATAGATGGGGGGCCATAACATAAGATCATCTGACTGTCAAGCCAGCTGAGCTAAAAATTAACCAACCTTGAAGATCTCCAGTGGATGCATATTTTTTTCCAGGGAACCATTCTTTCTGTGTACTCCAGTATTTGTACTTAACTGCCACATGATCATCTTTGTCCTTGAATATTCTACAATAAACATTACATCCTGAAACTATGATATAAAATGAGACGGGAGTTACAATTTTAATTTTAATAAGCATTATATTTGTGCATTTTCTAATAGAATATACAAAAGAAAAGTTCGCGTAAAAATATGTACAGCTATCCTTAAATTTTTGGAAGGTTTTAGTTCTTCTAAAATATTTGATAGCAGTACTCATGATCTCAAGTCTATTACATACAAAGCACAACTAGAAAAGAAGATTTGCCTCACAGTAAATATGTTTGGGTGCCTTCAAAATGAGAAGAGTTGGAAATGCTACACTTTGCCATTGTTCAACATAATCTAAATTTTGTGTATTAGCCTCATTTTTATAAAGTAAGATTCTACAACTTTGGTTCTTGGTTCAATGGATGTGGCCATGTTACAGACTTATAAAATGAAGTTTGAATGAAACTAGAATCTATAATAGTTTTGAAGCTATTCAACATTTAATTTTGTGTATTTGCCTAATTTTCATAAGTTAAAAGCTTACAACTTTAGTTCATGGTTCATTGGATGGGGCTTTGCCACAATCCCATGAATTGGAGTAGGAATGACACCTGTATCTATAATAGTTTTGACGCTATTTAAGATTTACATTTTGCATGTTTACCTAATTTGCATAAATTTAAATCCTACAACTTTAGTTCATGGTTTATTGGATGGGGCTTTGCCACAAACCCCCAAATTGAAGTTGAAATGCCATGTCCATGTAAAATAGTTTTGGAGATATTCAACTTAAAATTTTTCAAAGCCCCTGATTAGCATAATTTGAAATTCTACAACTTATACTGTCTATCATATTGGCAGCTGTCACAAACCCATATTTGCACATTTAAATTTTGAGTATCTGCAATATTTTGGAAGATATGGCGCTTTTAAAATTTTGATTGACCCTAAATTTGCATACTTTTAAACATCATGACTATTCCAAATTTCACAGGTTAGGTCAGTCACCTTAGCAAGTTTGGTGGTTTTCGAAAAAAAATAGTGCTTGAGAAAATCTCCAGACCAACTTGGTCGTGAAGAAAGAAAGAAAGAAAGAAAGAAAGAAAATTAGAAAGAAAGAAAATTCCAGTGTTTACCAATTCAGTGAAACCTCTCTACAGTGGGCACCCTTGGGACCAGAGAAAAGGCACCCATGGGACCAGAGAAAAGGGCCCACTCCTGAGAGGGTCAGCCCTTCTGGGCAGTATGGATAAGTATGTGTGCATGTATATGCACATTATTCATACATGCACATACATATGTACAGTGTAATTATTTGAAGACAGTCATGAAAAATGGCACACACAGAGATTTCTCTGGTCTGCAGGAATTGCGGAAGAATAACCGAAAACCGGACACATCGTTTCAGCCCTGACATTCGTGCATCCTCTCTACGATTATATATTATACCATATCACATTGACCTTGATCTTAATTTTTTTCACAATTTATTACAATAACTTTTACCTTGAGTTTGGATGTCCACTGCACTCAACATCATGGCGACAAATCTGGTATCCGACGCAGTTTATTTGTTTCGGCAGGTGCCATGACACGTGTAGCCACTTGAAACTAATTACCGCAAAACCACAAGTAGCTCGTGACACTTGTATATTTACACAAGCCCACGCACTGACATGTGGCCAAATGTAAACAAAGGAACCAGCTACCTGCCTGTTAAAGCGGCCAAGGCGAAAATGACTGTAACAAGGGGGAAGTTAAGTTGGTACGTTAAAGATAGGAACGACAGGTACAGCTGCATGACTCAGTGTGAGCGCGGGCACAATAGACAGAGTTTAAAACAGGGAATGAAATAGAAACTAGGAAAGATGATTTGCTGCACAGCAAATCAGTGTGTCTTCAAAGCATATTGGTATGGCAATGTACAACTATTCCATAAAACAGGAGTAGCAGTTGGAGTGGCATCTCTATCTATTATAGCTTTAAAGTTATTCAAGATTTAACATTTCTAATGGTGCTATTTAGCATAATTTAAATTTGCTACAACTTTTATTTTTAATTCATTAGGTGCACAATGGTCAACAACCCGCTAGTAGCAGTTGGAATGACATCTCTATCTATTACAGTGTTAAAGATATTCAAGATTGAAAATTTCGAATACTGCTAATTAACATAATGTAAATTGCTACAACTTTTGTTTAAAATCATAAGATGAGCAATGGTCAATAACCCCCTAGTAGAAGTTGAAATAACATCTCTATCTATTATACTTTTGAAGATATTCAAGATTTAAAATTTCAAATGCTCCTAATTTGCATAATTTTAAATATCTTCATTCTTCTGTACAAATCGGTCAAACTCCTTGTATAGAGGTATAATCATGCCAAGCTTGGAGTTTCTGTGTATAATAGTATCCGAGAAAAGTGACGGACAAATTTGCTGGTAAAGAAGAAAGAAGAGAAGAAAGAAAGAAAGAAAGAAAGAAAGAATGAATTTTAGGAAAAACACAAAAGTGTGTGTTGACACACACACTTTAACAAGCTGTTAAATACAAGATAGCTCAACCTCCAGGGTTGTCTGGAAAACAGATCCAGCGCTGTGTGGTCTACGTGAGGGCTCATACAAGGTGCTAACGATCTGTTTCACAGGCAACCTCCATGGAGAGCATATGAAGGACAGGTCATAAGGATCGCTTCTAGCATAGAAGCTCGACCATGTATGTTTCTAGTCCTACTGGGAGGAAAGGAAAATTGAAGAAAATAATCTTGACCGGAATTGCAGGCAAAATATCATGAGTTCAGTCCTTGTTGTGCGAGCAAGCAAGTAGCTGCTGACGGCAGACAGGGATCCCATATGATATTGCAGGAGAAACACTAGGAAAGATGATTTGCTGCATAGCAAATCGGTGTGTGGGTCTTCAAAGCATATTGGTATGGCAATGTACAACTATGCCATGGAAAAGGAATAGAAGTTGGAATGGCATCTCTACCAATTATAGCTTTGAAGCTATTCAAGATTTAAAATTTCTGATGGTGCTGTTTAGCCTTATTTAAATTGCTACAACTTTCATTTTTAATTCATTAAGTGCGCAACGGTCAACAACCCCCTTGTAGAAGTTGAAATGACATATCTATTTATTATAGAGTTGAAGATATTCAAGATTGAAAATTTCGAATGCTGCTAATTAGCATCATTTAAATTGCTACAACTTTTGCTTTAGATTCATTACATGCGCAAAGGTCAATAGCCCCCTAGTCGAAGTTAAATTGACATTTCTATCTATAATAGTTTAGAAGATATTCAAGTTTTAAACTTGCAGATGCTGCTCATTAACATTATTTAAATTGCTACAGAAGTTGTTTTAAATTCATAGATGCGCAATGGTCAATAACCGCCTAGTAGAAGTTGAATTGACATCTCTATCTATTATACTTTTGAAGATATTTAAGATTTAAAATTGCAAAGGCTCCTAATTTGCATAATTTTAAACATCTTCATTCCTCTGTATAAAACGGCCAATGGAGGTACAACCATGCCAAGTTTGGAGTTTCTATGTATAATAGTGTCCGAGAAAAGTGTCGGACAAATTTTCTGGTAAAAGAACAAAAAACAAACAAAAGAAAGAAAGAAAGAAAGAAAGAAAGAAAGAAAGAAAGAAAGAAAGAAAGAAAGAAAAAACAGAAAAGTGTGTGTTGACACACACACTTTAATAATGGGAAACAGTGCCTCGGGTTTTACCGACCGATCAGGCAGGTTGGCAGATTGGATCCATAAATCGTTAACAAAACTATACTCTGGAATAGTTCCGATAGGTGAAGGTTCAGCTGCCAACTACTCATGAAGGATGATCGCCCGGGATGACTGGAACCATGTCTAGAAAGAGGAAAAAGAAAAACACAACAAACAGGTTCGCACCCAAATAGGCCTAAAGCGCTTAAAAGCTTTTGTATGCTAGCATTAATTAAACGGGCAGGTCTCGTAAATGCAACATGGGGAGTTCCACTTCCAATGCACCAAACACGCATCAAATCAAGCGCAATAGGACCAGATTAGGTATAACGCTTTCCAATTAAATTTCGAATGCACAGAGTAAGGCATATAGCTTTATTTGGAAATTAAAACCAACAAAATACGGGCGGGGAATGATGTTCAAGTCAAGCCACACGCACGAATGGGTGTGTTGGCCAGAAAAGTAGATTTTGGCCTTCCTGTTCATGGCGGAGGAGTCCAGGCTCAATCCATGTCCGAGCTATAAGTTTTTCAATTCCCCCCTCCAAAAAAAAAAAAAAAAAAAAAAACCAAAACAAAAAAACAGTACCTCAAAAGTTCTAGGTTATATTTTTACTCCCAAGGGTCAGGGCCTCCCAATGAAATAGTTTGTTGCAAAATATAAAAGTTCGTATTCAGCAAACGGGGCTTTGACACATAAACATTTCACAGGGGATATCCCAAACTGCGAAAGTTGAAAGACCAATACCTCTATAGTGGACACCAGTAAGAATGTATTTAACCAGCAAAAAGTGATAAAATACAGAAACCGCTGGGTCTTTATTTCATATTCAACATATCATTTAGGGACACACAACAAACTTACGAACAGGACTTGGCTTAATTTCCTTTCAATTCATCAAACAAATGTGGATGAAAATTGTAGCCACTTAGCACGACACAAAGAGCTTGAACTTTTTTATTATAACTTTTTATTTATTTATCTATTTATTTGTTTATTTTTAACTGTGGCAATTTCCTCCAAAGTGTTTTTTTTCATTGTACTTGTAGGTTAAGAAATTCGCAAACTTGAATCGCCATCTTCTCCTGTTTGGCTGTTAATATATATTTTTTATCTTCACGGATGATCTTAGTAGAAAATTAGCAGAGTAGGTGGCCTATGTGTAAATGCATTCATTTCCAATGCAGCAGTATCCACAGCCACAGGTGCCCATCCCCAGTTGTCATTGTTTGGGACAATGCATATGACATGTATAGGCCTAGACTACATGTGCAGTCACCCTTTGACCACCGCACCTGCGAAGCGGGCCTTCTGCCTCCAGCACTTAATTGGGGGTATGAGGATTGCGCGCGAGCTGGTTACGTAAGTCATAAAAGAAAGCTTCTGCCACCTGACCAAACCCCCTCCTGCTGAGTGGACGGGGACCATTGTCTCATGGGATGCAGCGTCACTGACCCGCGACAGCATTGCCGGCCAGTCCGTGTATTCCCATATTTGGATTACGCAAGACCACTGTGCTCCGCATTTATGATAGCGTCTTCCAAAAAGTGTGACTTGTGTATTCCTGACTGCTGCATTACAGGAAGATGGATATCACTGAAGAGTTTACGTCACAGAACATCAAGAGAATTGGGGTACCCCAAGCACGCCGTTATCGGGCACACCCAACGTGTATTAAATTAATATATTTTAACACCGTTTGCCACCGTTGTCGATTAGAACCGCCCACAACGCAAGCCAACTTTCATCAGCTTCCCGCAATGTTTATTTACTTGCAAGTGCGTGCATTTTACGGTAGCCAGATTCAATATCGAAATATCGAGGCAAACCCGTGACCAGGATTACCTAAGGGTGGTGGGGTGGTGGGGGTGGTGCTAGTTGCTGGCGAAAAAGACTGAGCCGGGGACGGTATGGGAGGGGGCGAACTCCCAGAAGTTGAAAATTTTAAGAAATCACCACCTCCCCCCCCCCCCAATAGTGCTATTTTGTGTAATTTGAGACCAAAATTAATGCCTGTTCTAACTACATGGAAGCGCATTATATTTGAAAAATATTATTATTAGGACTATGTAGCAGGATTTCTAATAACTTATTCATCAGTTCAGCCAGTCAGGAAGGATTGCGAAGAAAGAGCAGAGCGGGTTATCGGTAACAACAGGGCCTACTGATAGCTTTTTCTTCAGGCACGTGTTTGGGTTTGTTCGCACTTGGTCATTCCCATAAACATTTTCACCACGCTGATGCACGCCGTACACTGCATTGGGTTGGGACAAAAAAGATGAATTACACTCAGGAGATTGGCAGAGGACAGGAATCAGAAACAGTACTATTCGCGTCAAGGGTCCCGCTCGAAACGCAAGCTTGCGCACAGAAACTTGCGCCGATTCATAATAACGGTTCATCCTACTTCCATGAATTCTGTTTCCCTTTGCTGGACAAACGTTGACAAATGCGTTTGCGCAAAACAGAAACAAACCCACTTGTGTTTAAAAAATCCCGATTCAGTACCAATTGGAAGTAGGCCTAAAACTTGGCGCATAGATCATCATGGCTTAACCAGGGGGCAGTTTTAAAAAAGAACCTGGCGCGCTCCAACTGTGGTGAAACGGGCGCTGTGTATTTTACTGATTTGATTTTGATTATCTGATTTGTTGATTATTTTATTTGCTGATTTTACACAAATGTGGAATCATTGATACATACAAGGCAGGTGACAAAAGCCTGTTGTTACCCTCCGCCCCCCCCCCCCGCCCCAGCTTGTGTTAGCATCAAAAATAAATCACTGACATATATAGGCCTATATAGTCGCGGTCTCAGATTTTACGATTCGCAGTCATTGTATGTTGAGCGAACCGGCTTGTAACTTGACCACAGTGGTGCTGCTGGTCCAGAGTGTATGCCGTTATCTATGTACATTGAACTTAAAAGGAAAATGGTCATTAAAAGTATAATTTCAGAGCACCTTCTTTGATGTGGGCTCTAGCACATGTTGTTGGCAGATGTTGACTTGGACATTGCTAGCCATAATTTCAAGATAACCGTGTTTAGAGACTTGTGTGAGAAAAATTTCCTTCCTGTGGTCATTACTTAGGTCATTTTGAAGATTTCTCAATGTCCGTCATGTATTTACCCCGCCTGTAAATGCGCATGTGAATGTTGATTTCAGAAACTGATTGGCCCTTTTCACATAGGCCCATCTGGAGGATGGGTGGGTGGGTAGGGGTAAATTTAGATGTTAGATGTTTATCCCTACTTATTTGGAGGAGACCAATTAAACCTTTTCCATACAAATCTTGCTGCACTGTCTACCTACAAAGAAGTTCAGGATTTATTTCTGAATATAAATTATAGGCTTAATGGAGACACCCCGACCCGCCTGTAAGTCGGCCTACAAAATCCCATAACTTAAGGTGTCTGTGCGTTGCCACTCCAGGTCACACTGGTTCTTAAGATTATGGACATTGGGTTTCATGCCACACTCAGCCTGACCTTGGCTTGTCAGCACAACTACATTTGTCAGGGATTTATTTTTAATTGAAACAAAGTCTCTGTGTGTCGGGGGGGGGGGGGTAACAACAAGCCCTTGTCACTTTGTATAGTACATCAATGATTCCCTATGTTTATGAAATGGTCAAATCAGCAAATCAAATGATCAACAATTCAGATAATCAAATTCAAATCAGTGAAATACACAGCGCCAAGATGTATGTATGTATGTATGATTGTATGTATGTATGTATGTATGTAGGTATGTGAGTGTGTGTGTGTGTGTGTGTGTGTGTGTGTGTGTGTGTGTTGCGTTATGGCACATAGTCTGATAATATCAGCTGAAAGATTAATATTGAATTAAATTGATCATGTTAAAGAGTATGTAAAAACTGTCATCGGTACCTGCCACATAATCACCTTATTGAAGTCATGCTACTCACTTTTATTTCAAAGTACACAATCAAAGGCTATTTACAGGTTGTGGAATCGAAACACTGGATCCTCATTCTAATCGCCAATAATGCACCCGGGGAGGAGAAGGGAACACTGTGGGTTGGGAAAGTGCGAAAGATCACTGAGGCCATTTTGTATTTTGATTGGTGCACATTAAAGTTCAGATGGATCTTGAAGTACAGGATATTGTGACAAATGGGGACGAAATAAATGTGAAAAACATTCTGGCCAAATTCGCATGGAGTGAGCAAGGTTCCATGCCTTCAAGTCTGGAGGCAGAATTAATAAAATATTGGGCCGTTCTGGTAAGCTGCGTTCTAACTTTTCCAGTCACAAATAAAAAACATAATTGCAATATAGACACTTTATAATGTCACAAAATTGTACCGTGTTATATTTACTATTGTAGCTGTTGTAATTATGATTACTATTATCATCATTATTGCAATACAGACATTTTACCTCACGAAATAATATCATCATCATTCATATTATAATCATTATAAGAATCATTCCATGGACTACCTAATAAACGGGATGTCTTTAAAGTATACTTTCGTGTATTTTAATGTATAGCAAACAAAATGAATTCCCACATGAAACAAGAAACTAGTTTTATGAAAATATTTTGCCCTTTGTAATTTTAGCTACCTGTGTTTAAAGTGAAGGAACTAGTTGCAGGTTTGAAACATATTTTTCATCCCAACCTGGGTACCTTCAAATACAAAATACTTAAAAAGTATCAAAATACCCTTTGCCAATGTTACCATGAACAACAACAAGAACAACAAGAAAAGAAGATTCGCTTCAAAGCAAATCTGTCTCTGTACCTTCAAAAATTGTAATTATTAAATGCTACAATTTTTGTCCTGTGGTACTTCACGTTCCATTGAGCTCATGGATGGATGAAAATTCATATTCCAAATGACCATGACCTTTGACCTTTAGAGGTCACATGTAAATTGCAAAAATGTACAGTGTTACACTGCCCACAATTTAAGCCCAATATGAACCAAATCAGATGAAAATTGACCAAGTTATGGCAAGATGAAACTTTCAAAGGGCCAAATGACCTTGACCTTTGCCCTTTGGAGTCACATGTTCTTTCAAAAAAATATGCAGTGTTGCAATACTTACAATTTGAGTCCAACATGATTAGAATTGGATGGAAATTGGCCAAGTTATGACTAGATGAAACATTCAAATGTCCAAATGACGTTGACCTTTGACCTTTAGAGGTCACACGTAAGTTCAAAAATGTGCAGTGGTACAAAAGCTACAATTGGAGACCAACATTATCAAAATTGATAAAAATTGACCAAGTTATGGCTAGAAGAAAGCCACCATCAATTGTGGCCTTTGGCCTTGAAATGAGCTTCGACCTTGAGATGACCTCTACCTGTAAATGAACATTGACCTTTAAAATGACATTTTGGACCTAAAATTGACCTTTGACCTTGATATGACCTTGACATTTGAGATGACCTTTGCCTTGCTATGATTGAACTCCTATGCACTTGGAACCACATCTACTATGGTATATAAGATATTGAAGATTTAAAACTTTAATCAGCTTCCATTTGCATAATTTTGAAAAGTATGACCTGTCATTATAATAGGCAAGACCTCCATCTAGAGAAGTATAAATGTGCCAAGTTTTGAGTTTTTATGTATAATACTTTTCAAATGAAATGTCGGACAAATTTGCCTGTGAAGAAAGAAAGAATTCCTAGAAAAACAATATGTGTGTGTGCCAAGAATTCCTAGAAAATCAATGTTTCTGTGTTGGCACACTGACATAAAGAATACCGAGAAAAACAACATATCTGTGTTGGCACACAGATATAACACATTATAATGAAATAAAATACGCATGATTATTTACCATATAATTATAAGGCATATATGTAGTAAAGGCCGAAATATTATTACTTCCTTACCGGTCATTAAGACGATTCCTGCAATTTCCCGTATCATTTTGTCTCTCACATTTCTGTCCCAATATTCTTTCATGTTGTGTCCCACAGAGCTCGACGGTCTCTGCAGGCCCGTATCAAATCATCCGCCTGTTTTTGTGACCACGTTTTGCCTTCCTCATCAAAGGTGGGTTCGTTGGACACGTCCTCCATGCCTCCCGAAAGAATAATATGGAGCGGGTTATGTATGAGAAAGGAGAAGCGTAAATAACAGAAGAGAACATTGCATGTTTGTTTTATTTCAATAGGTAGTCTCATGCAACGAAGTGGCCACACGGGTCACAAGTCCTTGCAAAAGCCCTCGTGTGACCCAAGAAGTCACGCCGAAATCCAACAGTGCTGGATCAGCCACCACATGTTACAGGACCTGATTTTGCATGAATGAATGAAGTCTATTTCGCTATACCTCAGACAATCGAGGCATTCTGCCGAAAAAACAGGAATACATAGCAATAAATGCAAAGATACAAACAACGACAAATTGTATATATATACAATAACAACAACAACAACAACAACAACAACAACAACAACAACAACACACACATAGTAACATACAAACATACAAGGCGTAGAAGTGATTGGTGTTTCTCAATTACACAGGTCGTACAAATTACAGCGGGCCTTCAATTTCTATTGTTGCAGCCAAAAACGATTCCAGAATGTAAATTACTTCAATATCATGACATTTTATCAGAAATAGAAATTTCTCATTGTCGTATAACTCTTTAAAATTTGTAAATATTTCATCAGCCAAATCTATCAATTTTTGACGTGGACTAGAAAATTTTGTGTATTCAAGGAGGTAATGAAATTCATTTCCAATAGAAGAGCATGTATTACGAAGTCATTGATCAGGTTGGTGTTTTTATCAGTCGCTTGTGTCTGCCAGTTTCAATGGGGGGAGATTGTGCGCACTGATTCTCAGTCGTGTAAGATTTTTCTTTACTGTAGCATAAAAATTACACATAAATATTTTTCTAATTAGAAATTTTCTGTAAATGTAGCGTACGTTCCTAATTTTTTATCTGGTTATAATTGTATTTTAAATTCACTTTCCCATTGTATTAAGAATTTTTGCCTTAGCAGTTTATTTATCATTTGTGTCGGAGAATCCTCAAAACTAACTCCGAAATTATCCCAAAAATCTTTACACCCAATAAGATCCAAAGTTTTTCTTACAGCTATTAACCATTGAGATTTTCCTGTTATCATTAATTCTTGGTTACATTTGAAGGCATCATACAAAAGTGATTCGGAATCTAATTTTATACAGTTCTTACATACACGACTGAGCATCATCAAGGAGTGAGGGTATTGGCCTGTTTCCCTTAGTAATGCTGTTACAGGCTTTTCTGTTGACTCCCAAGCAATATCTCAAAAAACCAAGATGTAATTTCTCGAACGGTGTTTTAAAGTAATAACTTAAATCATTCTGTAATAACAAATCTGTAATAACAATTTAGTTGGTTGGATAGAAAATGGGTGCAATCGTTTTTTTCAAACAGATGCAAGTACAATCGGATATCTGTTTGATTATTATATAAAACTTTCTTCAATCTGCCTAATGCTTTTAGTGCTTCATCACATAAGTATCTACTGGCACCCATGAAATTTCCATTTAGCGAAATTGCTATTCCCAGATACACGTATGTTTTTACAACTTCAATTTCTCTTTTGCCAAACTTTAAACGACGGAAGACTAATTTACCAGTTTTGTTAAATATCATTACTTTTGGGTTTTCTACATTAACAGACAGTTTCCATTCTTGATAATATAAGGAAGGCTTATCCAAACAACATTGCAGACCCAATTTCAGATTCAGATAACAGAATAAGATCATCTGCGTATAATAAACAGTTAATGTTTTCATGGTGCAGCGTTACAGGATCACAATTATTATCAAATATAAAAGTGAGGTCAATATTAAAGGGAGTGGGGCTTAGGATACAGCCTTGCTTCACTCCATTATTCATCAAAATTTTACCAGAAAGCCCTGAAGAAAATTTAATTTGAACATTTTAATCTTGGTACATATATATCTTTCAAAATGTTACACACATAACCACCAATATCGTATGTTAACAATTTATACAACAAATCTTGATGCCAGACCATGTGGTCTCTGTATTTATAATGGTTTTGAAGCAGTTCAAGATTTATATTTTGCATGTTCACCTAATTTGCATAAATTAAAATCCTACAACTTTAGTTCATGGTTCATTGGATGCGGCTTTGCTACAAACCTATAAATTGAAGTTGGAATGGAAATCTCCGGACCAACTAGGTCGTGAAGAAGAAAGAAAAGAAAGAAAAAGAAAGAGAGAAATTCAAAATTCCAGTGTTTACTCATACAATGACACCTCTCTACTGTGGGCACCATTGGGACCAGAGAAAAGTGCCCACTCCTGAGAGGGTCAGCCCTTCTGGGCGTATGGATGAGTATGTGTGCATGTAAGTGTACATTATGCATACCTGCACATATACATGTACAGTGTACACATGTTATAATTCAAAGGGAGGTGTATACATGCAATACAAAACTGTCTTTCTTCAATTATTACATAAATAAATTTTAACAGAAGCTGTCAAGAAACTACATGTAAATGTACCTGTGAACCAAGACAAGCACTATACTGTCTCAGTATTGGCTATGAAGAACAGGCTTCATTTCACTGATTGCAAGAAAACAAAGACATGGAAGTGTCCACTGAGATGACACAAATCCAGACACTGTTTTAAAATTCACAATTCTTTTCAATATAGGCAATCTGAGCAATTCAAGTGCACAAATAAACTTCTATTCAATTTCTATATATAGGGGTGATATGAGGTAATATGGTCCCCCCTGAGGAAATGTTTTTGGAAAGCAAAACATACATCTATACATATGTAGATAAACATAAATAGCCTGTTACAATCCTTCAATATTAAAGACCTGAAAAATATTTGGATCAGCAGTCAGATATATTACTACTATTTTGGAAATACAGCACACTTATTAAAGGCATATGGAATTTTTTCTTATATATGGCTCGGGAAGGACTAGAAGAATACCAGTTTGGTATTTGTGAACTTAGATGTCTGAATAAAAATGCTAATTTTGTGAGAAATGAGCACATGGCCTGTCTGTGACAGATGCGATCCGCAAGGCCCCCGTTGTCGCCAGGCGTCAAACGCGTGCTTTGTGGCGGGAAATTAATATGCATACTGCGTATTCTCAAAACACGTACACATCTAGGCGGAGTTATAAAGTCTGCAGCAGCATATAAAGGCTTCCAGTACAGTATAATCATAGAAGACATATTGTACATATTGGCCAGAAAATTTTGGTGAAAGATGATAACATGGCATATTTTGGCGATTCCGTGACGCTGGAATTCATGTCTCCGATTTTCATATTTGAAGACCACTCTGAACAATTGTTCATGCAGACATGACATTATATATATATATGTATATATATATATATACATATATATATATATATATATATATATATATATATATATATATATATATATATATATATATATATATATATATATATATAAGATATATACATATAACTTCATTTAGGAATTGGACGTCCTGTCAATTGTATATTCATAGGCGGATGATGGCAAGTTGCTGAAAGGTATTTTAATGAAGTCGCGTCAGCGAGATCATGTAAAAATTCCCGTCATCAAGTTGAAATCAAACGACGATGAAAATAATTGAAAGGACGTTCAATTCTTCTATTTACATTCAAGAAACACGTTAGCCTACCTTAATATTGCATTGTAAACATATTTATTACCAATACTGGATAACCTAGTAGTTACAGAGCAACTAATCGAGAGGATCTCCAGCACACAAGTAACACACTTGCTACATACAGGACACACAGAACATCACAAAAGACACAGATTTTTGTCCTACCAGCGAAAACCAAACTGGTCTTGATGTCGTTACTGCGCTCTACTATAGTAGAAGGTTGTTATGTTTACACGTGGACACTTAATCGACTACATTCATGGCAAAATGAACGTCCAAACGTTTCCTATTCTTCTAATGGTAATGAAAGCGCCAAATGTAAATATTAACTAATGTATTGACACCATTATATGTCGACTGTCTTTCTAAATTGTTCAGTTGCGTGAATTGTCGCACCAAGGGGTGGGGGTGGGGGTGCGCATTGTTCTTAGAGAATATTTTTTGTAAATCCCGGAAGGAAGCCAACACACTAAAAACTGTTTAGCTGGACCATAAGACCTGTTGTGCTGCCCAAAAAACAAAAACCAAAAAAAAAAAACAAAAACAAAAACTAAAAACAAAAACAAAACAAAAACCAAAAAAAAAACAAAAACAAAAACTAAAAACAAAAACAAAACAAACAAAAAACCCAAACAAACGAACAAAAAAAAAAAAACAAACAAAAAAAAAAAAAAAAAAAAAACAAAAAACAAAAAACAAAAAACAAAACAAAACAAAAAAACAAAAAATAAAAAAACAACAAACAAAAAACCCCACCCGCCGACCAGTAGACCTATCTTGGGGTCTTTTTAAGAGGAATATGAATCCAGTATCATTATGTTACACGTACTTCACAGCAGTTCGAAATTCGCAACTGGCACCAGGCGCGGATTGGAAATGGGTGATTCGGGTGCTCGAGCAGCAGCACCACCACCACCCGCCATTTTTTAAACAGTATTTGCTTCTCAGTAGGACTATGGCCTAAAAATGCACCAATTTGCATGGCCGAATTCAAAATTTTTCCGGGGGTTGGGGGGTTGGCATGCCCCATGACCCCCTAGTCCTGCTTCGCGCCGTATGGGCGCTAGCTATAGGGCACTAGGCCAAGGTCTACATACTTTGAAGTAAAGGTGTCAACAAGCCATTTGAAAAAATCTGGATCCACCCCTGCGGTCGTCACTCCCATCTGAAAGTCTTCGACTTCCAGATTCTACTTTCATCTTGCACCCTCTTTTTTAAAATAAAAACGGTCCCCCACCTCTGCACCACTGTCGTGAAGCACCCCATTCTCCTGGCAACCTCACGCATGGAACGACCGGCCTCCATATCAGTGACAATGATTTATATTCTGCTGGTAGCTTCACATCTATAATGTACGCCGATGACATTAGTTAATAAAGTACGGTCTGTAAATTTCAACATAGAGTAACACAGAATTCGTCATTTCAACGAACGTAAACAATCAACCAACACATGTCAGCAACAGGTTTGCCGTGAGTAATTATCCTTAAATGTGAACAAAACTAATATATGATTTTCCATACTAGATAGAAAATGTTCTTCTTGACCAAATACCTGAAATTATGATACATAACAAACCAGTTGAAAAAGTTGGGCATTCCAAATTCCTAGGGTACTAATCGATCGACGCATCACATTGAATAGCCACATAAAGTGATAAACAGCATTGTAAACAAACTATACGTATCACGCACCTGTGGCATGTTGTCAAAACGTAAAAAGCAGCTGCTCAGACGCATATTACAAATGATGTGTAATGCATTGTTCTTATCATATTTAAACCATGGCATAACAGCCTGGGGATATCACCCGTGTAGCAGACTAGTAAGGCTACGGCAAAGGGCTATAAGAGCAATTTATAATGGTAAATATATTGCACATACCTCAATACTTATCAAAGAGCAACGTCTTTTAAAATTAAACACAGAAATAATGAACTATCGGCCTATTTAAATATCTTTTTTCATCCCAGCACACGCCTTCAGCAAACTCGACCTCCCAGGGCAGTAATAACTCCCCCAAGATACACAGATTCTCATGCAGAAAATCCCATCCTAAATCCATCTATTTCAGTAAATAACACCAATACTATGACATGTTGATTATGTGTCTGTTACAAATTACCATCTGCAACTAATGACAAATTCTTGCCTGAAGTAGTAATGAATAAAATAAGAACGCATCCTTTGAAAAGATTTACCAAAAAAACTAAATCAGAGATAATTATGATACCATACGCAATGTTGCTAGTTGCTACATCTGTCTTAATGCAAATAGCTTATGTTTATTTGACATCATGATCAAATATTTGTATTTGTATTTATTTCTATCACCATTGACCATATGTGGAAAAAAATCTATAAAAAACTAGCTTATATTAATCACGTCAGTGAATACATGACTTTTTAGGATGGCCTATGCGACAGCGACCCATAGGGTCTTAGCATATGTCTCCCGGCCTGCTCATTTAATAGGTGTATATAATGTACAATATTATCATTGTTACGATTAGACCGAATAAAGTTTCTTGTGACTCTGACTCTAACTCTAACTCTAACAGGACAATGGCCCTGCGCCTGTCGAATTCCTAGAGCAGTAAATATTCCGCACTCTGTGGCATTATGGCTTCCCATTGACATTGAACCCCGTATTGCCATTGGCTCCTTATATATATATATATATATATATATATATATATATATATATATATATATATATATATATATATATATATATATATATATATATATATATATATATATATGTATATATATATGTATATGTATATATATGTATATATATACATATATATATACACGGAACTTTGGTCAAGGCAACACTGTCTTTATAACAGCATGTAAAGGGGCAAACTGTTTATTGTGGCACACCGTGTGCAAATTGTTTATACTGCATACCAGGTGTAAACTATCTTTACTACAGCATTCCAGGTACAACACGTGGACAGCAGTTTTTGACGGTGCAAAATACGGTAATTCGTTGTTGAATATAGGTGAGTAGCATGACTTTAAGGTTCATATCGAGATTACATACGAAATTGCCATATTTCTAAAACCATTTTCTCTCCCTAATTAGACATTCAGCATCCCACACGCTTTGAGTAGAGTGTTGCTTCTTCACACACTGGTAATGAATACAGCAGATACCCAATGACGAGCAATAGTCCCATAAAACGACTGCCATCGATATATGTATCATTTAAACGCCTTCAAATTATTACAATACACAAATGACCGATTCCTATTTAGTTCCCTCTGAATGTTGGGCGTTCCTAGTAACCGGTAACTCAGCAGAGCCAAGGAACTGTTACTCAAAAGTGATTCATAGCAACACAATCGAATTTGTGATATGTTATTCGATGATGAAAAGAGAAACACTACAAATATTTAACATGAAATGTTGTAACACTGGAAGTTTGTGCTTCATTATCTATCTCCTCGCTTTTCACGCGGTCTGTTCGTGATTATTACATTTGGTGTCATGTATATTTTAGATCGATATAGTATGTACATGCTTAGTACAATTTAATAGGAGTGTGATTTAATTTGGCTGTTTATGGGTATGAGCAAGGAAAGAAAGGGTGCCCTGGATCAGATCTTTTACCGGTTTTTGCAAAACATCTGTGTCTACGATGTGGGCATTGTTCTGTGATTCAAAATCAGAATTCTTTTTACTATTGCAGGTCATCAAGATGATGCTTCTGATGGTAATGTGTTTTTTCATTTGTTGGACACCTGCAATAATTTACACTACCCTGGTAGGTTTGTGGATCAAGCCAAGAAGTTTACGAAAAATAAACAACACATGTGGTATACGGTTTATGTTGTATATATATATATATATATATATATATATATATATATATATATATATATATATATATATATATATATATACATATATATATATATATATATATATATATATATATAAGCCTCTTTTGTTAACATATGTGTATGTATGTATGTATGTATGTATGTATGTATGTATGTATGTATGTGTGTATGTATTCCCCAGATAGACCTCTACCATTTCGTATACCTATACAAAAATATTTCTTTGTACATACATATATACATACATACATATATAAATACTTTTGGCCGTGTTCACGTATGTATATTTTAGGTAGTGTTGACATGCAACAAGTGCCTTTGACTGTGCCAAGGTAACAAATTAAACTGACGTCAAAGGAGATAATGTGCAAACCGGGAAAGAACATGCATTTTAAACATGTTTTAACAAATGTCCAAGTTACTTAGGGCCTAACAAAAATATATGCATAGTTCCCATTAACCGACCAACCCCACTGATAAGACCCGAGTCCTGACCCTGAATTTATGAAACATTGAAAATAAAAATGTTTCAAGCCGCCCTTCCCTGAAAAAAAAATTGATCAACCCAGGCTGAAAGATTTGATCGAGAAAGTTGCCGTCGTGTGCCGTTGTTTTGCTGTGAAGTTAACTCAAACACAGCATTTTATTTCAATTTGTCTGGACGGTTAACTTGGGCCGGGGAAACAGCATAGCAACACAAGGTTCAATAAGGCTTAGCCACGGTTGTTCAGTGAAAGAGCATAGCCCGAAGGGTCCTGTTGTTCGGTGATCGTTATCGTTATATTTCTGTAGGTTCCAGGTGTCTCTTCTCTAAGTTACGAGAGCAAACGGTTGTTAAAATACTTCTAAAACACGACATATTACCTTAACTTTCATCTACCCGCCAGTTGTGTCTCAAGCAGTTGTCATCGTCAGTTACAATTCCAAATGCGACACAATACCTGGAGCCGGCAAATCATGCACCATTTTGAACATGGCACAATGCATTGCGGGACAGTGGCACAAAATACATTTAATTTGGATATCAGAGTGAATCGCGACCACAGCATATATATCATTATTGATGCTGTGAAATATTTGCAAAGTTTTCAGTTTTGGTTTCATATATTGTAACACCTCAAAGATCATCCAGATACTATCCTCATTTACAAAATATTGGGTGCTGAATCCATAATTTTAAAAACGCCACGTAAGTCCTTGGGTTAGTCCCGATTGAATATTTTTAAGAGGTTGTATCCAAAATATATGGGTGACTAGTGTTAACGGAGGGTTAATTTGTCGAATGACTGCAATGTAAAATATATATTGGGACTTTTCCAGTGTGAGCATTACCTAAAAATGTAAATACTCCTTAAAATTACTAGTTGCTGGCGGCGGTGCGCCCAAGAATAGGCTATGAATCAAGTAGGACCACCACGCAAGAGCCAAGAGCCCCCACTGAGTCAAAGTTGGAGCTTAGTGGAGAAGGTTGCCCGGATAGTGGACATATGTTCGAAAGTACCGTCGGATTTTTACATAATTGTAATCACTCGGTATTAAACAAAAAACGTTGAACTGAGACTTTATTTAACTTTGAGTGAGACAGTGTTGCTATCTGAAATATTCTATCTTTATGATGGTAAATCAGAGTCTCTTTGAAGTTTGTTCAACTACTCACGCTCCAATCTTATATGAATTTTACCTTGTACAGATTCAGCTGTACATTCCCAGGGATCTGCAGTCCAGGAGCGGTGGCTGTGAAGCTCCCTGTTGTCTCTGTGGATTGGATTGATGTGGTAACACAAAGTGCAAACGAAAAGCATAAATAGACCAGAGGTCTATGGGCCTACTGCTCCGCTGACCACCATAATCCAAAAAATATTTTGTTCAGATCTATTCCCTCGACGAGCTTGAAAAATTAATCAGTCAACCGTATCTTGCAATATCAAACTTCCACACGATACACGCATGTGGTACATTTGGCATCATTCGCTTTAGTTTCGTCAAGATATGTAATAAATGTCCTTTTTCTAAGTGCATAATGCCCTTCTCAAAACAGGTCCAGATCTCACAATCATTGGGTCAAAATGACTCGAAAAGTAGGTCACTAATGAGTTTTATATACAATGTACTCAATTACTATTTTGATTTGGAGGCTGAATTCTCTTTGCCATTGCTGTCCAAGCTACGCCCTGCCATTACAAAATCACTACTTCCAGTTTGACAGGTCTGGCGATCTAACAAAAATAGGTAAAGGTCACTGGTCGTATATAAATGATTAGTATTGGACATGATCTATAGATCCTATAAATATGGCATGAATTCAACTATTTTTCGAGATATGCAATTTTGTGAGCCTGTCTTTCAAGACTTTTTGACTCATAATTTCTGTTAAATTAAAGGTAGGGCCAATAGTATCATAAGCACGCTAAATTTAAACTCTTCCAGATTTCCACTCAATTTCCCGAAGATCCATAAAAATGAAGGATGCTGGATTGGTCACAAGATTTTCATATTTTGACCTGAAAATTTACATAATACTACAGATAGCAACACCCACATTGGCGCCCATATAGATTTTATACACTTTATAAGACCTATAGATTATATGGACCTAAAGAAAAAAGACCCCCCCCACACACAAACAAACAAACAAACAAACATAAAAAAACAAAACAAAACAAAACAAAACACCCCCCCAAAAACAAAAAAAAAACCAACAAAAAAAAAAAAAAAATAAAGACATTGTGATGTGCAGAGCATTCACAAGATGATCCCTCTCTTTCAACTGGCAATTTAACCTTGACCTTTAACTTGGATTGAACAATTATGAAATATGCGTCCTGCATCCAGCATCCCATACAATGTCTGTTTGTTTAAACCGGGTAATACCTCTCCCAGTTATAGAAGACAACGAGCAAACTTGGACTAGCGCCAAACTCCAAAATCATTAGGTCATGGTGACCCCCAAAAGTACGTTACCAAGTGCAGTTTTATGCACAATGTGATAAAGTGCAATTTTTTCTGGAGGTCCGATTCTCTTTGCCATTGATGTCGAAGCTAAACCCTAAGATTACACAATCGCTTGTTCCAACTTCAAAGGCCTGACGACCTCACAAAATCAGTCAAGGTCACTAATAATACATAAAATGCTAGCGTTGGACATGGTCTATATATGCTTTGAATTTAGGAAGTTTAATTTAATCAGTTTTTGAGATCTGGACTTTAATATCTTTAAACGCATTTTGGCTCATAATTTCCGTCAAATTATTGATGGCGCCACTAGTCTCATGGGCTTTTGAGATTTTGACCTCCTTCGCAATCTCACTAAATTTCGTGAACACAATACTTTCACATTTGGACCCATATTTTACATTTAATACTGGAAGTGGGGCCACCAATATCGATCTCCACGTAGATTTCCACACACTTGCAAAGTACTGAAAGTTATGATATTTTATGGGGCTATCTTGAAAATATTGTTGTGAAGTGTATCGCGCACACAAGCAAACAGTTTGCGGACGGACCGACGGAAGGGCAGACAGACAGACATGAGTGATCGCATAAGCTCTGCGACCTGTGGTCAGCAGAGCTTAGAACGACTGCATACACATTTTTTTTTTATTATTATGAAACGATTTTTGCCAGATTCGCATTAAACGTAGCTGGCATGTTCCTTCAATAGGTCTTTGTCAATTGTATACAAATGGTCATACTCCAGTGATTTATTTCGTTTGCTGTGCTTTTCTTCATCTTTTGGGAAAACTCTGAAACAACTTGTTCACTTGATTGATTCAAAACTGCACAGGGACACTTCTAGAAACTTCTGAATCATAAGCTGTTCAACTGGTGCTGCGTTGTTTTTTTCTGATGTTGCTGTTATGATTATTATTATCATCATCATCATTATTAATAGTAATATTTGGGGCCGAAATTTGATTGTTTTTCGTAAGTGTTGAAACAACACGTGGATTCTCTTCAAACATTATAAAAGTGTACTCAATCTCCACCCAGGGTGTTCATTAGTCGGGATTAATATCGTTTGCTGATTTATAAAGAATTTTTTGAAATCAGGTAATGAGCGATTAGATTACATGATCGCATGGGAATTTTCGGGATATCAATGTACATGTACGTATATGTAATTTTCTTCAAAAATGTGAACCAGATCTACTTTAAACTCGGTGTGGCATAGAGAATAGAGCCTGAGTGAGGAGCTTTGGTGTTGAATAATAGCCCGAGGGACCCTGGCCGCAGGCCGGTGGCGCGAGGCCAGTTATTCAGCACTATCACTCCTCACCCAGGCTTTACTTTAATTCTAACATCGGTATCTTACTTTTTTTTTTTTTTAAAAATAAATATTTGTAAGAGAAGAATGTCAAATAATCCGCCGGCGAGAAGTGACCTACGAGCTTAGGGCTTAGGGACCGACCATTTGATACTTGGGGGGTGGGTGGGTGGGGTGGGGGCTATGCATTTTGTATCAACCTACTTTTTTTTTTTTAAAGCACACAAGATGTACATAATTTTTTCTCTCTGACCTCAACGTACATTTTTCTTTGGTGAAGAAGTTAGTGGGATGCACATGTTCTTGAACTGTTTCAGGGTTAACATTTACAGTACAATCAATGAAGACGAAATAAACACAACATTTGGTATTTTGGAAAATGAACATTGTATATTGAAGGCATAAAGGAGACATTAATTTGTGCATTTTATGTTTACAAGTGAACTATGGTACTATCAGCTATCACAGGTTTGCTGAACATAGTACGGAGTTAAACCTGACTTTGCCAGCCATACCACATAGGGCGAAGCCCAAATGTGCTATGGCTGACTAAGGCCAAGTAAAACTCCGTGCTACGTGAAGCTAGCCTGTGATAACGATTTTATCATATTTTTAGTAATAATTATGTTGCTCGCCTGCTAAACCGTGATATAAACCATATCACCTGTTCGATTTTCGTGCTGCACAAATTTACCTGCTAGCACGCGAAAGCAAGGCTCGCTCGCTAAAACGATATCGATATAAACCGTAGCACCTGTTTGATGAAAATACGATGTGTTTGCTGCATGAGACACTGAGTGTGGTTATATATTTTGGAATAATAAACCAATCAATTCTGTTTATTATTACTAAAAATATGATAATACAGCATCTTGTCTAGTCAACATTATCAACACAAACATGTATTCTTATTTGCGCAACCAAAATACTGTATGTTTCTTCTAATATATATATATATATATATATATATATATATATATATATATATATATGTATATATATATATATATATATATATATAGTTAGTTAGTTAGTTAGTTGAAAGATGCTAATATATTAAGCAGTATTGTATTTATATCCAATGTAGTGACTGTCTCAGATATACAAAGGTATACATGTAAAAATATAGTAATGCTAGAACTTCTAAAAGTTCTTGTGTACTTTGGATTCTGCAAAAATAAAGTGACATTCTGAAAAAGTAGTGTTTCTTATTGTTATTTCTTCATATCCACACCTATATGTATCCTGCCAAGCCACCAGCTAATTGTGGTCTGCACCAAATCTAGATGAACTAGTTTAGTGAATATAGTTGATAAATATATACCCAATCAAGATGAAGCAGTTTAGAAAATATGGTATTAACTCATTCCACCCTGAAGGAAAAGTATAGACACATGTGTTTTACATGGATTGGGAATCTGGCAAAGCCTATATTAATCCCTCTCCAAGGCAGAGATGTTGGCATATACTTTTCTACCTTTTATTGGTGGAAGAAACCGAAGATCTCGGGGAAAACCACCGTTCACGATCGGAGAGGTAGTTAACTCCAACCACATGCCGCCAAGTCCGGGATTTGAACACAGGTTGCAGAGGTGGAAGGCAAGAGCGTGGCCGCTCTGACAACCGTGAACCCCTGAAGGAAGATTGAGTCAACAGCTTTCTTTGGCAAGGCCTGGGCCCATCGCGCCCAGACCACGCCAAGGAAAGCTGTTGACTCAGTCGACGTCCAAATGTGGCACTGAAAGGGTTAATTGCAGTTATTTATGTCTTGGCCACCCATGGGTGCTCTAGAGCCCAAGAATTGAACAGGTTTTTGTTACTATTATTGACGGAAGTTTTCGGCCCCAAGTTTATAGGAATTACAAGATTATCGAGCCAAATTCATATTAAATATTGTATTTTCCTACCATTCTCGTAAATGCTTGCAACCAATTGACTACTTTGATTTGTTCAAGCACCTGGATGTATCAAACAGATGGCTTTATAATAGCAACCTGATCTAAGTCATTCACATACAATTTTGATTTTTATTCATACTATGCATATGTGCATTACGTGAAGACTAATTTATGCAAGTTACTGCAATAAAGTGCTAAAAACTTATCTACGAAATCTCTAATATTTTGTTGAGTTGATTGAGTGCATGATATAGTAACCTTTGTCAGAGTCTACTCTAACTGAATAGAGGCACTTGTTGTGAAATGTGAATTAAACCCCTACTCATAGGAACTTTGTTTTCCTTTTTGAGAAGCTTTCAACTGGCATCCACCATGTTTTTTTCAGGTCGGAAGATCGCATGACCTCTCACCCCTACGGGGAGGCTTGTCACATGATAAAAGACTATTGTAGACTGATGGAAGTCGATGGAAGGCTACGGGCACTTGGTTTGAAAGTAAAGTACATACATTCCCCATGCAATAGTATCCAATGGAAGAAAATTCAAGATCGATAATTTTATCAACGTGTCTTTCCAAACCAGGATACTAGTGTTAAAATGCTAAAATTACCATCATTGCCTTCAATTAATTGAGAACTATTTAACAATTGATGCTTCACATTTCTTTTGCTGGGGACAGGGCATTGATACCTAAGTGGCCGTGTGAAATTAAAACTTTAACAGCATTGTGAAAATCCTTCTCTTGTATTAATATTTAGATATTTCATGATATGTATTCCAAGTCTCAAATGGGTGGAGTGATGACTGCAGGACTCTCCTTAATAATTTGATATTCTGCATTTACATGTATAGAATTGCCATATCCATACTGGGTTACAGAATAATCTGCACAATGTATATAGCCTGTAAAGCAATGGAACAAGATCACTCTTCTGCGTCATTCAAATTGGCATTTCGCAACAAATGGTGGGCTCCCAAGTTCTCAAGGAAAGCTATAATACTATAATATACTATAAACTAATACACGGAATTTGATGGGAAAATAAACAGTGTTTTTTCTTGGTTAGCCAAAACGAAAATAGGAACGTGGATGTATCAAATATTTCGAGAATCATACATGTAAGTATATAAAAAATCTAGGCCTAAATGCCACTATTTGATACTATCTTTTTACTAAAGCAGTATTTTTTTTAGAGAGGAATGACGTACTTTATTTTTTTCAGGTGATACTATGAAGGACATTTTTTTCAGCAATGTTGGGACGTACATATTTTTTTTTAATAAAATGCATAGCCCCCCCCCCCCCCAAGTATCAAATGGTCGGTCCCTTAGGCCTAGGCAGTGTCATTGCCGACATGGGCCTGAAATATTGTCTGACTGCTTTATGCACGAGCATACATTTTGCGTAAGAGCACGTGCCATTAAACGACGCATAATTTGCCATCCTTACGTTAGCACATACATTTGATGAACAGCCAGCATGAGTGAACCATTGTTGTTCCTTGAATAACGCCCGGGCTTTATGGTCCATTTAACCATGTGCAGAGTCAAGTATAGAAATTGCTTTTTTCTCACTTTTTAGTTTTAGGCCCCGCCCATGTTAGAATGTGCCTTGACGGAAGTTCTATTAAGTATCGTAAAACGATGACGTGCCAATGATTCTTATATTTTGGTATTACTTTCTGTCCAATTTGGGAAATATTAAAAAGATCTTTTCTAATATCACTTTCGTATAAATGGCTTTCAAGCTGCACGCACGGCGTCAGCGGAGGAATGGGCTGTTCACACAACCTTCTTGTCATATGTATGCATTGGAGCACCTGCTTTTCAAAGGCCTCTGGTCTTTGCACCACGGCAAGCATGTTTAGTTCAGAGGACAAATTATTGTTTTAATGATCTTATTTGCATTTTAAATTTTAGAAAGTGTAAAGAACCATTTTTAGGCGCATTTCTTTCTTTCTTTCTTACTTTCTTTTTTTTTTTTTTTGTAAATGACAGAAATAGAGAGCCCCACTATGGAACGCTGTACGTGGAAGCGAGGGCACCACATTGCCAACCAGGATATCAGAGAGTGAAAGAAAATAAAGATAATCGTGATACAGCAGTAAAAACCTGGAATTTTACTAAGGCACGAAAACGTGCAAGAACTTGTTTTTATACAAGGCAGAAACATCAGAACAAATTCACATTTTTGTTTAGTCTGGTGTACAGAAACTTTCCATAAATGCAGATGGTCGTCAAAAACGGCGTTAGGCCTAAGATGGCTATCTTATTCCCTTTTATGTCGACGTAACTCACGCCAATTTTGCGACATTCTGAGTTAGCGGGAAGTAAAAAGGGCATTTTGAACCATACAATGCAGTGGTTCATTTCCATGCTGATGTTTCATACCTTCTCTTCTCTTCTTACTGGGAATTGACGATGTCTTGGTGGAAGTGGCATGCGTCACATGAAAAATGGACACATACCAAAAATTTACATTTTTACGCACTAATTTATTCCTCTACAATAAGCAATCACTACCGTGTGATTTTAATCTGATCATTGTGCGAAAGTACGATAATGCATGAAAGTATGTATATATGTGTGTATGAACGTATGTAGCCTATGTACGTATGTATTGGGAAATATCTTGAAAAGTAATAGGCCTATGTGTCTGGCGAAACACTTGTACATTGCATGCATGTGGAGGCTTCTGGGGTTTTATAATTTAGTCTGAAAAAAAAAACATGTAAGCAAAACAAATAAAGACATTTCACTCAACCAGATAGTTTCAAATTCAGGCATATGATTTCTTTAAAAATGATAAACCTATGTCCCTGTGCAAAGATTTTAAAATATGGACACTTGTCTTACTTACTTGTTTGTTTTAGTTGCAGACATTTGACGTTATTTTGCGATGTGCTGAAAAGTGTGTGTTCATTGCCTTCAATGAATCCATGTTTCTTTTGATGTATTTTTTTAATATTTGCTACAGAGATAGCTATGAACCCATAATATTTTATTTTTGCACTCTCTATTTGCGTAAAAATTACCCCCCCCACACACACACACAACCCCCTCCCCAGACGATAAAGTAGATTTCCTATTTTTGCAATATCTTCTCACAATAAAGAAAATGTTCGTTTTCTATGTATCGCCAGAGTCCAATTGTTTTACAAGACATTTTATCCTAGCTTTCAAGATTAGATTTGAAATACTTAGTTTAGACATGGATTTCTACGATCTGTTTAGTTAGTGTATCAGGTATTGCGTGTTCATATCAAATGTTTGTATAATATAATGACACTGTTGTTGACGATTTGGGCGCGCTCACACATTAGGTCCTCTTGAAGCTTGTTGGCGCTCTGTCATGGCAACATATGTAACAAATCTGTTTGCTTCAGTGATTTGGGGATTTTTCTTTATGAATCAATCACTTGTTCATTCTTTCGCAAAATTGTACAAGAAACTTCGTCCAAAACCGCTCGGCCAACTGGACTCCGTCCTTGTCATTTTTTTATTACATGCTGACGTTCGAATTCCCTAACTTGTAACGATTTGTCGAATTCAGGGAAATTAGTAAGGTTGTATGGGTGGGATAGGAGCAAGTCTGAAATATTGGCTTATGCATAGGTAATAGCCGATCCTAAGCCCGTGATAACTTAACACTAATAGCGAAGTGCCTATGGCTTTTACATTTTGGCCTTGGAAGATCAATCGGACATACTGGCTTCACATACATACTGTATGAATTAGTTTCTCGAACACAAAATGTATCAACTATCTTGAACTACTAATTTGTATGTGAAACTTGTTATCTTGTACATACGACCAACCATGTCGTATGTAAGAGATTGGCCTTGTTTCTCTGTGGCACAAATACAAATTACATCACATTACGGAGGAAAAACAAGCACCTCATCTCAGATTCTTCACAAATAGAGCTCCATTTTGAATAAACGTGCCTTGATTGTTAAGCATGATACCATTATAAAAAAAATCATAAGAGCCAAAGCAACAAGGTATTGCAATCTGCAACTATTGCAAGTCCGTTTCCTTTTCTATATTCATTCTTGAATCAAGAAGTAATTATTTTCATAATTAGTCATATCACAAGGGTCATCATCATTGAGAAGAAATATATTCTTATCTCCTATGCCTCCCTCAAAGCGGCTATTCCTACATTCCTTCCAACCAGCCAAATGTTTTGAACTTATTTCAAAAGTACCAGATCAACTTTTTGTCCTTAATTTGTCACACGTGTACATCAACAGGCTAAAGTTTTATTAGATTTTGACAAAACTGTATTTCTGTGTAGGCCTATAGGAAAAAAATGAATGTATTCTATATCCTAAGGTTAAATCCCGAGATGGTTATATTGACGGACACGACATCCTACCCGAATACGTGTGTGGGGGTGGCGGTTGGGGGGTGGGCGGGTAGGTGAGGGTTGGGGCGAATATTCACGCTACCTCTTGTTTTTCTTTCATGCAAATAGCAGCTCATTTTGAGGATCTGTACCAATGCACTGCTTTTGGTAATGTTTCTTCCAGTATTGAGTTCGTGGCGGTACTAAATCTTAAACACGTAGATGGGCACTAGAACCGAGGGACTGAGTGAATGAGGAATGACAGAAACCCGGCAATGGGTGTTTTCTGAACCGCGTGCGCAATGCCATGGCTCTTTGAGAGGGCGCCGTCAAAAGTAAAGAAATTGTGGCGTTTGCTACTAGCTTCGATGGAGCATAAAAGTGTTTTGTAAGCAATTACAACCGTTGTTTTACTGGCCCAAATGTGACATACAGGTACCAGTACCATATGCAATAATCCAATGTTTTAAAAAACTCTTTAATTTGGCAGCTCCAAGACTACATCACAGAAACCTGCAGATTACAACAACACGCTGAAAGGCCAAAAATTGTATGTACAGCTAGATAATCTTGTGTTTAATGTCTGGTACAGGCTGCTACCTTGCAGCATTGGCTGACAATATAAATTGCGAGTATGCATTTGACCACTAAATGCCCATTGCTAACTTCGAATACATGCATATCTTGTTATTCATCTGATCAAAATTTCACAATGAAATATCTTTCTACACACTGCCATCTGGTCGGGGAACAAGCTATCATTTGCTTGGTCCTAAAAACGTCTGTGTGTCCATGTGTCACTGTGGCCAAAGTTAACCCAGGTTTACCAGTCTAACACCTTGGGCCTGGTGGCAAGGCAACCTTCTGCGCCAAAACTAGTTCAGCATGACCGTAATATACCATACTTTTCCAAACAAATCTGTTTCGTACATGTTAGCAACAAGTGCAAATCATATATATATATATATATATACTATTTCATCCATCTTGTAGAGAGGGCTTGCACATAAATCTCCAGTGCAAAGGTGCACATCATAAATAGGCTACATCCGTTTAAAACACTATCCGTAATTGGAATACATAAAAAGTCAGGTCTGATTTCCATATGTATCATTCTGTTTTGATTCTGACCATTTCAAAGTCGGTGGTAAGCTCTGAAGCGAAAATGTTTTGAAATGGCCCGTGAAACGATACTTCATCAAGTCGGTACATTTCAAACCCAATTAGTCCCCGTGGTACAATTCTAGATTACGATCAACGGAAACGGACAAAATAACAGAGAACATAACAAAAAAAAAAAAACAAAAAACAAAAAAACAAAAAAACAAAAAAAAAAAAAAAAACAAAAAAAAAAAAAAAAAAGGGGGGGGGGAGAGGGGGGGGGGAGAGAACAGTAACAATAATCCACAGTTGTTGGTGTATTTTCGAGAAAAAACTACAGACCAGTATCCTTGCTCAGCATAGTTGAAAAGGTAAAGGGAAGGACTGACGGGAGGACTACATTCAAACACGATTTCATTTTTTTTTCGCGATACCGATATTATTACCGAACACCAGACTGGCTTTGGTCCCCAAAATTCTGCAATTTATCATCTTTAAGAACCGTATGATTAATTCTTCAGAACGCTGGATGAAGAGGAAGAGTACAGCTGTATTTCTCGATATAATCAAAGGGTTTTAAAGGTTTTGGCATGGTTTAATATGGAACTTACAGAAGTCTGGCATCTCTTGATATTTAATGGAGTTATTTTATTATTTTTTGAAGAATAGGAAACAAACGGCTGTGTTGAATGGTCCATGTTCATATCGGGATGATATAAAAGCAGGTGTTCCCCAAGGATACGTGCTAGGTCCACTTCTTTTTTTAACTGATGTAAATGATATAGTAGACGTTGTGGGTTTTAGCATTAAATTTGTACGAAGATGATATTATTGTATCTAGAGGTCACCGACCCAATCAAAGCAACACAAGACCTAAACAATGATTTGAATAATATCATAGATTGGGCCGACAAATTGCACGCTAATTTTAATCCATGCAAAACATAGAATATGATAATATCGCGTCGCAAGAGAATTAAAAGAGACAACCCTTCCATAACTTTGATGAATGAGTGGCTTTATTTGACAACAACATGCACAATATACAAGGTAACATGTTAATACAACAAAACAACATATAATGGAGTATACACACCACAATTCAGCACAGCACAGAACACATTAATAGTACACCTTAAAAGGTGGAGAGTAAAGTGTCACATGCTTCGGGAAGTTGGGGCTGAGAGCGGCTCCCCACCCCAACAAAGTGATGGGGGTAGGGGTAATGGCAAAGCCAGTTTATCTCAACGAAGAGGCGACACCACTATAGGAGAGAGAAAAAAAGCAACGACGATTAATACAACTAAAAAATAATAGGAAAACATACATAAGATCGAGGAGGAGCATTTATGCCTTCGAGTTATGACACTGGGTACAAGTATGGAGATGAAAATGTAACTATAAATGCCTCTGGCGTATTTCTATGCAGTTCTTACTGACTATTGCAATCATTGCAATTAATTTCTAGTCATGTGATTTCATAATGAAGGTACACCAATCATGACCATCCAGGGAAGCTGAATCAATAAAATCATTGTGTTTGGCTTTTTATGTCTTCCAGCTTCTTTATACAAATTGTGGGCACTTATGCGTAATCTGGTGTTATCTTTCAAATTGTAAGTCAGTTTAAAATAATTTGGAACTTCTTATTTAGACTTGTCATTTTTCCGTAATATTTCTTGTTGCCAGTGACAACGGAATTTTTCAGATACTTTCGCTTTAAAAATTCTTGAAGGAAAATCGCCAAAATAAGATTCATGATCGTCTCAAAGTTCCTTCAAACCTATTGAATGCAAAGTATCATTCACAAATTAGTGCTGGGTTGATTTATTAGTTTCAAACATCTAGCATAGCACCCTTATGCATCGGTTAATAAATAATTTCAATCCGCATTCACGATTCGAAGCTAATTCTTACAAATACATTACAGCTTTACAGATAGTGGGGTTTTGCTTAAATTCGCCATGTACGGCTATATCAGATGCCTTATGATGTACGCAAAGACTGTATTTCAAAAATTCTATGTGGAGTTTCCCAGAATCTGTTTTAAGTCATCATGCTATATTGTCTTGTGCCCAAGTTTTGGAGGGTATGACAGTGTAGGCTCCCCATATTACCGATGCATACAGTAAAATTGGCAGTATTACTTTATCAACCAAAAATGGGTAAAATTTCAGATTTGTGTTTCCTGATACACATATTCGTTTCAGTCTTGCCAGGGCCTCATTGGCTTTATCATTAAAAAACTTGATCCTGTTATAGATACATGAATTCCAAGATAAATATATATATATATATATATATATATATATATATATATATGTCCTAAGAACCTCTATTGGAATGGTATTGTAAAGAAAGTGTCTAGCTAATTTTTTACTTGATTTATTAAATATTACCTTTGTTTTAATTATAGTCACGTTTTTTCTCAATCTTTGCCAGGAGAACTTAATATATTCAGACAATTCTGAAGACCTGTTTCTGTTTCAGATTCCAATGTCAAATTGCCAGGATATAAAAGAGAGCTATTTTTTTCATTCAGTGAGATAAGATCACAGTCATCCGTAAAGTGTACTGGTAAATCATACGTAAAACTATTAAATAAAGTAGGATTCCTCACACAATCTTGTTTAACTACTCTTCGGCAGCTAACATAATCAAACAAACCATCGGGAGATTTTAGTTGCATGCTTGAGTCATGATGCATATTTTAATTATTCTAAACATACATCTATGTGCAATATATTTTTATAATTTACAGAGTAACCCTCTTGCTGAACTGTATAAAAATTGTTGAAATCTACACGGCACACAAATAAATATTTGTTTTTTAATAATAATTTTGCGTAATTTTGTCAAGTTCAGAGAAAGAAAATATGACCCAAAACACTTTTCCTAGAATGCGTACAGATGTCTGTGGCCCGTGTGGTTACTGGTAGAATGCTGGGAACATCCAGTCTTCAACTTTAATTGGAAACAGGGTGGGAAACTTTAAAGAGGTGCAGGAAAAAAATTCTGCATATGTATAAAACGATGAACCACAAAGTTCCTCATCAAATGTCAAACAAGGTGTCCAATGATCCACAAAACAAACATGCTAATAATACTACATTTCGGCAAAACAAACCACACTGCCGTGCACGGACGGCCTTTTATGACAATTCCCTTTTCCCCTCCACCAACTGTCTTTGGAACTAAATTCCTGGGTGAATAAGACAAGCGTAGGACAGATTTATCAGTGAAGTGCATGTTAACAAAATGCACCTACTTCTAAATAAATACGATTCATATGTCTGTGGAAACCACCGCACGCCCTTCTTGCACGCAAGACCCTGCATGGGTTGCAATCAGCTGAACACTTACCTTCATAAGTGGATCTTTGAAAAATAGACACGTTTCGTCATTATGGTAATAGCACTGCCGAAGGCTCTATGATTACTTTTTTGTTTGCCAAAATGTAATTCTATCGGCTTTGGCTCATTTGAATCTGTCATTAGACTAGCCTCTTTCTTTATAAAAGCTATCCTTTTGAGGTCTGAGGAATCTTCCTTATCTGGAAAAGAAAACATAATTTAGCCTGAGTATTCGTTTATCGAAAATTAAAAAAGGATTTCAATCAAATTGGTATGTGGTGTCTTTGGTATCATCAAACAAGTAAACAATGAAAGAGACAGTCAAGTCTATTTATCGTGTGTGTCATGTCTCATCGCAGTCTCTTAAATCTGTTCGTCTTTGTCGCGTGAAGACTACATGTTGGTTTTGGCCCTGTTGTCTAATTGTGTTAACAAAATATGTTTAAATCAAACCAGAATTCAGGTCAGTGAATATTTACTAAAAGTGAAAAGAACAACTGTGGAAAACTTGCGATTTGCTGCAAAGCTACTGTAGATCAAATAAGGCACTGCGAATTGGCCTTGATTCATCTCCTTGTTCATTTTTTTTGGTTCGCTGCATATACTGGATGACTATGACATGACACGGCCGGCAGGTCCAGAATCTCACTTATCTGTTTGTTCTGTTGAGTGCTGTCCGTCATATACTGCAAAGTGAATTTTTAATTCCGATTTCCTATACGTTGTTGCACAGCTTGCATTGGTTCCCTGTCTAGAAGAATGTCATGGCACAGGCATGTTGGCACCTATGGTTAAAGAGGTGACCCTCCAGTCCTTCAACAGTGGCGAACTCCCGCATCAATTTGCGAAACTGTTCTACCCCATTGCGTGTGCCACGTGTTGCTCACCATGTGGTTTGCGCATTTTGATCAATCATAAACTTGCTCCAGAATCCAGTGTTTCACGTGTTTGTAATCTTGGCAAATGTCCTGGTTACTGGTCAAATTCATCAAATCCACGACAGGCAAGCCAGACATATTGTGAATGCAACACTAAACGTCAAGCAAACAACCAAAACTTCTGAACACTCATGTGCTAGCTTTAGATCCTGGCGTTCAACGTGTCTTAAAAAAATCCACAAACATACTTTCTGGTCAATCATAATGGTTGATCAGTGACTGACAGTACCGGCCTACAATCCCCGGGACCCCCGCCCTCCCCCGGGGAGGGGGGGCACACAGACAACATCAGGGTGGATGTGTGCCTCAGACATTTTTTATACAATACCCTATCTTAAGCTTACACCAGTCGTAAAAAGGTACCGTTTCTTAATCCCGTAATGTGTTGAAAGGAGTGCTGCATTGGTGCATCCTAGTGCATTTTGGAGACCAACATTCCAATTTTAAACAGGTTTTAGCATATTCTTACTTCCCAGAAAAATCCCCTCCCCCCCAAAGAACTTTCTAATTATATCCCATATCTCCAGCCTATATCCAATATCTATACATTTGTTTGAAAAATGAATAAGACATTCCGTTCACTCAAATAATTGTTACCACTATCCTAATCCAGCTGTGTACATTTTGGGGGACTTTTCTAATCCAGGGAGTAATGAAAACAGGGTCTTTCCCGCGGCACATACCCAGTACAATCGTACGTAGGAGTACCCCCCCCCCCCCCGGTCTACAATAAATCATTTACAGAATTGTCGTTGGTGTGTATTGGACTGATCACAAGGGGTGGGCCCACAGCTACCAGCTGTGCTCGCGCCTCTCGGCGCTCGTGAGCAGACGACAAGCGCACCTTACTTCCACCGGTTGTGACAAATCCAGAATATGCTCGCGACCATATATTTAATATCATGTGTACAAGTAAAATGTCCATAATTATAAAGTCTCAGTTATAAGAGTAACCTGCTCATCATCAAAAAGAAATTTTCCGACTGGGCTAGATTTGATTTCCATTATGTTTTCACAGTGACATAGACATTTAGGTGAAAAACTAATAGTTAGCTTCAAACTGCCTAAATATTAATTTGAAACGGTCAACTTTGTCATGAGCAGCTGTTACTCCTCTGTTTTGGTCTGCAGTGTTTTTCCACTGTTCACGTAAATGGCCGTGAGAATAAATCTGTAAACATCTGTTCATTTCCATCTAGCTGATTTGGCTGCTAGTTGCGCGTTTGGAAATTTGAACTGTTTCTTTAGCACACTAGCATCATGTATACCCACATTTATGCAAGTCAATAAGACGACTACGTGGCAGGACGGAATTAGCGTTCTGAAATAAAGACCATTAGTCGTATATTTCTGCATTACAGCTTAGTCGCCTAATGGTGCTTCAGTTGCTTGTGTGCCATTCTCACATCATGTGTGTGTGTGTGTGTGTGTGTAGCATTTAAATACTCAAATCAGATATAAATCTTACCAGGCTTTACTTGGTCATCTACTTCTTACTTGAAGTGTTTGACATGGTTGCTAAATCATATTATTTTTTTTTCACTTTGCACCTTGATTACCAAAACTGTTGCAACCGTCTTTATCTTTCACTTATCTATGTTCCAGGAAAACATATTTTTTTCCATCAGACAAACATGGGGAAGGAGTTAATCCTGTGAAAAGTTACATATAGAAAAATATCATGACTTAAAAATTCGTCCCGAACCGTAACAGCGAATAACGGTGCAACAGCAAGGTCCAAAGCTACGGGTGTGGGTAGATGGGAGCAGGGGGAATGGCAAACACCAAATGTCCAGGCTACTGTTTCCTTACAATGAAATGCTGAGGATGAAAACAGCAAATTAAAATGCAGATTGGTATGGATGGCACAGTACAAAATAAAAACACGTGCTTATAGCCTCAAATAGCATATGTTTAATGCACTGTGGCATAGACCGCTTGTGTTACGTTATCGTTGATATCCAGCAAAGCATTAAAAGTGCCTACTTATCAGCGTACATATTGTATGGCCATAGATGCTACCATAGAGATATTACTATCTAACAAGTACACACGGTGCGTAATATAAGGCATTTTGCCAATTCAGTCATTTCGTATGCAACAAAGCGTAGTTACACGGTACGAAAGAAGACAGACGCGTGATAAAACGGACTGACATTTGCATTAGTCAGACAGGAATAATTGGAATGATGTGAACAATGGACCCTTGTGGTTGCACCCGTGTTGCTGTATATTTGTCTTTCCTATGTAGCAGTGTCGTAAAAGCATATTCCCACACATTGTAACAGTAGTTTGTTAAGGCCTCAGAGCAGGGAGGAATCTAGTCAGATAATGCAAGGCAGACATATATGGTCATTGGTAGACCTGCAGAAAATACTAATCAAATTTGGTAATTTCCCTGCATATTTAATAATTCTGCACCATCAACAAAAGCCGGTCACAAAAACAGCTGATAAATTTTCAAGAAGTGACTTGTCTGATGAAATATTGCATACATAGTTTGCTATGTGGTGTTATAACATTTCAAATATACAGGCGTGGCACTCTAATCTGTTAGCTGGGAGGATGGCCCATATTGTCCCGGTGGTATCTCTTGGGTTGGGGTGGGCGCAGTTGGGCTCTCTTAAAGTGGAGGACAGTTACTCTCCTGCTTTGTCACCGAGTTTGGGCCTTAATCACGTAAAAATATGTTCAACTGACAGCGTTCATTTTATGGATGTTTTGTGGCTCCTTGACGTGATAAGTGCACAGAAGTTGTTGGTCACTCTCATTGATATGAACTGTTTGTGGTTCATCGCAATGGACTGCCGAGAGTAGGTCCTTGCATAGTACTTAAAGGGCAATTTGTCTTGTATTATTTGATTGTGCTATTATTATAGGCTGAGCACTTTCAATTAATTGGACTCCTGGTACAAGATCGTCACAGGCAGCAGCGTCACAGGGTCTGAGGAGACGATTTTGTCAGTGACGCTGTGGTACTTAATATATTTTTATCAAAGTCAAAGCAGTCGGAATGAGTAAACCATTTTATCTGATTTCCATTGTCTGAAATAGGCAAAGAAAGAAAATGAGAATTGAAATTGAGTGTCAGAAATTTGAAGGATGGTCATCAAACTTGAAAAGAGTATTTGGAGACAGGACTTACAAGTACAATCCCACATTGGGAATTTCAGTATGGCAAATTTAAGCAGCTTAAAGTTTCAAAAGCAGTCAAGGAACTACAACAAAACAAAGATTTGTAATCAGTAGCATTGAGAAGGCAGGTAACAATTTTGGGATCATCTGCAAAATATATTATCTTGATGTTTTGAAAAATGAACTTGGTGTAAACAATATTTCAGACATGAAAGTAAACGACGTTTATAAATTGCACAAACAGTCTATTGATAATTTGACAGATACACATAAAGATGAGATCCAAAGAAAGTTTCATGTCAAAATTTCTGAACAGTACACTCCAATAGCACGTTTGTTCTGGACACCCAAATTACATTTCACCCCTTTTAAATCAAGATTCATAACCGGTGCTTCAAAATTTAAAACAAAACAACTATCAAGGGACGTAACACTGTGTTTGACTGCTATCAGGAATAATTTCCGTAAATGCTGTAATGTAATTTCTAGAAACTGTTAAATAAATTGCTTTTGGAGTATTAGCAGTTCTTCCGAGTTTGTATCAAACACCAAAGATTTAAAGGCGCATTAAAGTGTCAATATTTTTACTTATCCTTATTTTATACAAAACTTTCCATGTATAGTCAAAAGTGTTTCTCTTTCAGAAGTAATCAGCAAAATGTTTAAACATAATGGTAAACCATATATAAATATTAATATATATTAAAAAAAGCGTATTGGCCACACAATAAATATTTGAAAAGTAGGGTTAAATCTTACACTGTGGAAACTTTGATAGATGCCATAAAATTTCTTTTGCATAATATTTTTTGTTCGATGTGGACCATTGGTTTTTCAACAGACTAAAGGCATCCCAATGGGTAGCTATTGCTTCCCGTTTCTCTCTGATTTAAATTTAACCTGGCGTGAATTTAAGTATGTAAATAAACTGATGAAAAAAGATCTTCCTTTGGCTACAAAATTATCAAACAATGCTAGGTATGTTGATCACATTGCTTGTGTAAATGTGCAGAAGTTTATTGACATTGCTGAAAAATTTATCCCCAAAGTATCCCAGTGGAAGGTAACAATTAAGATCATTTCAGAGATGTTTCTGGACTTGGATATTCGGGTCTCAAATGACAGGTCTGGCATTAAAGGCTATCGCAGAATGGATGAGTTTAACTTTGAAGTAGTTAATTATCCTTTAATTGACAGAAATATTTCAGAAACAATAGGATATAATACATTTTTGTCATAACGTTTGAGATTTGGTTGTGTTTGTTCTAAATTTCAGGACTTTGCATCGAGAACCAATTTATTTAAAACAAACGTCAAGAGGATTCAAGCATGCATTTTTGATCAAATACTTCTGCAAATGTTGCTGTGAATATCCAAATTTGTCAGAAAATATTGTTTCAATAATTTTAGAGATTGTAGACTTACCTGTTTTGCTACTTAATTTCATCTTTTGGCAGCATTCTGTTTCAATATTCAACTTTCCGATATTTTAAGCTAGCAGGTAAGTGCACCTTTACTCACTGTAAAAATAACTCAATTTGGCTATCCCACATCAAGGCCGGGTGTCAATTATAGGCTGTCATGAGCGCTTGGCCAGACATTGGCAGTATTTACCCCATGTCACAAGCTTGGCTTATTCTTTTGAAACATTAACTCCATGGACGGGTGTCAGTCATAGGCTGTCCTGAGCGCTTGGCCAGACATTGGCAGTATTTACTTATTTATCACGAACTTGATTTATTCTTTCGAAAAGTAAACTAAGGGTTGACAAATTAATAGAACTTGATTTTTGGGGGACTTTCACAGTGAGGAGTAGGGTTTATCATGGGGTTTGTTTTACATTTCTGGTACAGAATGTATATTTTTCGAGTATTTATTTGGAATTCCAAAGGTTTATACAAAAAGTCATGTTTCTAGCTGTAACTGTTTATTTCATAATCACTGGGACTGAATATATAGCCCCCAGTTTGTTTCTACCTCAGTTATACACTGGCAGGTGACTGATCTACTAGAAAGGGTGCCTACTTGTTCAGTGGGGAGTCAAATTATTCTTATCTGAACATGTTCTTTATAAATTTAGTAATTGTGTTCAGTTTGATAGGTACTCTTTATTCTTATTGAAGCTCTTCATTTATAAGCAACAGTTCACCTATGTAGCTAATTCATCATTTGCCACGTTCATAATTATTTATTCATTATATGGGTTGTCTTTGTCGTATATTTAGCTTAGACAAGGAGCTACTACTCAGAGAGACATATACGGGCACAAGCTCCGAAACATGTTCTGAGTAGTTACCCGCTGAAGACCCTTTAACATGCTTTGGGCTAATGCAGCCGAGGTCAAAATTCTACAGAGGAACGTGAGCAATATGCACAATAGTACTTTGATATTTATATATGTTTGACAGGGACAGGTTAGCTGATGGTGTGTTCAGAGGTTGGAGTGTGGAATAGGATAACGTCAACCAGGATATGGTTCTAGACATAAAGACTCCAGTATAATAGTCTATGGGTGCAGACATAAGTGACAGAAACCTTGGATGAAAATTCATATGGTAACTTTGTTGGTTATAGTGTCTGTTAAAGCTCACCCCCTCCCCGAAAAACTAGTCAATCATACCAAGCTAGGTTCTGTAGTGTTTTGTTAAATAAACAACTTCGTCCACTCCGAGAACTTGTGGCTGATAGACCCGGGGTACAAGGCGCCTGTAGGAGACCTTGCTGGGCCCAAACTCAGACCCAGCTGTCAGTATATTAGAAATAGCTCTTAATGGTATCACTGATGACGCGCAATTAGTCTATTGCCTTAAGGACCACAATATCGTATTTAAACGCGAATTAGGTTGTGACCACTGTGATATTGCATGTTGTTGTAAAAACCTCTAATGTAAGATGTAGGCTATGGATATATCAGGAATTGCAGGTCATTGTCGGAAATAAATAAATGATTTTGCTGATTACCAGTTTCAGGCAGCATACCTCCAAAAATATTTCAGCCTCACTTCGATTCTAACGTTAAAGGCTGATCACTCTGTGTCCATGTTGTACAATAGGCGATACCTTGAAAGGAAAATTACAGCAATCGTGGCAATTGTATTTTTTCTATGAAAATCCGAATAAATGGTGGGCCAAAGCTCAGTTGCAGAAATACACGAATTCCAGTAATATGAAATGTTTCTACGTCCAGACTTGCATAATGATACACTGTATTAAGTAATTATACTTTTTGATTATATAATAGGAGCACAGCTAAACTCCTCACTTTCTTGACAAAAATAATAATAAATCCAAAGTCATATTTCAGTCACACAGTGGGAAATAGAAAGCTGCAAAGCAAGATTTTATCTGTCTATAATGGCTTCAAAGAAATGATTGAGCAAAGAATATATATTCTTAAACAAATGTTGTGTTAAGTATTCTTATTCCATGCATTTTTATGTTCCAGATAGACGTTCTCTTGTTGCCATGCTGGAGATCTAATTATATACCAAAATGATCTTCCGCACATATATGATTGAATTATACATCTTCAGTTTGAAATGATATTAGTATGATTGTTGAAAAGCATCACATAATATGTGTCAGGGCTAACTAAACAGGAACACCTGTTTATTGACACCATGTATTCAAACAGTAATGTATTGAGCATAATGTAATTAGAAGCCAGAAGTGAAAAGTAGCAATTAAAAAACTTACTATACGGTGACTTCCCTTACAGTTGCACTCACCAGTTATTCATACTAATATGATGCCAGTCGTACGTCTGGACCGTTTTTATTTATTTCCACTTTTCTCAATCGGTAGCATACCTTGCTATATCAAATGTTCATAAGTATACTGTGTGTACTTCATTTCTATTCCTTATGCATAACATATAGTGTATTTGACGCTTGTGAAAGCTTCTGATAAAAAACTCAAGATTTTCGAAAAAAAAAAAGAAAGTCTATATTAACTATGTTTTTAAGTTCCATATTGCAAAAAACGTGGATAGAAATTATGAATTTTGCCGGGAAAATGGGACGAAATTAGGCTTTTTTGTAAAGTAGGATATTGTATCTTATGTCATATTCAGATATGTTATAAGCTGGCTATGTCGTTTGTTTCTTGGGAAGTATTTACACTACTATTTTATACAAATGAGGAAGAAAACATGAACAAGGTAGAATTGGTCGAAAACAAAGATGCGAGTTTATCATTTTTGGCCTGCACAAAATGTACAGGTCTCTTTCCAAAATATATTTGATATTTAGGTCCACCTTCTAATATTATAGATCACATACATCATCCAGTGGTACTACAAAATTGATTTTTACATTATTTATTCCTCGACTGTCTTGTTTAGTAGCGTTCCTGGGTCCTGTACGCAAATCTACGGATCTATGCCTAATGAACATACATTTACATCTAAATTTTGTGATCATCTAACTGGCTATTCGATCTCAACATTAGGCAGCAATGGTTTGATATGCTAATTATTAGTGAAGTATACAATTATACTGACTGAGGACTTTTTCGCCCACTCGACTCCTTCAGTGGTTCTCATATTTTAACCCTTCACCTGGACATCACTTCAGCTAAACGGCCACCAAGGGATGACTTATGTCTGTGTTGACAATATAGTTAAGAGTCACTCCCAGGAAGGCATATCTCCATATGTTATGCGGTGCAGCCCCATCACATTCAGCTACTGTCATATGGCAATGCGCCTTCCTGTTAGTGCCTGTAAATAAGTTAAAAAAAAAAAAAATCTTGCCAAGACATATCGTGTTCTGCGACATATATCGGGCTATAATACCATGGTCTGAAAAAATGTAAAAAATACTGTTCAGAGAATGGATTACCCTTAGCGCCCACATACATTTCTACAGTTCTGCAAATTTGGGTTGAGATTATGCAGGTGCCATAATACGATGTAATTGCACCACAAAGTTCATAGAGCTGTGACGAATCATTCATTGTCCAATTGTGTGCCACACAGACGGCCTTCAGATGAATACTTCCAAAGTTTTATGGCAAGTTCAAAAATAATAAAATGAAGCTGGTATTCAATAAGAACTGGTCCATTAGAATGTGCATCTCTGATAAAAAATTGTTGAAGCGATAATGAATTTTGGTTGAGATACTTCGGTAGTTCCTATTTGAGACTGCGCCTACAGCCTACAAAAATTGGTCTCAATTTGCAGGTGGTCCTTAATTAAAGGTATTTTAAACAAGGAAATATAGGAAAGTGTCTTAAAAAAGCGGTCTGAAAAAGACGTGGTCTTAAATTGGAGGTGGTCTTTAGGGCAGGTACCACTGGTATTATTATGGTACGCCACTTAGACGGCCTTGAAATAAATAGTTTAAAGTTTCCTAAAAAGTTTTTAAATACAATGAGGAAGGTGGGTTTCAATAGGAACCTGGTCCATTATAAGATGCATCTCTGACAAAAATTTGGTAAAGCTGAGATCAGTATTTCTTAGATATCGCGGTAACGTCGTCAGGTTTGACGCTACTCAGACGGCCTTCAAATAAATACATCAAGGTTTTATAAAGGGTTTAAAAATAATCAGAGGACGCTGGTTTTCAACAGGAACCTGGTCTATCATATGTTTCTTTTGTGATACAAGTTTGGTAAAGTTACGGTGAATATGTTATACGATATTATAGTAATGGCGTCCCCTTGTGCTCCACTCAGACGGCCTTGAAATAAATAGTTTCATAAAAAGTATAAAATAATAACAGGAAGTTGGTTTTCATTAGGAGCCTGGTACATTATAAGGTGAATCTCTGATCAAAATTTGGTACAGCAACGGTGAATATCTTTTGAGATATCTTGGTAACGTCCACAAGACGGACGGGCAGACAGACGGACGGCACTGGGGACGACAATACCCTCCCGCACTCTTTGTGCCGAGGGTAAAAACCAGGCGATTTTGTAATCCAATTTTTGTTCAGTTGACTTTTCAGCCAACTAAGCGTATGGGATGGGTGTGTGTCTATACATGTAGGTTCATAGGTCGTCTACAATTTTCATTTAGAGCTCAACTGAATTGCCAGGCAGCTGAGCTCACCGTGAGCTAAGTCAAGGAAATTTCATTCTCCCATATTTACCCACGTGGAAACACAATCGTTCTCAACATAAGTGTGGAACGATTTTACGACCGAAATGAAATATAAGAGAGAATCCTGTTGGTTCTTGTTTTGTTTGTAAGCCAATCAGATTACGTAAGATAGAAAAGAGTAACTGATAGTTCCTACTGGAGTGACGTACCTCAGCAACGCAATGTTGAAAGTGAACAAAATGGAGTCGAAAGGGCTGCTGCAAGCATGCTTAACCAAGTAAGTTTTTGACAGAAACATGGGATTTAACGTTCTATGGGAAAATCAAAATTCCACATGGCCGTGTCATGGGGAATGGACTTCGACATCACTCGTTTCAAACCGTTCACTGCGAGCCTTTGGCGAGAAGTGAACAGTTTTTAAACTCATGTTGTCTAAATCCATTCCCCATGATAGGGCCATGTGGAATTCTAAATTTCCACAGTGCGGCAATTTTCCGGGCAGCTTTAATGCATGAGGCAACAGCTGTCAAAGTGATGGTCTCCAAAACCCCCTGACAAATCTGGTTATCCCAAACGTGTGACAGTACAGTTTTAAAAATTGCAAAATCGTGCGGATGAAGCTTGTTCCCGCAATAATGATGATGATGATGATGATGATGATGATGATGATGATGATGATGATGATAATAACAATAAAGTTTTAAACTATTATGTGTTTGCATAATTTTGATGCATCGTTTTTTTTTTTTTGGTATTAAGTTTGATTTAAAATTTCCTGTACATATTACATATGCAGTGATGTATTTGCCCATCAAATGCTTGAATGTGCAATCCATTCAGACTTGCAAATGTGGTATCCCAGATTCCAACAAGAGCATAGTCTCTAAGAGTACTCTTTGTGTTTAATGTGTATAAATATATAGTCACATTTCCCCAAACTTTAACCGCCAAATGAGTTGCTCTACAGGGCAGTGTCGTGACTGGTGGCATTCGGCAGTATGGCTATTAAAAGAAGTGTATATATTCATATCATTTTACAGAAAGGGTTTATGTGGGTACCTCCGTGAAACCAAAGTTCTCTCCTCGTGATAAAGAAGCGCTTAAAACTAAACGGATGAAAAATTAGAGTAATGTGCAAATGAATGCAATTAATTTAGATAATAATTTTGAGCCCTTGTTCTCTCGTTGCTTTGCTGGCAGATACATATAGGCTTCCTTCTTTAAATTGACTATAAAGCCACATATATATTTTTTGAATAATGCAAATGCCTCTTAACGTGTTTAACTGCCCAACTTAACATCAATGAGCTTAACTGGAAGTCATAATACGCTACCGTCCTTGTGTCACTTCAAACCAAGTTGTCACCCTCATGTTTCTTTCATAATACTTTGGCCTACTGTTGATCGTGATTGGTGGGGTGCAGTAAGCTGTCCATGACTATATGTTGGCCCTTTTCAGACCCACTATACTTCAATTACTGCATTTTTCAACCAAATGGTAATACAATAACAATATTTATTGCTGTTCGAAAAATGTGTAAAGCACCTATGCCATACTATCTACATCTCGATTGATGATGTATGAATAGGGAGAAATATAATTATGGGGACGATATAAACATTGTTTATTTTCAGATAAGATATTAGTACGATGAAATAATGTCCTCTAGCCCAATGCACATAACCAGGCCACTTTTATCCATGAAGTTATGGTTGAGTAAATACGCATAATAAAGATATGATATTCGATAATGCAGTGAAGGTTAACTGGAAGATTTTGGCAAGTTGTGATTTACAATTTTAATCTTCATTTTCATGATGGAAAGATTAGAGTGTGGCGACCTCTGAGGTTGCCTGCTTAAGAGGACTTTACTTTTCTAATGTTTATAAACTGTGGTGTAGTAAGTGCCAGGTGCGTTTTGTAAACAAACATGAATTTGTGGAGAAACACTTGAAATATGCAAAACTTTCCCAGCCACCTATCAGCTCTGACCCAAGTTCGATAAAGCTTGCTTGGGACATCATTTGTTGGGTTGTGGCAGTTCAGTTGGAGACAATAAACAATCTTGAACAACTTTTGCATTGGCTTATGGTAGAATGGGCAGAGATTTACCAGGTACAAATACAGAAACTCTTTGAGGAAGTCAGTTCGCAATAAAATTCGTTGCCAACGGTGGTGCAACTCGTACAATACATACAGCAGACTGGACCTATCAACGTGTGCACAGAAAATGGCTTGTCTAGAGCCTTTGTAGATATTCAGTCAAGCACATTTTTAAATTATGTACACACACACACACACACACACACACACATATATATATATATGTATATATATGTACAAAAACGGACTTATTATGTTCATCCCTTTAAAGTATTTCTAAACGCCCTGTATGACACTTAAAAAGGGCGTTCCCATAATTATGCTTCCAATTATATATTATGTAGAAACTCATGAAAAAATGCAAGACTAGCTGTGACAAGTTTACTTTTGAATGCACCATCTGTGTGTCGGAAAGAAACTAAAATTTTCTTATTTGTTTCAGACTTGGTATTACCTGTTGAAGAACTGAAATTATCTCCAATGTATGTACGGACTGAAACATTTCGACCAAATGAAACAGAAACATCAAATAGGTCACATATAATTAGGCAAAGGTTCTCAGTATTTAAAACAACAACGACAACAGCAGCAATAACTTTAAAGGGAATCAAGCAAAGAATCAACGATCTAGTGGTGGAGAGATTTCGAGTCCACTTCCATTACATATTCCACGTTCCTTCTTTGAAGGTGTGGTATGTGAACGAAAATTACACTCTCGCAAAAATGCTTATTGATGAAAGTAGTAATGAAACGATTCAGTATTGTTTCTTAATACCAGAAATTAAACAGAATATTAGTGGTGTTAAAAGAATATCCAAAGATGAGGTTTGTAAATTCTATTCACGCTCAGATGTTCTTCAAAAGCACAGATTTGCAAATCTGCAAAGATTTGGGATTTCTCCAGATCGTGTTATTGCATTTTCATTAACAATATGTCTCTGGATTATTGTAACCTTACTAGGAATTGTAGGTAAGTAAGTTTGCTGAGTCTATGCGTAGCGGCTGCTTTTAGCAGGAATGCATGTACAAATTTCGATTCTTTTTAAAACTACCTTTTGTCTCCAAACCACAGAGAGGTATGATATTCTTAGAAGTGACGAACGGATGTTGGTAAAAAAAATACCACTCAAAAAGTATATGGGTGTTGGTACCAAATAATATATGCATCTCCATGGGTAAACCCAGAAGACATGAATGCAGGTAGGAACAGTTGGGGCATCAGTGACGTTTAGACATTCAGGTGTAGCTATAATATTTAAAACCATCAAGTACCATATCATTTGCTAAACTTATGCATAACATAATATCCATTAGGACGTAACTGGCTGCGTTCTGCTTGAATTCAAGTAGATGCAGGAGACAAAACAACAAATCGTTTATGTAGTCACTACTTTATCATAAATATAACTTGAACAGAAACAACTTTGCAGATGGTTTTCAAGTATAAATAAGTAGATAAATTTTTTTTTAAATTTGAAATTAATATCTGAAGTCGTGTCACGTTGAATTAATCCAGCACTATGAGGAAGACATAAATCATCTCAGATTGTACTTAGTATTTATTTTAGCATCCCACAGTCCTATGTAACACAAGAGAAAGGAAGCGAGGCAGGCTTATTATTACAGGTAGCCTACAGATATACATGTAGGCCTACACATTCGCAACTTGGGCATGTTTATTGTTGCTGCGGAGGATTTCCTCATAAGCGAGAATGTTCTAGATTACACATACATGGGATAAATTTAAAACATGTTGGGCCTAGCCTTCCGCTCCACGAGTACCCTCGTACCATTCAGAATCAGGATTTACGGCCAGGCACTCAAAATTGCATAGTTTCATTATATTGATGTCATATTTACATCCGTATTTTGCAAACTTTTGACAGTTTGCAGTGTAAACAAACGCACAAAGAACTCTCGATCACAAAAATCATCGTGTTCGGCCCCGGCCCCAAAACTAATTCTAAAATAAAAAGAATGTGTAGGCCTATTAATAAAGCTACAGTAGCATTGTCATATAAAAATTGAGACAAGTGGTAAACGTTTCAGTCTAGTAACAATCAGTAGATAATGTGCAAGGTTTAAGCTTGTATCAGTGGAACAGTATGCTATATCCGAGTGATATACATGGGAAGCCTGGAATGAGGCCGTATCGTGTACAACTGTGAAAAATTTGAAAGTAAACGAAAGAAGGGATTGCACAGTGTACCAGTTTGCCATGGCCAAACGTCTCTAAGCATTGAAGATATGAAATAGTGTGTACAGAAGTCAATTTCTCCTCACCCTGGATCACATTAGGCTACCTTATAAACGCGGCAGTATCAATTACTGCTATTGCTAACAGGCTAAAAGAAACGCGCCTTCCATGGGTTTAAGCCATAATTGACTATTGTGCACATGATATACTTTATACAGGTCATTCTGAGATTTGGCAAATAAATTCAGCAATTCATGAAATGCAGCTTTTATTTTGGAAAGCAGAAAATAATTCTTTAAATTGTTATTTAGCATTACCACGTGGGTATAAATTGGCTTTGTTCCCTACCATATTAATATGTCGATCCACATCAGCTCCACACTACGGAAGCTTATTAACGCCAAGAATATTTTTTTCTTTTCTTTTCTTTTTTTTCTTTAATCTCGGACATATGGGGTAATATGTCACACGCACGAGATAATTAATCGTACATACGAGATAGCAAGTCGTACATGCGGAATAAAAAGTTTTACGTACGATATAAGAAAACCTATGTACGAGATAGGTCGCACATAGGCGATAATAAGTAATACGTATGATACAATAGTTCGTGCGTGTGAGAAATTTTACGTAAATAGGTACGCTTCCCACAATTTTATTTCTGCGGGATTCTCACGCTTTCTCGATTTCCTCCATGATGAATAAGGCTAACTGTGATATATGACATATATCGGAGTTCCACTTTCTGCCAAAAGTCCTTCTCTTTTGAAAATCCTTTCTTATGTCCTTCGGCGTATTCTGATACGAGAATGGCGTGCCAACGACTCCAGAATCTCTGACTCTCAATCACTAATTGAAATAGAACGACACCAGCTCCGACGCTCCAATAACAGGCCATAACAGTCTCCATATTGAGTGTGAATGATGACGTGTTCTGGCCCAAATTCATACGTTTTCCATTGCACATACGACTTAAGACCAAAACACAAAAGGTACGATTTTACGTCTGTCATCCGACACGACAAGATACATAGGATACGATGTTTTTCCTACATTATAAATAATGGCAGGATAAAATAGTAAAACCAGCCAAGTGGAGGAGACTCGTCAGCAGACTGGCCTCGTTCCCGCGGCGGATCACTGCACTCGAAGTAATTGTAGCTGTAATTTTATTTTCATCGTTAAATACAAAAAAAAAAAAAAAAAAAGACAAAAACAGTTTCAACGGGGAGAGAACCCGAGAGAAACCTTTCGGTAGCCATGTTGCCAAACTGCCATAGACCCCCATATGCCAACACTTTGCAAAAAAAAATATGCTTATTTTATATATTTTTCACAGGAATGAAGCTTAATTCAAAAGTAAAAGCTATCATTGCTCTCTATTACAGTCTGGGAGGTCGTTGTACTAGTATATTACGACCTGGCAATACTGTGTTCCTATTGGATGGTCCTTGGTTACGGGGTAACAACATGATAGAATATCCCGAACATATGACTTACTATCTGGTACGCACGACTCACGATCTCGTACGTATGACTTGCTATCTCGTACATGCTTAGCAGTAATTCCATGGCTAAATCAGTCTCCTACCCGGTACAGTTCCCCTGAAGGCCTGTATACTGCCGAGATCCGAAGGGTCGAGGGAGGATACAGTTCGAAGGGGAACTCTACCGGGTAGGAGATTGATTCAGCCATGGAATGATCTTTGTATCCTAAATGTATCTACTATAATTAGAAGAAAAAGGCAAATGCAGCTTTTCCTGGGATTATGTAAGATGCTACATACCAAATCAGTAGCCAAAACATACAATTTCTAGTTCATAATTTTGTGTGAGAAAAAAAAAACACCTCCCCTTCAGGAAGAAATAGGCCTACGCTATGCTATTTTAATGGGAAGATCGTATTTCCTTTGGCAAGATACTGGCTATTGTTAACGTAACATTATACATGTGTTCTAATAGGACAGTTTCAGTATCCTCTTTTATTTTTGGTGTCCGTATATCCCTATAAAGACACTGTATGCACCAGGACTAAAAATGCAGTATGAGGGCATTTTTAGTACCCCATTTAGGATACGACATATTATCCCGTACATACGAGATCTATGTCGTAGTCTACATGCGACATATTATCCCGTACCAACAAATATTATATTAAAATCAAATAGCATGATACACTGTTCGAGCTGCTTTTCGCCTTAAATTGGGTTTTATCCAGTACCATACACTGACACCAACAAATATTATATTGGAATCAAGTAGCATGATAGACTACTCGAGTCACTTTTCGCCTCAAATTGAGTTTGTGTGCAGAAACGGTACTTTGTGGTGTAGGATTCCGTGTGCATAAGACAAAAAAAAGACAAAAAACAAAAACCAAAAACAAAAAAAAGGGCAAAACAAAACAAAAAGAAAAAAAACAAAAAAAAAAAAAACAAAACAAAAAAAAAAAAAAAAAAAAAAAACCACCCACCCCAAAAAACAAAAAAAAACTTTACAGATACGGTAAGTTCGATTTCAGTGTACAGCCCGAACATTATTCAATAATTCATGCTTATATCATCATTGTCCCCTCATATCACTTATAAATATTGCGTAAGTAAGCATTTGGCCAAAAGGCTGCAACGTCAGTTTCCCTATAATGTAACCTCAATTCTTTTTTTTTTTTTTTTTGCAGGGAATGCCTTGGTGATCCTGTCTGTGATCAAATTTAAATCTATGAGGACACCAACAAATTTTCTCTTACTGAACTTAACAATCACTGATTATATTGTGCTATTCATTGCATTCCCTTATAAGGTAATTGTTTTTCCATGATGTAATGTTTAAATACGCTTAAACATTATGCAAGTGCGTGTCCATCATACAGAAAACAAATATTGTTTCCCACCTTAAAATTGGCCATGTTCCTTGGTAAAACAGGATCCTCATTCACTATCAATGAAGCGAACTCGAAAAAAGACAAAGATTTAGTTGGGGCTAACCAGGTATGGCAAAAGACCTCGTAAAATGGTCATACTCTTACTTGCATTTGGCCAAGGTTAAATCTTCATTTTGAAATGTGAAGTCATTTCTATTTATAGTTGCGATGTGCTATCCTGACATTAAATCCGCATCATAAAAGTGATAAATGTTCATACGTTTGGCACTTTGCAAGTTTGGGGCCTTTGATTCCCTGTAAAGCTGTGTGCAAGCGCACCCCTAGTGTTACCAGAATTCAGATATACCACCTTTTTTGCGTGCATTTCGGAGCAGTCCATGTTCAGCAGACTAATGGATATTTGCAGAAATTGAGTCTAATATCCTGTGCTGAGGTTTGTTTCAGCGTCATCTATTATCTAAACTGAACTTAGATGAGAGAAGGAGAGTGAGACAGCAGAGCCAAACTGGGCACAGATAAGCTGCTCGAAACATTGGGTTGATAGTAATGTACATCGCATATCCATATACTTGACCTAATGACCTAGTTTTACAGCAACGAAACCACAAGGACATTAAAGCTCACAGAGAGACACTTCACTGAGACATTACTGTTAAACAGAAACATGATATAGTGGCCTAGGATTCATTCCCAGCAGGTGTTTCCAGCAGGACATAGGTCCACGTGAGATTTTTTTGCGGCAATTCACAAGGTAATTGTAAGCTGAAGGTGAAGAGTACACTACTATATCTGTGTGACAGATACAGGTGATCCAATGCCCTAATTTGAATTCATGATACGTATTTAGGCCTGGTAGGTGCCCAGGTGAGATTCCCTCAGCCAAAACTCAGGCAAAAATACCCTATTATTTGAGGGCAAAAAGTGCAGGATATTGAACTTAATGTCTTACTTTTTGTATTAACACACTCATAGGTTCTGGCATATTTTAATTCAAATTTATAAAACACTAAGTAAAGTTCAAAGAATTTTTACTGACCTTGTACATTAGCACACAGTTACCAATTGGCATGTTTGGTAATCAATGGTTATCAAATGTGGATTAAATAATAATAATAATAATAATAATAATAATAATAATAATAATAATAATAATAATAATAATAATAATAATAATAATAATAATTACTACCAATGGTAAAGATTTACCTTAGGTATATTTTCAAGACTTGCAAGGTAATTCCATCCAATGGTTTAGTTCAGTAAATCAATGATAACAAAAACAAAGCAACATGTTATGCACTAGTGAAACATTCTGCGCTATTTTCCAAGAGGTTTAAGAAAAGATGACATTTGCATTGTAAACCACCCCATTATCACCGGGTCGTGGCTGTTTGAAAAAAGAAATACTACACTGCCCAAGTTATACGCTTTGTAAGGTTGAATAAGGTCTGGCCGGTTAGTTCAGAAAAACGTAACCCATATTTATAAATTTGAATCCAACAATGACAGCAAAGTTATCTACGACAAAAGGTTTAAGAATATTCAAACATCAACATGCACCTTTCAATACCAATGTGAAGAGATAAATTTCACTCCTGACTTAGAGGTCCTCTTGATTGAATGGGTACCACAATTTAGAAGGTTGTGTTTAGGGTGGCTGGAAATGATATTTGAAAACCAAAATGCTAAATTTAATTTTGGAATAGTGTTTTTTTTTTTTTTTTAGCTCCAAAAGTGTACGACATTTGCTACACGAAAGCGCGGGAATTTTCTCGGATCATGGCCCAATGTAGAAAAGTGTGGGCGACGTCACACACGCAACCCGCTGACCAGGGTGAATGTGTTATAAGCCCGAGTACCTTCAGGTAGCGTCATAGCAAATGCAACACAACATAATTATTTTGGAGAGTCTGAATTGAGTTTTCATGTACGTAGTCTCATGAGGATGGACCAGATTTAATAGGAAAAGCTGTAGCAGCAGAGGAAGAGATCATTCAGCCTTACAGACATGAGCGGGACTGCAGCCAGACCAACCCAACTTGCCGTCTGGGCAACGATAATTCGTTGCAAAAGAGATATTTCGTATAAAAATAACTAGATTTGATTTAACGAGAACAAGCATGCATGCAATAAATTGGAATTTGTGTCGGCATGGGCCAGGACTTGTAGTGTTTCAAATTCTAACATTGACGGAAACAGCTACATGCAGCCCACGCCCACGGCATGTAAAAAGTCTGTACAAACATTTAATTTTCTCCTCTCATCTGTATGGTCTGGGGATGATTAAATATTAATTTGCATTTATGAATGGCTTTCAATATCAAAACGGCAGTAACCTCGCGATCCTTGCAAGGGAGTATTTTACGTTTCCGTAAACAACCGTGATCAGTACATGTGCCAATGATCCTATATCTCAGATCGCATCCCTCATCTAACACTGGTAAATATTTTCCTCTGACTGACTTATTTTCTGGGTCCATATTAACGACAAAGATATAATGAGATGATTTTTTACACCCGATTATGGGGAGCTGGCCGTGGACTGTCACAAATAGTGTACATGACTGAAAGAGTTCGAAGGCCAGCTGCCCAATTGGTAGCTGCGCAGATGAGGCGTGAAAGTGGTAGGTATGCAAACAAGTGTTGTTATCTGGTTATGCGATAAAACACATCTCAATATACAGTTGTAATTGGACATACACATTACAGTGGCCAGCTGACTCAACAGAGACCTGTTATAGACTGTTTAACCATAGACATGGGTATGAAACAAGACTAGTCCCCGTTTGTCCATGTTTCCCACCCATTTTGTTTTCCATCAATTCAGTCGCAATTTATAAACGCACTAACGCTTTGTTACAATATCCCAGAGCGGCTTTGTCACTGTGGCAGTCGATTGATAACAGTCGTAGAACTACTAGACATATGTTTTGGTGTAATCCAAGCTTTGAAATCATAATTATACTTACTATTAATTTGTAGATACTGTAAAAGAAAAAAATAATGGTGAATCATTGTTCCTGCACGCTTTTATGAGTTATGCATAATTTGGCTAGTTTAATCAAACCCTGCTATTGGTGGTTAAGCAAGCTGTAGAGATTGTATTGCTACAACACACCGACCTATCCTGGGCATGAACAGGGACGGAAATGAATGTTTCTGCATGCATTTTTTAATCCTGTTTATGAAGTGTGAATAAAATATGTTTAAACCAAGCGACACTTGAAAGCCACTGCTCGCCAGCATGGTTGAGGTCTTGGCTGTCAGCCACCGGTGTTGCGTTTGCGACGTCACTAACCTTACTCACCTTGAGGGTGTCGGAAATGAACGGAAAGCGACTTTCAAGGCGTCGTGAGTTGGGTTTTTTTGTTTTTGTTTTTTGTTTTATAAGGATGTGAATAAAAGCATTATTTTCTCATCTAATTTTTTTTTAAACAAGTGCATCGTATGGTTAGAACAACCCATGAGTCACCCGTTTATCCATTTGAAATCAAGTTCACTGGTACACTGCAAAAGTCTTCTAACATTGAGTCTTATCGGTCATTATGCGATTACGATAATACATTCAAAATGAAAATACAATGATGACAAAGCCTAGTGAACATGTATGGCATGAAACTCGAGCAAAATACAATGTCACTAACTTTGAAGAGAGCCCAGTCATCGGTATGGTAGACGTCGAAAATTACTAAAGCGCAATAAATTGGTAAATATGAACAAAATAGGCAGCGCTACCTGAGGAAAAAAAATAAATATGGATGTATACAGGTGAGACCGCTTCACAGTTTTGGAAGTAATTTGGCTAAATGGTTCACAAACAGTTCAGAGATTTTCTAATTTTGAAGATATTCAAGTTTCCAAATTTCAAATGCTGCTAATTAGCATAATTTAAATTGCTACAACTTTGTTTTAAATTCATTAGAAGCGCAATGGTCAATAACCCCCTAGTAGAAGTTGGAATGATATCTTTATCTGTTATACTTTTGAAGATATTCAAGATTTAAAATTTAAAACGCCCTAATTTTCATAATTTTACACATCTTCATTCCTCTGAATGAAAAGGCCCAACTCTTTGTACGGAGGTACAATCATGCCAATTTTGGTTATTAAATTGCTGTAACATATCGGATTATATAGCGCCCGCTGCGCCACGACCCTAAGGAAACAAACGGTGGGTGCATATCGTTTGGGTATGCCGTATTATGGGAGATATCTCGGTTACAAGGGTCAACTACCCGGCTGAAGCAGAGTCGAGTTGGGACCTAACCGCAAGCTGGTGAGGTCCTTTGGAGCTAGATCAACACAAGCTAATCACAAAGGCTCGCTCTGCACTGTGTGCGCATGATGGAATCAGGTATAGGCCTACAATATTAATATGGCTTTAGTCCGTTCCGCAACGGCTGCTGCTGTTGTCCCCGTATTCTCATCATCACTGTGGTGTCACAACTGAGACTGAGCCAAGTGAAAACAACCCCTGCTTTCCCATTCATTTACATGTTAAATTTCAGGTTCTCACATCTCTTACTTCCAAACATATATTGGTTGTTATACAGTGTGCTTTCACCTGGCTGTGTGTGGCGGCTTGTCAGTTGTTTGCACTTTGGATAAGCTGAGCAGAACAAGTGCGAGGATAGGGAGCCCAATGATACTGAGGTTACGCTGGAATATGACAGTATACTGTTGTAATATACGATTTGTTTGGTTCAAACGTAAATGCTGACATTGTTAAATGCTGGGTGATATTAATATTGAAAACAGTTTTGATATTGATCAAAATAAATTGCAACTTATAATGTGTAGGTTGAACAGATCCGTTCATGTGGTCATCGTGTGGTTCACGTTCACAATCTGGGGAGCTAATTGTCAGTGATGCAGTGATCTGCCAGTCAATACGAAATGTGTATCTTTCAGATCATGGAATATTTTTTCCATTATGATGTCATTCGTTCATCTTTGGAATGTAAATTGGTACACTTTATAGAATATTTTGCCATAGGCTCTTCAATGTCTGGAATGGTTGTCATTAGTATTGAAAGGTGAGATGCCAGAATTTACGTTGAAGACACCAAGGAATTCATCTTTATTTGTAGGAAATTTTGGAGCAAGTAAAGACAGAATTGAGACTTAATATTTTTCCGTCGCCTACTCTGATTGATCAGGTGTATCACAATATTTCCGGTATCTACACTGTTGAATGTAAGATATTTCCACAGACCTTACCGTGCAGTCCAGTTGGCACAAATAGATACACTCATATCTATGAACCAAACAGAACAAAAATTCTGCACAACACACAAATATATATGTAAAACGAACATTTAAGCTCAGTTGCATATAGTAATGTGACTAATATGGAGCACATTTAGAATATCAAAATATTACCAAAGGGATTATGCTAAACAGTTCCCAAAGGAATCCAAAATTCCATTAGTGTGACAGAGAACAAGATTTCTTGCATCCCTAAAATATAGAACATACTGTCCTCTTCACATGTTATAGTGGGTGCCACTGAATTAAATTGACACTGAATATATATATATATATATAATAATAAAGTTGGCATGTGGTTCTTTGCTTCACTCCATTGGATAGTCTACTCAATTTTTATATATATATATATATATATATATATATATATATATATATATATATATATATATATATATATATATATATATATATATATATATATATAATAAAGTTGGCATGTGGTTCTTTGCTTCATTAAACCTGTGCTGTGTTGCTTCACTCCATTGGATAGTCTACTCAATTTATTGTTTCAATATTTAAACGCATCTAAATCGTCATTCCAAATACATCACTTTGTTTCAAAATTAAAACCGCAGCAAAGAAAATTCTGAGTACTAAACTACATTTTCAATGACGGGTGTATTAAATTTGATGTATCAAGTTTAAAATGGTTTCATTAACATAATTTATTTACAATTGTAGGTACCTCGTCATTTGTCATCCAGTAAGCTCCTTAAAAAGTAGTGTTTCAGGTCGGATATGTATGTTGAGTGTCATTATGTGGGTATCTGGCCTAATTGTGGCATTACCTCAAATATACTTTTGGGTATGTATTGCATGACGCCTAAAGTCCATCCAACTTTCAAATACATGGTTGCAATGCAAATTTAACCAGAACAGGCTGATTTTCGGACAGAAAATCAAATGTCTCCCCGTGCGCCGTTACTATTGTCGCCCTTATTTTTACAAACAGCCATACCAATTCCAATAATCTGCAGATATGGTGAAGGTACACTCTTTATTGACATTTCAAAAAGTTGATATATGACAAAATGCCCATGTGACCTTGAAAAATAGGTCAAGGTCATACATCTGCAGTTACAAGCAAGGTCTTACAAAAGTCTTACATAGAAACATAATCACACATAATATCCTCTTTAAGACAAATCTTTCTCAAGTGGATATGCAATGATTTTTAAAACGTGGCCATGTGACCTTGAAAATGAATCAAGGTCAGCCATCCACAATCCCAACATAGTTGGTATTATGGTACATAAGTATGCAAAATTTCAACCTCCTAAGTCAAATCTTTGCAGAGTTGTTGCGTCCGTGTCAATTTTAGATGACATGCCCATGTGACCTTGAAAAATATGCTAAGGTCACCCATCTGCAATCCCAAGGAAGATCATATATAGGAACATCTTCACATAAAATGTCAACTTCCCAAGTCAAATCTTTCTTGAGTTATCGCGTCTGCAACGCACGCAACAATGTGTTGAAGAAGAAGAAGAAGAAGAAGAAGAAGAAGAAGAAGAAGAAGAAGAAGAAGAAGAAGAAGAAGAAGAAGAAGAAGAAGAAACGGACGCAAAAACAATATGTCCCCCGTTGCACGGGGACACATAATTCATGTTTTAAAATGACTGAGGTATGTATGGGTTAATATATATACGAATATTGCCGAAGAAAACTAAATACATGCCACGCCTAAGGATTCAAATGTCAGCTTGCTTGACGTGACTGTACAAGACGATACGGACTCTTACGGTATACCGTGTTTGTTAGGATCATTATTTCGTTGATGGGGGTGGAGATCTCGAAGATGTGACTCTTAAAAATAAAAATCATCATCTCCAGCACTGTAGCACTGTTTCATCAATGCACTAAGTCACTGCCGGCCATGTACAGACAGCCATCGTTAAAATATTTAAATTTAAACTTAGAATGATCTTCATAAAATCAATATAATAGACAGATTATTACCATTTTTATGAGAAGAATGCTTGCTGTATGGTGAAGTGTAGGCGTTTAAAATGTAGAAATTAATAGCTCACTGAAGCCCATGCCAGGTTCAACTTGAGTATTTTGATAATTTGCGGTTATATATTAGGTCTACATTATCATACAACTTGCTTTAAATGGTTATCCATCCACTCATTCACTAGATAATTTGTCATCAACTGCCTCTCTGACATTATCGTGTCTTTTTTGCTGCCACCATTTGATTTTCATGTGAATTCTTTCTGTGACTTGTGTCTTTGTATAAGCTTTGTGTGTCATAACTAAACTTCAGAGTGCAAAATTTGCAGACACAGGTATGTTGTCATAATATTAACTAAAGCATGCTATTTTTTCAACACTTTTGCAATAAAGGTTTTCAGAATGACAGTGTAAATGTGAAGCAGCAACTTTCATGTTCTATTTGTTTGACGATGTAAAAGTTCACATTTGTTAAACATTACATGTATTTCAGTCAAGATACTATTCATCTATGGAATACAATAAATGATAACCTGCATTCGGGATATATGCAACTTCTACACTGAAGGCGCACCAAAGTGCAGTCTCCACGTAGCTTTTACAGAGAATCATCATTGGTTAAATATTTTCTGAGTTATCAAGGCAATAATGAAGTCCACCAAAGCGGCTCTGTGACCTTGGGAATTTCATAAAGGTCCCCTAGCCCCTCTACAGGACCATCGCCATGTGCAACATGAAATTCATCTTGAGATATCAACCCAACAATGATTCATTTAACATGACAAAATATTGGCAGCGAAATTGTTTTCAAAGATTTCACAAAAAGTGAAAAGAAAATTAATACCACACGTATTGAACGTTTTAATAAAATCAACCCATAGTTTTCTCTCTGTTTTGCAGATGTTTGTTAAATATTCCTTTCTGGAGTCAGAATTGCCAGCACACTCTTGTGTCCAACATATGATCAACACTCCATCAGTGGAAAAGCTGATAAAAGCTCTTTATCCAGTCATCGTGCAAGTGGCTTTACCAGTTATTGCGATGGCGTACACATACACCAGGTCTTGTTTGGTCATTTTAAAGAGTTTGAAGCAATGCATATCACTCTCAAGTGATAGTGAAAGGTATGAACCATCTACAAAGAGTCGCTATGCTGGCCTTTCAGGGATTATATATATATATATATATATATATATATATATATATATATATATATATATATATATATATATATATATATATAAGATATTTTGTTGCAGGGTTGTCTATATTGTTAGTGCTGTAAAAAATACACAATTAAGTAAGCCTGAACCGAGACGCGTGGTGGACCACCCAAAAAAAAATCAGAGCTGAGAAATTAGCAACATTACTTTTCTCAGATTAGTTGTGGTTAAGAAGAACATGCCAAGCAGTTAAATTACCTCAGTTGTGCCAGGTAAGATTCACTTGCCCTCTCTATCGGGACTCATGGCAACCTTGGCTCTTTGCTTTTCAGCCAGGAATGTTGCGGGCCCGTTTGCCTATTGTGCCAGGTTTACCGAGAGATTCGAGAGGAATGCGGGGCAGTGGATCTGACGTGGCATACGGCGGTAAATTAACTACTTGAATATGACAATATGTCAATGACTTCCACTCTTTGTCCCGCAATACCACAGTTTTAAAAGCAATGTGCTTTTAAACTTACATTTTATGGTAATTACTAATCTGAAAATGTCTCAATTATAAAATAAAAAAATATTTTCGGAATACTTTTCTCACAACTATCACGTCCGTGGCCAGTTTCAGCTTGCAAAAGAAGTCATCTCGCCATTCCGTTTTGTACAGGATCACCAAAAGTATGCAGTGGCATGAAGCATGCGAAAAAAAGTATTTGCGTTTTAGATTTTAAAATTTCCTTAATATTATGACAAACATGACTAAAGTGTTGCTTTTATATATGTCCTAATGGTTTGGTTTTAATCTGTTTTATTTCTTTGAATCTGGCTTGTGACACACTCCAATGTTTTTTCTTTGTCCCGTTCTTTGGTGCACAGGCAAAACACTACAGCAACATGTACTCTTGGCAAAAAAAAAAAAAAAAAAAAAAAAAAATCCATTCGCCATAATCGAGTATTTGGGTAAGGATGTTGTAGTGAATTTGCTTATTTTGTAGTACCAGCGATGCTGCAACGCTGCAGGTCCGACTCCACAGTGAACGCTGACGAAACATCTCCGCCAAGAGAAAATTTGTCCCTTCGCGTACGGCACCTGTTAACGGTAGCTCCTCCCATCTGAAAGTCATGATCTTCCAAATCCAGCTTTCTTCGTGCATACTCTTGTTTCTTGAAAATTGTCCCACCACTTCTGTACCACTGACCTGGAGCACCCCATTCTCCTGGCAACACCTCTACCATAGCAATGATCCTGGCTCTGTCTAATTTATAGAGCCATACGCCATGTGTTGCCATTGGCTCCTGATCAAGTCACTGCAAAGTCGAAAAGGGCAAACAACGAAATGTGTCCCACTCAGAGCTAGAACAACACTTAACATATCTTAAGCTCCCTTCTTGAATGTGTATAAATTACGTATACAGTACCGATCGAAAGTCTTTTAACACTTCCACGCGCTTACTCAGGCGAGTTACCCTGCTGACATGCCGCGCCCGCGTGGACACGGCCGCGGAGGACCGAGATGAAAAGATATTTACATGTATACCTACTGTAAAGTATATAATCAATTTCAACGAATGGCCAGTTGTCTTCACGTGAAATAAATGTGGGATCCGGCTGGATATGGATCTATACTAAGTGATCTTTGGCATTTTTCTTAGACACAGTACACATGTAGCCTACTTCAGGATTTTTCTTTCACAGTAAAATAACAAGGTACACGTATACATGTACATGCAGATCCACTTTCAGTGTCACAGTTTACGAATCATCCTTCACAAGCACTATTATTTTGGTATCCAGAATCCCAGCATATAGGCCTAGTCAACAGATCGGGTCAACTGTGTGTGCCACAACTATTAAAAAAAAATCGGAAAGCACAACATCCGGTCACTCCAGTGGACTTCATCAGAAATACCATCCTCCAGTGTTAAGATTTCACTGCTAATAAAATAATAGGAATAGTGCAACACGTCCGTTTCCTTGAGACCGATGGGCGCCACCGCGGTCTTGCCGTTGGATAGTTCACCTTCAATTTCGTTCCAGAAAAATGAACAGAAGAGCTGTTACAGTACACGTCAAGGCCTACGAGTACGATTGTCTGAATTTACAAGTAAAACTTACAAGTTACATGTGAGATCAGTGACTAGTGCTTCGCTTTCAGCACTGAGTTTGTACTTGTAGGGTAACCCTTGATACGCAATAACCAGTTACTAAAGTTAGCCCATAGGTGCCATGGACCGGTAACCCTGTAAATAGATAAATAGATTAAAAAAAATAGATAGATAGACAGATAGACAGACAGAGATATAAATAAATAAATAAAAAAAAGTGCCAAGACCGTAACTGTGATTGTAAAAAGATACGGCGACTCAGAAATCTATTCAATTTAGGCCCCATGTGTAACTATCTGCCTAAATCAATGATTCCACACCTGGTACAGCTATCATAATCAAATGCAGGCGGATAAACAATGCCAGTCCGTTGGTACCATGTCGCTCACGGAGGGGATACAGTGTCAGTAGGCTTCCTGGTAGGCCCGGAACAGTTGCATGGAACTCTTATTAAAATCGACCGGAAGAAGAGAGCTATCGCAAGTTAAATAAAATATATTTTCATGTACAGTTATGCCGAAGTTAATATTAATTCTTCTGTATACATATTGTCTAAGGGAAAAAATAGCCGTGATGCCCGTGGATATGGATGGACTCGTCTGTTGTCATGGACTGACCAAAGCATGACCACGAAGAGAATTCTTCTGGGGCACGGTTGGTGACGCGATCGAAATTTTCCAGAAACTGAGAAACGAAAGCCTGTGTTCCTGGCGTGCCACCGGCGAACAAGTTGAAACTTTTGTTAATATCTTTGCAGTGGCCGTGGAAGTTTTCCGTGTGCTTTCTAATAAAATTCAGTGTGCAGGTAATGTGTTCTACGCTTTGCATGCACAAGCTTACCGTTACCAAGGAGGTGTAGTTTTCCCTGCTTGATGTTAGTAACGCATGGAAATCGGTCCGAAAGTGCACCGTGACCAGGGATGCAGCTGAAGCATTCGGCCTCACGCAGCCACACCCACAGGCCACAGTCACAGAGCACAAAATTGCAATTGTCTTCGTTGCAGGCCTATTTCCTCTTTAAGTACAACATCTGGGTGTGTTTTGGCAGTATATCTAAGTTCTAACACCCAAGGATAGATACACACCAATTCGTTACCGTTAGGCTGGAAACGCTTTAGTTTAGTTCTTCTAAACCAGCCTAAGCAAAGTTGCTGTGGGCCCTGGTTATGTAAATTGATAGGAACATTAATTGTCATCTGTACATTTGCAACGGACGTGAAAAACCCTTTTCTCGGAAAAGGAAACTATTGGTATGCAAAAAGATATCAATCGGCCGGCAAATAAATTATTTTATTTTTGTACTGTTTCTTACGGAGCCCCAGAAGGGACATGAAGAAAGAAAAAAAATTATTTCGTTCCCTCGAAATATATTTCGTTCCCACGAAATAAATATTTCGTGGGAACGAAATAATATTTCGAGGGAACGAAATATTATTTCGTGGGAACGAAATACTATTTCGTGGGAACGAAATAAAATAAGAAAATCTACCATGTCCCTTTAGGGGTAAAATGTGGAGCCCCTAAGGGGTCACTTTGAAAATATGAATGGATATCAGTATATGTACCAGGCATATATTTCGTTCCCTCGAAATGTATTTCGTTCCCTCGAAATGTATTTCGTTCCCTCGAAATATATTTCGTTCCCACGAAATATTATTTCGTTCCCTCGAAATGTATTTCGTTCCCACGAAATATTATTTCGTTCCCACGAAATATTATTTCGTTCCCTCGAAATGTATTTCGTTCCCTCGAAATGTATTTCGTTCCCACGAAATATTATTTCGTTCCCTCGAAATGTATTTCGTTCCCACGAAATATTATTTCGTTCCCTCGAAATGTATTTCGTTCCCACGAAATGTATTTCGTTCCCTCGAAATATATTTCGTTCCCTCGAAATAAGTATTTCGTTCCCTCGAAATACATAAGATCCCCATGTGGTTACAACAGACTGGGGTTTACATACTCTCAGTTGCATTGATTGATCCTATCTGCGCTGTCTGGAAACAATCTTTGACGTGCACGTGTGAGATAGTATCACATATCTGGTAAGTGCCAAATTTTACATCACGAGACACAATTGATATCATCAAAACATTTGAATGAATGTATAGGCTTGTGAATTTATGCCCACAAGGCAAGTATGGCATTGATATCAAACTTATGAGAAATATTGTTTTAGGTCTGCAGTTAGCAAAGGACTTTTTTGGTACTTTTTCACGTTGAGGTGAATTATTTTAATATTTCTGCTTTCAGTTTCATATTTTGTTACAGTCTTCTGTATTTTGTTTGCTATCTGCAACTGGGCAGTTTGCATGCAGCTTATAGAAAGATAATAAGGTTTGACATCCCAGAACCTTAGTCCCTTAAACATATAAAATATTTTAATTTAAAACATAAAGTAAATGTTAACTTTCATCCAATTAGATGATTGCTGTATTTTCAACTGTCACAGTGTTGCCATAACCCAAAATTGCTTTACTGTCGTTTTGCCCTCATTGTCAGCTGAGCACTTTGTTTTTTAAGAATAATTTTTCTATTGATATTCATGGTATATTGCAGTTATGGCATACCAAGGACATCCATCTCGCTTAGACCTCATAAGAATATACTACTCATTAGGAATGCAGTGCAAAGATATACTTGTTGTTTTGGCCGTTGAACACAAGATAATCATAAGTGAACGACATCTCAAGCGAATTTTACAATCTGCTGGCCTATCAAGAAGGAAAGGATACAGTGATCTGGGGGACGTTGTCGTGTTTATAAAAAATAATCTAGAAAATACGGGACAGCTACATGGCTACCGGTGGATGTACACAAAATGTCTACAGAATGGACTGAAAGTTAGGAAGGAGGACGTCAGGATGATCCTTTCCACATTGGACCCTGTTGGGACACTTGCACGAGGATCAAGGCGTCTTGAACGACGCGCTTACTTTGCCAAAGGTCCAAATTTCATTTGGCATTTTGATTCATACGATAAACTAAAACCATTTGGGATATGCATTAACGGATGCATCGATGGTTTCTCAAGAAAAATTATCTGGTTGAATGTCTATCATACAAACAGCGACCCTATGATCATAGGTGGTTACTTCTTGGAAACTGTACGTACAGTTGGCGGCTGTCCATTTAAAATTAGAGGTGACGCTGGAACTGAAAATGTGAGAGTGAAGGAATTTCAGAGGTTTCTTAGAAGAGACACAAATGGCCAAATTGATAATGGAAGTTATCTGGAAGGTGCTAGTACTGCAAATACGAGAATTGAAAGCTTTTGGGCTCAATTTCGTAAAGAGTGTTCTCAATTTTGGATCGACCTCTTCTATCAGCTACGGAATGATGGACACTACAGTGGCAACTATCTCGACCGAAACCTGTTGCAGTTTTGTTTTTTAGGAATGATTCAGGTGGGTAAATAATGTATGATTATTAGTATTTCCAGCCCTTGGAAGAACGTGTTTTTTAAGGCCATTTGAAAAGATATTCTGAGCTAACTTTTATTTAAGGCCGAATAGGACGCCAAGGAAATTCTTTATCTTAATTTGATATGATATATCGTAGAAGGCACCGACCTGTATAAAATTTTCTGACGTGAAAAGAAACATTAAGCCTGTGTAATCATCTGAATAAATTATTATAAAAAACATACCTTAACTTCCTATTGTTGTTACCAAGGACGGTATAAGATTGAAATAAGAATGTGATGTTACAGCCTTATAGTTATACCATTAAAATTAATGCAAGAGATGTCTAGGCCTACTGGCATTGTCCATCACCTGATGTACTTTGTATAGATTCTGTATAATGGGCATCCTGCACGTTGATGAACTGAAATTATTATGTTGTCCAGTTATGTTTACATAACATTTAACATACGTTACGTACGCCTAGATCACGATCAGTGCTGTTCATTGTATCCTATCTTTTTAATTGGTATCCTCAGATATGAAAAAAAAAATATACATATTCCATCATATCTTGGTCAATGTGGACCACAGAATATATTGGTGCTAACCTGAAAAACATATGTAATTAGCTGTATTGATATTTCTAATGTCTGTTTAATGGGAGAAACTCCAATAGCCCAAAGTGCAAAATTGGTATATTGCCTTCTCATCTGGTTATGTTTCTAGTTTCCCACATAAGTGTGTTTGTGTCGTAAATTTCATAAAACCAACTTGTCATTTTATGTTTGAATGTTATACGTATTTGTTACGTACAGAGAAAATGCAAATATGGTTAAACATCTAAGTTTCCGATGTATATTTCGACGAATAAAACTATCGGTGTGGGGTAAATTGATGTATCTTCAGTAATATATCTATCATTTGAGGTTATTACAAAGTTATTATCTATCTATCTATCTATCTATCTATCTATCTATCTATCTATCTATCTATCTATCTATCTATCTATCTATCTATCTATCTATCTATCTATCTATCTATCTATCTATCTGTCTGTCTGTCTATCTATCTGTCCGTCCGTCCGTCCGTCTGTCTGTCTGTCTTTTTCTGGTTTTCTCTGCCTGTCTGGTTTTCTCTGTCTGTCTATCTGTTATAATTTGTATTATAGTATGACCAGGTTCTTCCTTATCTATCTATCTATCTATCTATCTATCTATCTATCTATCTATCTATCTATCTATCTAGATAGATAGATAGATAGATAGATAGATAGATAGATAGATAGATAGATAGATAGATAGATAGATAGATAGATAGATAGATAGATAGATACATACATACATACATACATACATACATATTTCGTGTTCTTGTTCTAACTACTGTGGCCAGGTGGCTTTATTGTTAAAACCGAATTGTCGTTATGGCTTCGTCATATGAGCCAATTGTGCTCAACATTTTTGTTTCTCTATATTTCACCAGGATAACATCGATGATGTTGTTCGGGTATGGGACAATCATATCATCCGTCCGTCCAAGAACCGGAATGTCCCAAGCGGCCGCCCTATGGTGATGTATGTGGCACCGGCCTTTTACGGCACACAGGATTTTTTACATCCAGTGAGTTCAGAAGAGGTAACAGTTTGTGAACAGCGATGTCTTTATCGTTCATCGTACCCATGTGATCAGGACATTTATAACTTATGTTTGCTTATCATGCAAGAAGAGCACCTTGCTTGGCCTAATACGCCACAGGACGGAATGAGCCTCTTTATTAATTTAAAAATTAGAGCCAATGAGGCGTTAGGCAACAGTACCTAAAACGATTAGTACCGTGGAACCATTCGACGAAACAGGCAAAATGTGTGAAGACAACGTTATTTGACATTTGTAATATGTTTATACCATAATGACACCAGAATAATGTATTTTCTTAAACGGCATAAGTACGACCTTTCAATTGTGCTCCTGCAAGTATAATTTGGCGCCCTGTCAACTGACATGCCTATAAATGGTCCAGGATGGAGACATTTATCAATTAAATGGTGTGCTCAGACCTTGGTGTATACATAAGTATTCATCAAGAAGTAGATAATAATAAAAATGCATTGTGTTCTAATTTAATTCCATTTTGATTGGCATGAAACGTACAATAGTTACTTCATGTGGTGATATACACCAATATGCATGTCACGGTCTAATGCTAAGTATTCTGTGTCAGACGGAGTCGTAATTTACGGCTTTCTTCATCGCAATATTTGTTACAATATGTATTCCCAAATCGTTCTCCAGTATAAATACTGGTCATATCTCAAAATAATAGGTTAATGTTTTTTTCTTCATTTGTTTCATTTATTCATTTGGTATTTTAAGCACTGTATCTCTGGCTGAAGCGGCTATACTAACAGAGGTCAAGGTACCGCAGAAAACGTTTCAAACTCTTCGTTCAAACTGCTGGACTTTACGAGTCACATTTATTTGTATAAAAAAATCAGTCATGCTGCCACTTTGTCTGTCGTGTCTTTGTGTGCATCTTTTAACGTGTATGTGTGTCAACACAAACCATAATTGCATTCCTTGGACTACTTTGTTAAGTCTGGCTATGAACACAGACTCTCAGAATTTTGGCATTGATGTAGTGTTACCAATGAAGTTTTGCATATTAGCAATGTGTTCAAAATTATGCAAAGTTTGATTACTTAAAACTTTGCCAATCTGTTACGTACGTAAAATGCAACGGACCTGCCACTTTCATGATAGTAAAACAAAGAGCCAAGCAAATATCTTTCAACTTTGTACTCAGCAGAGCAAAGGTATACATAACAATACCAATTAAATGCTTTTCAATCAATTTCCTTTCATTATATAACATACTTATCGCAAATTGGAATGGGAAGTTCATGGCGGAGTTAATGCTAGCACCACGTCAAGTTGAGAGTTAGACAACATTATTGTTGTTGGTCAAAGTAGTTTAATGTTTTCTTCAAGACGGGCATTTTTCTTGCATGCAAACAGTATATGTTAATTTTATTATATCAAGATGAAGATAGACCGCTGCTTTTCTGGGTGAAATCAGGCCAAAACCAAGTATCTTGAGATATTTTATTCTAGATGAGTGAAGTGTTGTTGCAGGGAGTCTGAATGAGGGGCTAAATTCCAGCTGGCAGTTACTACATCCCTAATTACCAGACACCTGGCCAAAGTTTCGACCTGATACTACGAAATATCCTTGTCTGAGTTTCGACAGTGTAATAACACTACATCCAGCCCAGTGTTAATACATGTACATAGTAATGCAGTGGCTCAAACTGGTTGCTTTTATTGCCACAGGCCGAATGTACTGTATGTATGTATGTATGTATGTATGTATGTATGTATGTATGTATGTATGTTTATTTATCTAGATGAAAACAGTGCTTGAGAGGGCAGATCTGTTTGAAGTGCCCCTAAAAGGCAAAATCCATCTGGGAGTTACATAATAGCACACATGCTAACCTAGCTGATTTTTGTAACCAATAAAGGTTTAATATATTCTTAGGATTTCTTCAAAATTGCTGCAGTGTACTTTTTTGTTGGCATTTTTTGACAAAAGTTGAGCATTTTGTCATGCTCGTCATACAAGAGGATCATCTGAATCGGACAGCTGGGATTTCTTTGAAGTGCCCATCAAAGAACCCTTGTTGGCCATACAGAGGCAATGCTGTCTAGAGACAGGCATGTGCAATTTGTTCCGTATTCACACATACACACATATTTGCTGTGAGACAACTGCCTGAGACTTTGAAGGCAAACAGTTGTGTGAGAGAGTAAAGTTGAGGCAGTGTAATTGAGCTGGGGACAAGGGTCGGCTACACAGGATAGACCAATTTGCAATCACTCAAATACCGAGCAAAAATTCTGTGTATATAATTGAAAGCATCCTCACGGCAACTCGCTTATAATTAATTAGCTTTAGGCAAGTGTTACTCAAATATTAAGTGCTTAATTCAGACAGAATATTTGACAAAATAACTGAACATCAGATTCATCTGTGAGCCTTTTTTCAAAAGAAAATACAAAAAACAAAACAAAAACAAAAAAATCTGCTTTCGTGAGGAAAAGCGTGTCGATTATACCCCTGTGTGTCGAATAGTTATCAGTGACAGTTTTAAAAGTTGGATGATGTTGTCCCATATTTTATAGATATAAGACATCGAAGCATTTCTCCACCATGGGTCCTTTTTACATAAAAAGGCACCTATGTCAATGCCGCGATGTATTACCTAATTTCTCATATTACCGCAAGTACTGCGACAGTACCATACACCTCTATTTGTTATATTTGTGTATAAAGATGGCAAGGGTCTAGCCGAGCCGTGGCTTAGCCGCCTAATGTCTTCTAAATCCGAGCGCCGGCTCCAATTTTTTAACGTCGGCTAAGCCGTGGCTTGGCTGACGGCTTGTGGTAATATCGTTGTGGAAAATATATAAAATAAATTTATAAAATAAAGCTATCTCTTTCGTGAAAACTCACTGTACACTGTTGTTTTCGTTTTAACAAGGAGGGGCATGCACATTTGATTTAATTAGCATTGTTTAAAACTCCAGGCCTGAATGGGCCAGCCAAAACAATAACCCATTCAAGGAGCAAAGTAAGCAATAGCGAGATCGGCAAGCTGTTAGACGTATTCTTGTCTTGTATCATGTTACTTGAAATTAAAATAAATTCCTCGTTATTCTATACTAAATTTTTCATGTTTTCACTGCCACATTTTACGACTCATATGAACCACAGCCGACTGAGCCACAGGCTCAAATTGGCGCGCGCCGGCTCGTTGTTTAGGTTGAGCCGGCTCTAAAAATTCTAGTTGGCTGCCATCTCTATTTGTGTGTAAACTTGACATATTGTTTTAATCAATTTTTTTTTCTTAATTCCCTACCTCTCCACTCGAGTTTTTTGCGCGGACTTAAATTCATACACCACACAAGCCAGAATCTCGAAATTTTGCATGGCCATAGCATCTATAATTAAATTATGCAGAGTGTTTTGAATAGTCAAGATGCTGAAAATTATACAAATTACGGGTATTCAAAAATTTCAATTGCTTCTGGCTTCCAAAGAGTTTGCCACATAGAGATGTTTCATGGGGCTGTGCACATTCAAAATGGATAGTATTTTAATTTCATGCTAATTCGGGACGCTTTCACATTTTAAGGTTGAATCTCTTAAAAACGGTAGTACATAGAAATGCCATTCCAACTTCACTATGCATGCTATGGGACATCCTATATAGAGCACTATCGGGTATTCAAAGTAAATACCAGGATGCCCGAAAATCGGGTATTGCAATATCCGGGTACCCGGCTGGGTATTAACCAGTTTTGGGGAAAATAAACCAGATAAGCAACCAGACAATGCTCTAATTCTATGATCAGCAGTGACAGAAATGTGTAGCTTCTTTATTCTGTCTGTGTTGTTAGGCAACAGAATTGAGAAGACGCCATGATCAGGGCATGTGCGACAGGATTTCTTACTTAACCATCTCAATACAGCACTTTTCTACCGCACAAAAGAAAATGTCTATATATTAGTTTTCTGTGATTTGAGGATAATGGAATGACTTAGTAACTTTGATTTTTGCATATGTAAGAGCAAAGATACACGCAAAAATAAGCATGAGTATGAAAGACCACATTTCAAATTTGTAATTTAGATGACTTAAAATGGTATTTCAATAATGATATATCACGCTTCAAGTAAATAGGGCTCCAAACTGATAAACACAATTACCAGTATGGATAGGATTATGTTTTATGTTAATTAAGTCCGGTATTCATACTGAAATACACAGTGTGCACTTAACCCACACTTTATCCGAATATTTCTGAAATGATTTATATTAATAGATTAAACCATGGTCCCATTGTTTCCACCAATGCTCCTTCTTCCCTTTTTCGAAAAATACCGCGGCTAACTTCTTTTGTTTAGGCACTATTTTTGGTGCTGGACTTTGAAATATTGCCAAGTTTATATTCAATACCCAAAAATTTTAAAGAGAGTCGCACTGGATACGAGCCTATGTTAGTTGCATTTTCATTAGCCCAGGTAGCCGGCAGTTATACCACTACACCACCCCGCTCATGGCAAACCATCCACTGTGTCGCGCCTTATATTAAGTCAATTGTACGGACAAGGTTTCAGCATATAGGGCGCTGGGTGTAAATAATACCTCAAAGCAGCATTTATGATTTTTGCAGGGAAATTGACGCTTTGGTTCTAAAACATAACTTAATAAAGACAACATGGTTTGAAAAGGAAAACCCATGTCCATTCGTGGCTTCTTATGGAAGTCTCATTTACTTTTAATAATAGTCTTCATTTCCAAAGTATTTGAAACACATTTGTTCCATTTTATGACACGTTAAGTGATCAAGTTCACTTTTGATAATTCGATTGCTTCTAACACTTTTAAACATACTAATTTGCGAAAATGGTAACATTAACTGTTAATCATGACATAAAACATATTGCTAACAAAACTGCACAAGTCTATCAAAAAAACACCAACATGAATGGCAGTACGACGTTCATATAATGCTGAAGAATGGTACAGTAGGTAATTCGCAGTAAAGTCAACAAACGATCTTAACCTCAACAAACTATCGCAGTAAATTCCACAAACTATCTTATGAGATCAAAGTCAAGAGTTTGATTATAACTATTATAACTACGCACTGCCTGTGGAATGAAGTCTTTTTTTTCAAATTATTTCCATACATATAATCCACACACAAGAATTTAATACTGACAGAAAATCTCCACGAAATTCAGAGAATGATTCATATGTAAGCAGATGTAAACCTATACTGTAGCATGAGTAAATTCACATAATTTGGTTTCTCAAAAAGCTGACCTTACATTTATTTTCAATAATACTTTGCATTTCCAAGGTATTTGAACAACATTTTTTTTTTGCATTTTATGATACCTTAAGTGATCAAGTTCACTTTTGATATTTCAAATGCTTCTAACACTTAAAACATACTAATTTGTGAAGGCATGTACAGACAAGAAAATAGTAACATTAACTATTAATCATGACAAACATATTGCTTATAAAACTGCACAAGTCTATCAAAAAAACCTCAAAACAACAGGGATGGCAGTGCGACGTTCGTGTAATGTTGAAGAATGGTACAGTAGCCAATTCGCAGTAAATTCAACAAACCATCTTAAATTCAACAAACTATCTTATTAGATCAAAGTAGAGAGTTGGATTATAACAAAACTACGTATTGCTTGTGGAATATATATTTTTTTTTCAAATTATGTCCATAATCCACACACCCTATTTTAACACTGACAGAAATTCTCCTCGAAATTCAGAGAATGATTCGTATTTTGTTGACAATTCCAACAAGCTAGTGCAAGTGTGTGCCACTGGCCTTCTTACTAATCCGGTGACATCTACAAAATTAATGTCAATTTTCTCTTGAACCATAAGATCTGAGCCCGTGGTAAACCTTAGAAAGTTTTGCAATAAGCCTTCATCCAGTTTTTTTTCTTCAAATTATGTCCATAATCCACACACCCGATCTTAACACTGACAGAAATTCTCCTCGAAATTCAGAGAATGATTCGTATTTTCTTGGCAATTCCAACAAGCTAGTGCAAGTGTGTGCCACTGGCCTTCTTGCTAATCCGGTGACATCTACAAAATTAATGTCAATTTTCTCTTGAACCATAAGATCTGAGCCCGTGGTAAACCTTAGAAAGTTCTGCAATAAACCTTCATCCAGTTCTCTCATTAATCGTTTCAGGTGGTTGGCAACGCTTGCTTCCTCCTGTGTCATTGATGAAGGAAATTTGAACAACTGTGTTACGCGCCGTGCGTTTGGAATTAATGAGTCATATAACTTAGTCAACTGTTCTGGCTTTATGTCTGCATGTTTGAGAAAAGGTCGCCAGCAATCAACTACATACATGCTTTCCTGAATGATTTCCTTGTGTGCTATTTCAGTTATGATTGTGTCAATGTTACTTTGTTTTGGAAGTTTTTTCACATGATGTAACTCCAAGAAGTCAAGTAAGTCTTCTTCTCGGACTGATGTTATGTCGGCTAGTGCGTGCTGTAGCATGTCCTGATCACACTGTGGGATCATCTTGTAGTACGCCTCCAACAAATTCGAACTGTATGATCCATACAGACAATACAGACAATATTCCATAAATGGAGCCGAGATCCTCACTGGGAAGTATCCAACACTTTTCCATCCAAACAAAGCTATTTTGGCCACGGACTTCCATTCATCTTCTCCATAATCATGGCGTAAGGCCGGAATTTTACACGCAATCCCTGTAGTGTTTTCGTTGTAGAATGCCTCCCAGTATTCGGTCAATATATCACGTGTTACGCCACCGGAATCTTCTGCTGTTTCATTCGTTCCATTTGGCAATACTACAGTAAATTCTATAATATCACGGAATGGGTCCACCTTCTCAAAAGCTTGATTCAGCTCTTGAAGGATGTGCCCCCTGTGTAAAGTAATGTTGTGTTTTTTGGCTGGTAATCCTTCATACAGTATAGTTTCATCTAAAGCAGAAATACTAGCGGTGGTTGCTGCCATGTCCTCCCTGAAATTCAATTCGGCATCGCTCTCCGGATCCTTTGCGACGTCTGTGTCAGTAGCAGACATGTGTGTGATAATGCAATCTGACTTTTCTGGTAGTAAGTAGTCTAGAACATCGAAATCATCCACATCGTCTGGTATTTTTAGGTCAGGTAAAGTGTCTGCATCGTCCAGTACTTGCAAGTCAGGTAAGGTGTTTGCCGCAATCCCCGATAACGACACTGCTTGTTTGACCAGGTCGACGTCTGCGTTTTTTGTCGGAGTGCTAGTCTTCTGCTCCAGACCCACACTGGATGGAACTGGATCGATGTCCATTGGTGCATGCACTGAACTTGTTGCTAGAGTCATTGATGTATTTTGGTTGTCCTCTTCGGATTCTGAACTACAAGCATACTTGCTGTGAGATGAAAGGTAAAGGCGCAGGAGTTTCACTTTTGTTCTCAAATATATATCACCTACCGCTTCAGTAAGCTCCACTTTACTGCGACTAAAATCCATCATTTCAAAGGAAAAGTCTTCTACAGCACTTTTTTTTGATATGCCTCCTGGGAAGAACAATTCAATTGCCTGCTCCTTCACAAATTGTACAGTGCTGTCAAATGCCAAATTTAAATGTCTGGTTCCACCCCCACTTGACGATTTTACCTGCTTGTATGTCTTGCTGCAATTTTCATAATTCAGCCAACCGACTTCTACTCTTCTAGTTTTCTTTTGTGCATTACTATTTCCGATCTGACCCTTTGATCTTGTCAAATGCTCATCTTTGTGTCCACTTTCTAACCTATGCTTAAGGCGGGATAAAAGGGACATCTTTTTCAATTCTGTAGTTGATTCTGTTCTCTCTGTGACTTCTTGTTTCCTGGCAAAGGCAAAAAGGGCTATTCTGTCCCCATAATTGGGTAAATAGGGCTGTAGCTGAGAGTCGTCCATGACCTGGAGAACACTGACATCAATCTGAATATAAAAAAAAAAAAAAGAAACATATAGTGCTGCACATGCATTTAAACAATTTTTCCTGGGTATATTTGGGTATGAGTATAGCCAGTCGAGTGTTAAGGGCAGGTTGACTCGGTGTGGTTTCATAACTATACACATGAACGGTGCACCACTGTTTATTCTAGCTTAACGGTCAGCATCGAACATTAAATATTTAACAAAATTCTTGCAAAAGATTTACCATGCTTCTAGGCTTTTCATGTCGTGCGACACTCTTCACGTCCTTAAAGCAGTCTTGTTTGCAGAAGAAAAGCAAAAGAAAAAAAAAAAAAGAAATAAAAATTTCAGATATAACTATAACAGGCTGATTTTCCAACTGAAAATCAAATGTCTCCCCGTGCGCCCTTACTATTGTCCACCTTATTTTTATAAATAGGCATACCGATTCCAATGATCTACATATATGGTAAAGGTACACTCTTTATTGACATTTCAAAACATCGATTTTTGAGGAAATGCCCATGTGACCTTGAAAAATAGGTCAAGGTCATACTTCTGCAGTTACAAGCAAGGTCATACAAAAGTCTTACATAGAAACATAATCACACAAAATGTCAACCGCTTTAAGACAAATCTTTCTCGAGTGCATCTGCAACGATTTTTACAGTGGCCATGTGACCTTGAAACTAGGTCAAGGTCACCCATCTACGATCCACACTTAGTTGGTATTATGGTACATAAACATGCAAAATTCCAACCTCCTAAGTCAAATCCTTGCAGAGTTGTTGCATGCATGTCAATTTTAGATGACATGCCCATGTGACCTTGAAAAATAAGTCAAGGTCACCCATCTGCTATCCCAAGCAAAATCATATATAGGAACATTTTCACATAAAATTTCAACTTCCCAAGTCAAATCTTCCTTTGAGTTAGCACGTCAATATTGAGTTTAGACGAAATGCCCAAGTGACCTTGAAAAATAGTTCAAGGTCATACATCTGGAGTCACAAACAAGGTCTTGCAAAAGTGTCACAGAGAAACATAATCGCACAAAATGTCAACCTCATTAAGTCAAATCTTTTACGAGTGCATCTGCAATGATTTTTAAAAGTGGCCATGTGACCGTGAAAATATGTCAAGGTCACCTATCTACAATCCCAACCTAGTTCATATTATGGTACATAATCATACAAAATTTCAACCTCCTAAGTCAAATCCTTGCGGAGTTATTGTGTCTGTGTCAATTTTACATGACATGCCCATGTGACCTTGACAATATGTCAAGGTCATCCATCTGCAATCCCAAGCAAAATCATACATAGGAACATCTTCACATAAAGTTTCAACTTCCCAAGTCAAATCATCCTTGAGTTATCCCGTCCATATTGATTTTAGACATAATGCCCACGTGACCTTGAGAAAGGTCATACATCTGCAGTCACAAGCAAAGACTTATAAAAATCTTACACAGAAACATAATCACACAAAATGTCAACCTCTTTAAGTCAAATCTTTTTCAAGTGCATCTGCAATGATTTTTAAAAGTGGCCATGTGACCTTGAAAATAGGTCAAGGTCACCCATCTGCAATTCCAACCTAGCTCATATTATGGTACATAATCATGCAAAATTTCAATCTCTTAAGTCAAATCCTTGCGGAGTTATTGGGTCCGCGTCAATTTTAGATGACATGCCCATGTGATCTTAAAAATGGGTCAAGGTTACCCATCTGCAATCCCAAGCAAGGTTTTATATAGGAACATCTTCACAAAAATGTCAACTTCCCAAGTCAAATCTCACTTGAGTTTTGCGTCCGCAACGCACAGAAGAAGAAGAAGAAGAAGAAGAAGAAGAAGAAGAAGAAGAAGAAGAAGAAGAAGGGGAAGGGGAAGGGGAAGGGGAAGGGGAAGGGGAAGGGGAAGGGGAAGGGGAAGGGGAAGGGGAAGGGGAAGGGGAAGGAGGAGGAGGAGGAGGAGGAGGAGGAGGAGGAGGAGGAGGAGGAGAAGGAGAAGGAGAAGGAGAAGAAGAAGAAGAAGAAGAAGAAGAAGAAGAAGAAGAAGAAGAAGAAGAAGAAGAAGAAGAAGAAGAAGAAGAAGAAGAAGAAGAAGAAGAAGAAGAAGAAGAAGAAGAAGACCCCCAGTTGCACGGGGAGACATAATTAAACATTTCTCATACAACCATATCATTGTTTCCGGCAATATTGTTTGGCACAAAGAGAGACAGTAGGTGTAAGTTATCAAAGTTACAAAACATTGTCCGCGCATGGGCAAACTCGCACAGTCATAAATTGATGACGGTGTCTGTCAGAAGCTGCGCCTATATACCTTTACACAGACTCACACATTATTACTATTATGGCAACCACACAAAATCATTTGTTTTGTTAGGAAGCTCAAAATGGATTTAGCATTAACCTTCGTCAGATAAAATCTCTGCCAAAAAATCTAAAATCTGTTAACCGTCTTAAAGTTCTTTGTTCATACAATCTAAGTATATAGAGCTTTTCCGATAATATTGGTTGTCATTGGACCATGCTACACAAAAATGTATTATAATTGTACTGTGCCTAATTGCCGAACATTGACGCTATTTTCGTCATGAAGTGATGAGATATTTCAGAGAATGAAACAAAAACAAAATAAACTTTAAATGAAGTAGGACTGTTGACGATTTCATAATCTTATTCATTAACTCTATTTACTGGCCGAAACTTCGTTCGTTTCATGCACAAATCACAATTTTGTGAGCACGTGCAATTAAATGCTTACACTACGAGTAACAAAAAATAGGTTATTTGTAGATTTGGTAAGCGTAAAACTCAGCAAAGCTCTGTTTCTAAAGGCTGAAGGGTAATTTGGACTACCATGTGCACAGAAATAATTTAGCATTCAAAACGTCTAGTTGTTTAACAATTGGGCACCCCTAATTTGCTTTTCACTAGATGAGTTTCAAAAGAATCTGTCATACCACTTGTCTGCGTTCCCATTCTCATGGGTCTTGTTTCATGATGGACATGCAGCAACAAATCCCGGAATTTGGTCTTTTCAGTTAGTTAGGCAAATAGTATCAGCTGACACCATTTTCTTTCTGGTTAACAGTGAATCAACTTGCCTGTTAGCTTTCGACAATTGCCCCCCCCCCCCCCAGTATATCATGTCATATTACTGCCCTAATCATTAGCTCAGGAATTTTAGAGTTTGACCCGAGAAAAATTCGTTTAAAGCTGAAAATTCCATGATTGGCTCTGTTCTGTTTGTCACCTTGAACAAATATCCTAAAGTCCCCTAGTCTCCGGCCTGCAGAACATGCTTAAATAGCACCGCTGCCTAGCAAATGTTATATACCCCATTTATCGAATACATTAGGAATCAATTAACAAATAACCATTTTCATGGCGTTATTTACCATTATGTTAACAAAATAATTATGAATAAGGACCTGCCAGTTCTAATTAACATCTATAAGAAGTTTCCATTCTATCATTAAGGAAAATTTAAACTAGAAACCAAACGGCATGCATAAAAGCTCCAAACAACAAACATCACGTAGACAGTGAGGCCATAAACCCAGAGGGTCCTGGGGGCCGATATCGACATCCTACATCTTCCCACTTTTTAATTTGCCAGGCACTGTCATATGTCGTAAATGCCGTCCGCTCCTCCCTTCAGCTAACTATTGCATAATGTGATATGTGTTTGAACGAAGATTATACAAAACACTATTAGAGGAATAACACTTTGCACTCTGAGTTAACAGCTTTCTGCGGCACGCTCTGGGCGCACCGCGCGCAGAGGAAAGCTGTTGACAATTCACTAATCGTATTCGTATGTTGGTATTCATTGGAAACGTCCTTTCATGAGGAATTTTGCAGTTTCTGGCCAACAATCGTGGAAAAAAATTGGAAGCAGTGCAAATATAAGTAATGAGGGTAGTTTGTGTTTGTGTTACGGCCTTATGACACGCATGACTAAGGCTGACATCGGTCGAGAAGCGCTAGCGCGCTTCACGATCACGATGCCATCCAGGAGGGCAATTCACTAAAGTCCTTACGCACGTTTCGCCTACACTTATAACAGGTCCCTGCTTATAACATGTACGAATGATCGTAAGAACTTTCGTAAAATGGACCCCTTTGGGATGCGTGTCATAAGGCCATAACGCGAGTATTTTCAGTGAGAAGGACACGAAATTTGAATCTTCCAGCAGTTACCCCCTGACACCCAAACTTTAAGAAAATGAACTTGTATTTAATTTTCAAACCAGTGGTGTACGACTAACACAGAGTTTCTCTTATATATATAACATTGATTTTACACCTAATAGAAACACTTCCTATGATATTAGAAGGATGTGTTTGATGAAAATAACTTTAAAAAGTGCGAAAGGGGAAAAAGGGATAAGCACGTATGATAGCACAACGCTCAATCAGTAACTATACTAAAGAAGAAGGTCATGAAAAATGTAACAGTGATCTTCAATCAGGGTCAAGGTCAAGTGTCTGACAGAAATTTGACCTTGCCCTTCGGTCAAGCTTGCATAGTAACAAGTTATTGAAATCATACCATGATCGCACATTTCATATTCTATTTCCATTAAAATACTATGCTGGCATCTGTTATACGTGCACGTTTTACCCAAATCAGCCCATCTCATATTGCATTGAAACCCTGTTGCTGCGTAGTAGTTCACCTCTGCAGTGATCTGTTAATGAAACAAGGAGGTTAACGCACTTACACGCCGAAGGATTACTATCATACTACCATGTTTAGTTATTAAGCAGAATTAAAAGAGATAAATAAGGGCCAAAAAATGAAAAAAAATAAAAATAATCACTTCTTAATGCGCCCTTGACCTATGACCTGCCAGATACAGGTCAATAGTTCTTTACCTTCCCCTAAACAATAGCTTGTATAATGCGAAAGACAATTCCAGGGCTAACACCACATCAACGCCTGGTGGCTGAAGGGAATCGACCAGCGTTTCAGATCAGGGTGTAGCGTGTTCTAGACCCGTGGCTGCCACATACTTTTTGTTTTGTTTTGTTTTGTTTTTTTTTTGTTTTGTTTTTTTTTAAACAGTGTAGAGAAAATTTTCTCTAAGTTCAGCATCAAATGAATGATTCGAGGATCACTTGCACTCTCGCGTAATCCTCACCATAGACGTCCTCCGGAGAATGCTGTCTATGAAAAATAAGACAATAATACTCCGCTCAGAACAAATACAATGGAGCTCCGAGGCTTATAATAAGCACATCGCCTACGTGGCAATGAATTAAATCACTAGGCAAGTTATGGATGGGAAATAATTGAAATAGATTCGTAATCAGATATTCCCTTTTCATTATTCAATACGAAACAAGGTTGACGTGACTTTAACATCATCATACATTTTCAAAAACTGACATTTTCATTTTACTTTAAAAAACAGCCGATACCAACTTTTCGCCATAAATTTACAGTACGGCAGAGTATTACAATTTCTAATCATAGTTAGTTCTCACTTTTGCAGTATCAAAGTGATAAAATGTCCCTCTGGGCTAGATAATTCCAAACATGACCACAAGTGTCTCTCATTCGCCTGTCATTTGTGACCAAAATGCGCAATTATGGTTGCTAGGCAACCATTTGATTTTGACCATGATCCGCACTCCGGATGCTAAAGGACTTTTAACACAGCAAGATATAGGACCTCAGAAATGGCCTACATCCTCGGGGAAAAAAATCAGCTTTACGCAATTTTTTCCGGGTTGGACCACAAAATGGACTACCTACTAAATATACCTTGGACTATACTTAATATATAAGTTGGTGCAGTAGGCCTACTCTTTTTGGGAAGCCTATAACAATTTGTCTTTATGTATGACAATAATTTTGCCTTCCATTAGGAATTTAATATAAATGTATTCATTAAGAATCAGTGAAAATCACCAAACTTGGGGAAAAAGGTGCTATATCTAGCCAAGACTAAACAGATTCACTGGATTTCTTGGGGTGTCTTGAAACTGTAGCGTATGGCAGTCGCTCTGTTAACTCATGTCACCCTTCACATCTTTTTTTATTTTATTTCATTTGTTTTTTATTAAATGCTTCCATCACTGTTTTCTGGTTTATAACATGGAAGAGGGCTTAAAAGTCAAACAATAGTGTAAACAACTGCTGCGTGTCATTCATTGCAATGTATGCAAATAATTGTCTAGAGAACCACTCGACCAATTTAGCTTAGCAGGGCTCCCGTATAATCAAAACCTGAGGGAAATAACCCTTTGTCAATGAGGGAATTTGTATTTATATCAAATCATGTTATTGGGCTGCCCTTGAATCCAGTCATCAAAAATGGTCCTATAGAGTACAGTCTAAACAGTAATTCCGTGGAGCGTACCTGGCCTAGATATCAGTCGCCTCAGGTGGGTCCAGTCTAACTTTCAATTCATGGTCCAATAGTAGTCTACCTTTCCACAATAGGCCTATACGTCTAATATTGCACATTATGGGCCTAACTATGATGCTTACCTTATCCTTAACCAGCGCCTCGATGGCTTTGGCTGGGACTTGTCTGTTCCGAAGAAATGCCTCCATCGTCTATAGACCCTGAAAGATGATAAAGTTTAGATATTGCTTTGACTCAAGACAAATGTCGGGTTAATCGGTTTAGGCCTAAAATTATATAATACGCGTTAAATTGATGTACAATATACGCTAAATTGGTGATGAGTGTGGGAGCCGGGCCTGAGCACCCGATCTGTGTCCATGGGCAAAAACCATGGCATGACAGTTTGGCACAATCTTGATTTTAATCATGGAGAGCGTCGGCTTATAGTTACTCTTTAGGCATCTAGCCAACTTGCAGCTGTCTAAGACATCGAACTGTCCGCCTACCCTGTAATTCACACGAGAGAGATAAACAGACAAGCAATAACCTACCCCAGGTAGTGCCAACTACAAGGTGTGCTGGTTGGCAAGTCCTTCTGGCACTGACACTGTCTAGAAGTAAGAGTGGTGTGTGTTTAAAATGTAGGCTTTATAAATTCTCAATAGATGGCGCTAATATTATGTGCGCCAGTAGGCCTATTCCCCTAGATCTTGTGAGACAATCAAGATGGGCTCACTACTAGAACTTTGCATAATTAGACTTGGCTGGTTAACAGATTTTACAGATCAGACTACATAATTGGAATAAACTATGCCAAGAATTAGGGTTTTCAGATTTTCTTTTAATTTGGAAGATAGCAGGGACGTTAAAAGTTACGTGGGACAGATCAAGTTGTGCCTATATCTGGCCCATTTCTACATCCTGTTGAATGACAAAACGTTTGCTATCATTTCAGCTAAACTCTGACTGATAACTCATCAGACTACTGAGAAATTTGAAAGCATCTACAAGTGATGGGCCCATGCAGTTTTTAAAAGAACCGGTAGGCGTACAAGGCGGCAGATCTATAAATGTTTAAACTTGGTTGGGTTATTTGTTTTTGTTATTATTGTTACATGACTAATGATGAGCTTTCTACTGCGGTTCTCTATGCCTATTTCAGTCATAGATATAAATGAAAAAGAGGGCGTGGTCGCTGCTGAGACCTTAGGTAAAAAAAAGAAATAATAGGCCCATAGACCCTTACCTATCCTTTTGATATATCATAATGTTGGAATATATTTTTTTTCTTGCAAAAGAAAAATTCTGACTTCAAGGCACTTACGAAAAGGTGACTATAACCTTGATATATCTGTCAATGGGAAACCTAATGCCTCATTCAACCCTTTGACCACCATCCGTGTTACAGCCCACTGTGAGCAGATGTCCAATTTGCATCGATTAAATTTGTACTGAGTTTCTATTGGTATGGATTAAATATTTTTGGTCCTTTAAAAAATAAAATCATAGGGCCTACCATGTGCGCTTCTGTTGATTATACAAGCATGAAACATAATCCAATATAATAATGGAAAATATAGAGAACTTGTAGAGCCCACACAGATACACTCGTCCTACGCATGCACATTAAAATTGAAATGGGTAATCTTTACCCGTGCCTTAAATATTAAACTGAAAGGGACATTTTCTAAAAAATTAGATCTTTTATATTTGATTTTATGTAATAAAGCTGCCGTCTACTGTTATACAATGGGAAACACTGTAACATTCGCTAGGCCTAAAGATCTTCGTAAGAAAAGTCTTAAATAACACCCTTCCCTATAATCCATAATACTTTTACTTTGAAGCAGACATGCATAGCTCAAAGGCTGAAACGCACATTTACACTGGTCACGCTCATTGTTATTCAAAAATTGTATTTTCTCTTCACATTTAGGGGGCAACCATTTGATACTGGGAGGGGGGCGCTATGAATTTTGTATCAACCTACATTTTTATGCACACAAGGTGTACATAATTTTTCTCTCTGACCTCAGCGTGCATTTTTGGGGGGGGGGGGAGAAGTTAGTGGGATGCACATGTTTTTCGAACTGTTTCAGAGTTAACATTTACAGTAGAATCTATGAAGACGAAATGTACGCCACATTTAATAATTTTTTGGAAAATTAACATTAGTATATTGAAAGTTTAAAGGGAGACCATAGCTTGTGCCTTTCGTTTGACCAGTGAATTATGGGACTACAGCATCTTGTGTGGTCAATATGATCAACACTAACATTTATTTTTATTTGCGCAAACAAAATATTGTTAGTATGTTTCTTTGTTCATATATATATATATATATATATCGTCGCTGTCGGGGTATAGGACGTATGTGCTGAATTCGACAAAATTGAGAAATTCATCAAATATGAAAATATATCATGTCACGCATCATTTGAATTTATTTTTATCTTTCAAGGTCACATGGTTAATTTGTACGGTTCAATTGCAATGGGACGTATGCAGTGCGATGGATTAATATGACATATGTAAACATGTGACAGGCCAGGTGCGAGTAATAGGACTTATGTGTTGAAATATTGAACTGTTCTCAATCGATAATTATTCCACACCAATCACTAAAGTTTAATTAGTCTCAGCCCTTTCCCATTCCCCTTTAATTTAAAGCAATTTTATAATGTAGTGTAACATGAAAGGTAAGTATCAAGTACCAGTTTACATACGTTCTATTGCAATTACTGTTTCCAATAATGGTAAGAAATTGATAGCATCAATTTGGGGAACTGAATTGGAGAACTGTAATAACTTAAAACAGTTACAAATTTTTTTCAATACTCTGTCAAAACCATGTAATAAAGTCACAGCCTACTGTTTCATATTTGGGTATACTTTTGGTTCAAAATTTATCAGGGGCGAGTATAGTTAAGAACATTGTTAACAAGACCAACTCTAGGCTTTAATTTCTTTACAGGCAGTGCAGCTTCTTAGACACTTATACCAGGAAACTGCTTTGCTCTGCACTTATACAACCACACTTTGATCACTGTGTCTCCAGTTGGTTCCCTTCCATAACTAATCAGCTGAAATCAAGATGGCAAATTTGCCAAAATAAAATGGCAAGGTTTATATTAGGATCTCATCCGAGATTCCATATTGGTGATTCACAACTAAGATCGGTCGACTTCTTAAATACAGAATTGAGAGCTTCTCAGATTTTCTGATTTCAGTTTTACTCGCGACCAACACTATCACAATACCCGTAGCAGTAGTTTTATGGTCAAGGTTTCACACAGCGGTGCAGGAGTACAAAATTCTTTTTACTACCAGGCCACAAATTTATGGAACGCTTTACCTCAAAGTGTAAAAACTTTAGAATCTAAAATAGTTTCAAATAAAAAATTCGGAAACACTGAGGTATCTCCATACACTCTTTCTTTACAAAATTCCCTTTTAGCCTCAATGCTTTAACAAACTCCAAGACTATTGTCTCTCTGTGATATTTATATTTTAACACAGGTTATCTTAAATACATCTGGTCTCCGATATGTTGAGAAATTTTATTTATATCTTGTAAGTTATGTTATATTTCATATTTTGCGTAATTTTATGTTCCTTATATAATTAATTTTTATTTATCTGTATAATTTTATTTCCATTCATCATATCAAGTTTTTGTCTGTAGAGGATCCCAATGGAGCTAAATCGCAAGACTTTCTTTGGGCATTCCTGCACCAGAAATTCATTTCATTGCATTATATGTTTACATCATATGTAGTATTTTAACTGGTGCTAAATAAATCAATCATATATCAATTAATCAATCAATTACAATGACAACAATTACGTACGTCCTTTTGTTGACAAACCTATTTGCCGCGTGTTCTCAAACTCGCATCACCGCTACATGCATCCTAATGCTCTGACAGCGACGATATATAAATACATATATATATATACATATATATACATATGTATATATTTGTGTATATATATATATATTAAGCAGTATTGTTTTTATGTGCAATGTAGTGTCTGCATCTGAAATACAAAGGTATACATATAGAAATATAGTTATACTAGAACAAGTTCTTGTGAACCTTGGATTCTGCAGAACTCATTTGTCACTTATTTAATTTTATATTTTATTTTTACAGATTAAGCTATTATTAAGGCACAGTTACTTAATTGTAGTTATTCATGTTTGGCCTTCCATGGGTGCTCTGAACCCAAGAATTGAGCAGGCTGCTGGATCTATTATGGGCGGAAGTTTTCGTTCCCAAATTTAAAGGAATTACAAGATTATCAAGCCAAATTCACATTAACAATTTGCAGTCTGAGTCCGCGTATATGCAGACTCACACAGATGATATAATATCAGTATAACTATTTCATATTTGTATTTTTTATAAAAAAGACGTTTCCAACGAAGACCACCATGTGATATCTACCATAAGCGGTTAGTAAACAGGTTTCCTGGGCACGCTCTGGGCGCCAACGGCGCTCAGAGCGCGCTGAGGGAAGCTGTTGACTCAGACTGAAAAGTGTTAACATTATATTTTCCTACCATTCCCGTAAATGCTTGCAACCAATTGACCTTTTCAATTTGTTCAATCTCCTGGGTGTATCACCCAGATGGTTTGATAATACCTGATGTTAAAATTCTATCTACCAAATCTCTTATATTTTGTTAAGTTGATTGACTGCATAAGTTCTGAAGATCGTGTGACCTCATATTGTAGACCGAGAGTACTAAAGGCTCAAATTAACATCATTGCCTTTAATTAATTAAAAAATGATCAACAATTGATGCTTCATATTTCTTTTCCTGGGGACAGGGCATTGATACCTAAGTGGCCGTGTGAAATTAAAATTTTAATAACATTTTGGAAATCCTTTTCTTGTATTAATATTTCGATATTTTATAATATTTACTCTAAGTCTCAAATGGGGGAATGATGACTGCAGGACTCTCCTTAATAATTTGATATTCTGCATTTACATTGTATAGAATTGCCATATCCATCCTGGGTTACAGAATCATCTGCATAATGTATATAGTCTGTAAAGCAATGGAATAAGATCACTCTTCTGCGCCACTCAAATTGGCATTTAGCGACAAATGGCAGGGCAGGGCTCCAAAGTTATCAAGGAAAGCTTTTGACCCTTTCACCCAATAATACATGGAGAGCTTATTGTACGACTGTTATTTGTGTAATCTAGACTTCCCTACTAATCTATCTTCTCAATGGGTCAGTACTACCAAAAATACATTTCTAGGTTTAAATCTTGAAGAAATTTGGCATAATCAAGGAAACAATTCAGGCATATACCCTTCAAAACTATTCAAATCAGCAATCAAAAGTAAATTCTGTACTCAATGGGGGTAAGATTTAAATTTTCAAGGTGATCAAGATAAAAAATTGCGAACGTGTACTCTTTTTAAAACGGATTTCAATTTAGAATTATACCTTCACCAGATAAAAGATTTCGATATACGCAAATATATTACCCGCCTTCGCATAAGTGCACATAATTTAAGTATTGAAACTGGACGCCATAAAAGAACAAACAAAATTCCTGTTGATCTCAGAGTTTGTGATATTTTCAAAGAAATAGAAAATGAAAAACACTTTGTCTTGAAATGTTCTAAATTTAAAACTCCCAGAAACAAATTTTTGAGCGAAATAAAACAGATTTTTAACTTAGATAGTTTTGACGATGGACACTTATTTATATTCATAATGAGTTTAAACGATGCAGAATTGATTTCAAAATTTGCTTTTTACCTAAAAGAATGTACAGACATCAGCGGACCTCTATGACATCAAATTACCCTTATCTCTTTTTTTTCTACTCGCTTAATTGTTTCATAATATATAATTGTTTGTTGCATTTGTGTATGTGTAATGTGTATCCCTTTGTCTTTCTTTTTCAATGTTGTTATTGTTCTTGTTGTTGTTTGTATGTATGTATGTATGTATGTATGTATGTATGTATGTATGTATGTATGTATGTATGTGACAGATTACCATTGTAATATTGGTGTAGTCAATAAAGTCCAAAGTTCACATGGAATTTGATGGAGAAATACACACTTTTTTTGTTTAGCGTACACGAGAATAGCAACATGGCCGTATCAAATATTTTGAGGATCATACAATTATACATGTGTGTACATAAAAATGTAAATGCCAATATTGATACATCTTTTTATTGAAGCAATATGTTTTAAGAGAAATTACGTACTTTATTTTGTTCAAGGACGCATAACAAAGGACATTATTTTTTCAGGAATGTTGGGACGTACATATTTTTTAATGAAATGCATTGCTCTCCCCCCCCCCCCCCAATCAAGTTTCAAATGGGTGGTCCCTTATCATTTCCAATAGGTATTTGCCACTTTGAAACCGATAATTTTTATGGTGAGTGTCGGGAGAGATCGTGGGCCTTAAATTCAGGCCCCAATAAACATGTATCGCAGATTTGGCACAAAGTCTAAAGGTACACATGCGAGGATTCCTGACATAAAATCAAAAATATAAACTGAAATTGTGTAATAAATTTAATATTTGCATAGGTCTAAGTCTATAGGGTTTATTTGTATAAATAGGTAAGGGAATGAATGTATGTGTCTATGTCCCTACATGTATAAAGGCCCAAATGGTATTTATACTAATTGCAAGGTTCTGATAAGTAGGTAACATTGTGTAGTCAAGTATGGGTTATAAATCATGATAGACAGCGGTAGCAAGCAGAGTATTATCGAAGCCACCGCGCCTTTTATATATTATACATGCTTTACATGGCGTTTATTTAATTCTACAAACAATAAGATAAAAATCTAGTTACGGATTGTTCAGGTGGAAAATAGTTTAATATTTACAGCAATATCAAGATTATTACAGAAACCATGACAAGGCTAGTTCCTTCATATGTAGGCAATTCATTTCATTCAAGACACCCGAATCTTTAAAATAATTTTACAAAATTTATCTAACACCAGGCTCGTCCAATTGACCAAGGCATAATTATATAGCTGACGAGCAAGGCATCAGATGAGAGCAATATGCGAACTTTTGTAATTTCATTTCTTCATCCAGCCAACGCAGTGTTAAATCTGTGCACACTTGGCATTTTGTCAGACAAGCTTATCATGAGGCATCCATAGGGCCTACACACATACAAGTTACATTGTTTACTGTCATGATCGTATTTGCCTTAATTGGAAACATGTCTACAAATGTACCAAATGTATTTACATTTCAGATATTAGTTGTTCTTAATCAATACTTTCAAAGAATGTAATGAATTAACAACATCTTAGGCTTACCTGACGTGTCACGCTCTGCATCATGCTGTACCACGTTCATATTCATAACATTCCGTGGGAATGATATAATTATTTCGTTCCCTCGAAATAGTTATTTCGAGGGAACGAAATAATTATTTCGAGGGAACGAAATTGATTTCGAGGGAACGAAATATATTTCGAGGGAACGAAATAATTATTTCGAGGGAACGAAATAATTATTTCGAGGGAACGAAATAATTATTTCGAGGGAACGAAATAGATTTCGAGGGAACGAAATAATTATTTCGAGGGAACGAAATATATTTCGAGGGAACGAAATATATTTCGAGGGAACGAAATAATTATTTCGAGGGAACGAAATAATTATTTCGAGGGAACGAAATAGATTTCGAGGGAACGAAATAATTATTTCGAGGGAACGAAATAGATTTCGAGGGAACGAAATAATTATTTCGAGGGAATGAAATATATATATATTTTCTTCTATCACTTTGAGGGCTCTATAGTACCCTTCATGTAGTGGTTTTTATATTTATTTCGTTCCCACGAAATATTTATTTCGTGGGAACGAAATATATTTCGTGGGAACGAAATAAACATTTTTTTTTCTTCATGTCCCTTCTGGGGCTCCGTAGTTTCTAGTAAATTTAGCCAAAAAAAAAAAAAAAAAAAAGGTTATGGCGGCAACGCACATTTGGCCAAGTTTGCACAGATTATGACAAGTCATCCCACGAGAGAGACCCCCCCCCCAAAAAAAGGGGGGGGGAGGCACAAAGACTGGTAGATCATGTACAACAAAATGTAGTCTATCTGTAATGTCTATAATATGCTAGTGTCGCTTATCATACAGCAACACCCAGGTTATGCACGCTCCTCAAATTTATAAAATGTAGGCCTATAACAATCTTGTATGCTTGTTAAGTTTTTGTACGTTAACACTGCATTCATCGGCCCTTTGCCCCCCCCCCCCCCCCCCACTCAGCGCAGCAGCACCATTTAACCTCAAATGATATTAAACCCCAACAGTTCCTCCATGAAGAGTCAACTGTTTGACGCCGTTAATAAATTTGCTATAAATAGAATATACAAAATTAAAAAAAAACAAACCAACAACTCATACCTGATATCGCCTGTTTTCTTCCATTCCTCTCTTTCCGTTGTAAGAGCTAAGTTAAAATTCTCAGTTTTAAAATTAGATTTCAAAGCACTCATGTTCTCTCTGTATACACACATAGAAAGAATTGTCACCTGAAGCCAAACCAGAGGAAATTAATATCTTTCAGTTAATTTAGTAATTTTAAATAAAGGAACACAAATAGATGAGTAAAAAATGATTTCCCCTGTGGTAAATTCAATTAGTCCTTTTGTCTGTCTGTCTCTCTATAGAAGTCAAATTATAAGAGAAAGGTCGTAGGGAAAAAATGAACGTTAAAAAAAGTTCCTTTTCAGTGATGTAGCTTTTCATTGGGTTTTTATCAGAAAAAAAAACAGTCGGGCCGTGTAATCCCCACATGCATGTGTTAATTGCTCCCCCACTGTTTGGTGATCAGATCGTTATCAGCTGATCCCATTTTTACCACAATGATGATCGACCTGGGAAAACGCCAGAGTGAACTTTTACTTCTTCGGCCCATACAAATGCATCACAGTGATGTTCTCTCTGTTGGTCCATGTGTCTTTTCGTGTCCGAGAACCCGACTTAAATATTTGGCATCAGCTGTAAGATGTCGGGCTGTCAACTACTGTAACCATTTATTGAACCTGTGGACTGTGGTTAGGCCCGTATCATGGAGAGAGAGAGAGAGAGAGAGAGAGAGAGAGAGAGAGAGAGAGAGAGAGAGAGAGAGAGAGAGAGAGAGAGAGAGAGAGAGAGAGAGAGAGAGAGAGAGAGAGAGAGAGAGAGAGAGAGAGAGAGAGAGAGAGAGAGAGAGAGAGTATCAATGATGTAATTAAAAATCAGTTGTCGATTCCATTGTGTTCGTACGAGATATAGGCTATGTTTAACCATGGAGGTAAAAAGTCGACCTACCACTTAAATAAAGTGGAACGCAAAGGACTTTATCTCTGAGTTAAACCATGGAGGTAGAAAGTCGACCTCCGTGGTTTAACTCTTAGATAAATTCCTTTGCGTTCCACTTTAAGTAGTGACAATTATGTGTGTACTATTGTTGCTAATATTAGATGAGATGCACGACATAAATGAAGGACTTTATTTGACTGCACCGTATAGGCCTACACAACATGGTAGGCCTAATATGTCTGCCAACGCAACTGGACAAAACACGATACAATGCAATACGCACATCACAATCCCATACAACACAAAACACATTAGTGTACACAACACATTAGAAGCTTGAGTAAAGTGTCACTTGCTTCGGGAGATGAGGATTGAGGAAGGGGAACTCCCAGCAGTGCAGGGGTGAGGGTGAAGACTGAAGGTGCAAAGCCCGGAGGTGTTGGGGGGGGGGGAGGAGAAGGGAGGCACTGCCATTGGTTGGTACACTGTGTATGTGCCATGATATATAGGCCTACATACTCTTTCAACAAACTGGTATTGAATGGGTTATCGAAAGAAATGCACTTGGTACAGACCGGGTACCAAAAAAAAAATCAACAGCTGACTAGCACACTCAGGGTGTACATGTGAACCTGCCCCAAGCAGGGTGTTGTTTTTTACTAATTAGAGCCATGTAATTAGGTCATGATTTGCTCAGTGCGTGCCACCATCTTATCGGCGATTGTGAGTTATCACAACAGTACACTAGCAGTCTGCACACGGGTACCACGCAGAGAGGGGTTTTTTGGTGGATCACATACATCTAGGATATTTATACCATAAATTTAAATTCGCCTAATGCAATGCAAATTTGTATTACCCTCAAAAAATCATAATAAAATACAGTACAATATAAATCGAAACGAATAGAACAAACTCATGACACAAACAAATCAGAGTTAAGCACCATTAAATCTAGTCACACGTGAATGCGGCACCATCAACGAGATAAACATAGTACTGGTTATAAGGTGCTTACAACTGAACATTTCAGCCACTTCTTGGAAAGAAAAACCCCTTTTGTCTCTTTTATTTACCAAAACTTGAAGGATACTGTCTGACAGGAGGTTATTAAAAAGGTCCAGGAAAAGCTTTGTTTGGAGTCCATGAATGAAACTACACTGTAATATCAAATAAAGCATTTGAGACTGTGTATATATATGTATGGTTTGCACTGTTGTATGTGCGCATTTTTTGGGTGGGGGTGGGGATGGGGGTAGGGTGGAGGTGGATTTGTTTTGTTTTTGTTTTCGGGGGGGGAGGGGGTTGAGTTGGGTTGGGTTGGGTTGAAAAAAAAAAAAAAAGAAAGGGACAAAGCTTCACAGTATAAATGCATGTTTAAGGATATTCACAATTCTTTTTATCTCGGAGCTGGAATTTTCCTGGTCACAGTTATGAATGCAACATTGTTTTAGGCCCAAAGGTGATAAGTTTTGATTGGATAAAGAGGTTTATTGGATTCGTCAAGAAAGATTTAACGGATTTAGAATGAAAATTTCGGACCCCAAATACCCCATTGCCGAAACCAACTTCGTCGATAAATCAGTGAAGGCGAAAAACATCATTGCCAAATTAGATATGGTCGAATGAGAAATTGGCAGAAAAGGTATTTCTGGCGAATGCAAATTTGTTAGAAAATTTTACCGAAGATTCGTTAGAAGTTCCACGGAAAAAAATGTCATTCGCACTTATAGGCACAATGACCTTTTGGGCGAGGGAGGGAGTGTTTTGTTTTGTTTTGTCTAGGAATTTATTTTTTATTTATTTCATTAAACCCCCAGTACTGAGGATAATATGCACAGAAACATCGCTTAAACATAGCTTACACAGAGTAAAAATGCATAGATTCTTCACAATAACAGTAAATATAATGACAATAGCCAACAGGTCCGCACACACGGTGGCAGCCGATTGACACACTCAAGTAGTGTGAATAGCAAGTAGCAGATTGTCTTAGATCGAGGCACACCGCCTTTCCGTCATGTATGCTGGAAAAGTGATCAGTGTATTTCAGTTATTTCTGAAGAAGGCGGTTTGGCTCAATTGATGTGATAATCGATTAACAAAACAATAATTCAGATTTCTTCGTTCGCTGAAATAAAATAAAATAAAATAAAATAAAATAAAATAAAATAAAATAAAATAAAATAAAACGAATCGAAACGAAACGAAACAAAATAAAATAAACAGAGGTATTTTATTTTTCCATTTTTTCTTTATTGTTGGCTTTCGCACAGCTCAGGAACTAAGGAAACACTAGGGTCTACAGCCTACAGGTTGTAACTTGTAGGCCTACCATCCAGTGGCACAGTCGTCTGGCAATTCTGCAGACACTTGTTGAACTATTGCAGAAATTTTGATTAAAATGATTAGCACCAACTGGCTATCTGGTATAATTGAAAAAGGGGAAGAAACGAATGACAGAAGCTGCTTTCGTTTGCGTCTATCAAAAATACATTCATGTAATCAGAGCCGCCGCGTAACACACACGTGCATGGGTGAATTGTTTGTTATGGTGTCTGGCTACTTTATTACTATACACAAAATCTTAATGAAATTGGCCTAGCCGGACGAACCTGTAATAGTTCGTAATGTCAAAACTTGTTTCTTCCGAGACACTGCCACTGGTGTTGAGACCGGAAATTTGCTGAAAATCAGTGAATTTAACTTTACCATGGTCAGTCATTAGATCATTTTTGTTGTTCACTGCCTTCAGACGCACATTTCTGTCACGTTCTAACAAATATTAATTCCCCACGTAGCAGCTCCTTTTCTTGAGTGATTTCCAAGAATCCAAGGGGCAAACTGTTTTTGCTGCATATCAGGTGTAAAATGTGCTTATTGCAGCATTCCTGGTGTAACGCGTGGACAGCAGTTTTCGACGGTACAAAATACGGTGATACGGGGTAGGATAAAGGTGAGCAGCGTAACTTCAAGGTTCAAATTGAAGAGATTACATACTAAATGGACACATTTCTAATAGGCCTACCTTTTTTTCTCTAATTAGTCATAAAGCATCTCACATATACTTTTAGTAGAGTCCTGCTTCTTCGCATAATGGTAATGAATACAACAGATACCGAAGGACGAGCAATAGTCCCATAAAACGACTGGTGCCAATATATGGGTCATTTAAACGCTTTGAAATTATCACAATACACAAATGAGAGATTGCTAGTGAATGTTGGGCGCTCCTGGTAACCACTAGCCTGGCAGAACTAAAGAACTGCTACTCCAAGGTTTTTTTTGATAGGGTGACAATCGAATTTGTAAAATTTTATACAAAGATGAAACGAGAGGCACTATCACTATTTAGCATGTGATGTTGCAGCACTTGAAACTTGTACGTCATTATCCCTTGCCTCACTTTTCAAACTCTCTGTTCGTGCTCATTACATTGGTTTCATGTATATTTTAAACGGATATAGTATGTCTATGCTTGGTACAATTTAATAGAAGTGTGATTTAATTTGGCTGATTATGGTTACGAGCATGGAAAGAAAGGGCGCCCTGGATATTTATTACAACCGTTTGTGAAACATCTGTGTCTATTATGTTAGCATTGCTTTGTGATTCCAAATATGAGTTCTTCTTACTGTTGCAGGTCATAAAGATGATGCTTCTGGTAGTATTGTGTTTTTTCATTTGTTGGACACCTGCAATAATTTACAATGCCCTTGTAGGTTTGTGGATCATGCCAAAAAGTGTACGAAAAATAGACCACAAATATGGCATAAGGTTTATTTTGTATATTTTTGGGCTGGCAAATAGCTCCATAAATCCTTACATATACCCTCTGTGTTCAAGGTAAGGATAATAGCAGTGTCAAGAACGATTAAACCAAATGTATGCAAAGATCTGATACCAAATAGACCTCTAGCTTTACAAAAATATTGATATAATTTCTTTGTTCATACATACATACATACATACATACATACATACATACATACATACATACATACATACATACATACATTTGACTGCGCGTATGTTTGTATTGGGCTGTATTTACTCAGCTGAGACAAATAATTCACGTTATTTCCAACCATTTTAAATTTTTCCTCTAAATGCATGCCATACAGCTACTGACAAAATGAACGCACGTTATTGATAACTTTCGCCTCATGTCATAAATGCAGCACATTTCCAAATCATTGGAACCAACATTGCATGGTACGAGTCGGGTTTATTTTTATTTATTTATTTATTTATTTATTTATTTATTTATTTATTTATTTATTTATTTATTTTATTAATTTTTTTTTTGGGGGGGGGGTAAGGCTAGCACAAAATGTCAGTGGTGCGCTAGCAGTATTGACCCGATTACCAAACACCAAGAGTTACTATATTTCAGTTGGCTGAGCTTATGTGATGAGTCATTTATCGTCCGGCGTCTGACTGTGTCGTCATCTGGCTGTTCGCATCTGACATCTACTGTTGCCATTTTCAACTTCGTCACCAAAACCGTTGGCCAGATCCATTTGAAATTTGTGGCGATGTACCTTAGTTGGGTCTCAAGTAACTCATTTAAATGATCTTGTTTCCTTGATTTTATGGGTTTCCACATTATCCATGTTAATTTTACCGTGCACTTGAATGCAGTCAGTAGCTATTGATCGATTGAGTAAACATGTGGTCCTGGAAAAAATCGGTTCGCACAGGTGACTTTATGATCACCATCTTCATATCTTGTTTATGTTCTTGCTATGAGGTTTATCGTAAGGGCAACAACTTTCAATTGGATAAAGGTAAAATGGTCCCAATGTCGCATCGAATTTACATGGGTACAGCCAAGAAAATAACCAGGAAACAATCAAAATTATAAGCATACCAATCACAATAATTATTTTCTATACATGAAGATATTCCTGTCTGTTTTCTTTAATACATACATGATATTGATTACTGTCATATTTGTGAGGGCTGAATGTAATGGAAATTAACATATGTGACTTCTCCAAAACGGTTAGCCTAATTAAATTCAATCTTGTTGGGGATGTATCTCGGTTGAGTTTGGGTTATTTTAACAGTTATTTGATTAGTCGTCTGGTTGTGTATCCAGTGCATTGTACATGTTATGATTGCTTCAACTTAAAAGTAAAAGCGCTGCCCCCAACAATGCTGTGCAATCACTATAAGCCACACAGATATGTGGAATGGATATATGTGGTTACACAAGGCACAAGCGCAAAGCATGAATACACAAGAGGCCAACTGGCATTGAAATGGTCTGCTGACTACCATCCCCAAAAATCATTTCCTGAATTCAAATCCCTCGATGATCTTGAGAAAGTCATATAAGCTATATGCAATATGAAACTTCCACATGGTACACATTTGTAGTACATTTTCATCATTCATCTTATTCTTTATCAAAGGTTTGACGTATATGTCCTTTTCATAAGTACGTAAAGACATTGAAAAACAGGTCATGGTCACATAATAATTGGGTCAATGTGAATCCCAAACTAGCTCACCAAGTAGAATTGTAATAAAAGTTACCCAAGTATAATTTTGATATGGAGGTTGAATTCATTTCAAGTTCATTAGTCGGGATAAATATCGTTTGCCGATTTTGTAAATAACTGTTGAAATTATGTAATGAGCGATAACTTTATATGCCAGCATGGGAACTTAAGGAATATCAATATACATGTACGCATATGTAATTTTCTTCAAAACTGTTAGCCTGACCTTCTTTAAACCAGGTTGGACCGTACGCTGCAGGAACCTGTATTAAGTGTCTTGAAACCAATAAATTGTATTTTTTGTTTTACTATTTTCTGCCCTGTTTTGGGAAATACTAAAAAATATTTTTAAGGCCACTTTTGTAATGGCTTTCAAATTGCATGGAGTCAGGGGAGGACGGACTGTTCACCTTTTTGTTATATGCTTGCATTTGAGCACCTGGTTTTTAAGGGCCTTTTGTCTTTGCGCCACGTCAAGAACATATCTTTTAGAAGACAATTCGTTATTCGAATAATCTTATTTACATTTTAAATTTCAGAAAGTTTAAAGAAACATTTTCAGCCATTTTGCTTTGTAAATGGCAGATGAAGACAGATGCTGTGCGTGGAAGCTATGGCTCTTCATTGCCAACAAGGTTATCAGAGTGAACGAAAATAAAGATAAATGTGATACAGCATGGTTGAGAACATTTTATATTTTATAAATGTACATGCCGGACAAAAACTTTCCAAAAATGGGAATGGCGGTCGCGAACGATGTTAAGATAGCAATCCAATATTCTTTTTCTGTCGACGCTTAACACATCAATTTTGGTGACATTTTGAGTTAACGGAAATTGAAAGGATATTTTGAACTATAAAATGGATGGATTATTTCAATGTTGATGTTTAAGACCTTCTTGCTAAGGATTCACGATGCATTGGTGAAAGTGGCGTGCGCCATATGATTAATGGCCACATACCAAAATTTAATATCTTAATGCAAGTTGTTCCTAGACAACCAACAATCATTGCCGTGTGATTTTAATGTTTATCTGTATACTAAAATGCAATAATGTCTTTTGCAAAAAACTATACAGTGCATGCATGTGAAGGCGTCCGAGTTTTTTGTTTTTAATCTGAAACCAAAAGCATGCAAGCAAAACAAATGAAAACATTCCACTCAAGCGAACGGGTGTACCATTTGCGGCTCAGCTGACTTGCCAGTTAGCTGAACTTTTAGGAGGCTCTGTCGTCCGTCCTTTTACAATACAAATGTTTGACTTCTATTCTGAAACCATTTATCAGATTTACTTCAAACCTGGTGGCTATGTACCTTGGGAAATCCTCTACCAGGTGTGTTTAAATACTTACGCGTTTTTCACGCTTACAATATTTGGCTTTTTTATGATAATTGTTTGTTTGTTTTTTTTTTTTTGGGGGGGGGGGGGGGGCAAATCCTTAAAAATCTTCTCCAAAACCGCTCATCCAATCTCTTTGATATCACATAGGGACACTTCTAGGGAACCCTAGTTCCTAAATTTGTTCACGAGGTAGCGCTGCATTTTTCTACTTTTTATGATACTTTGTTTTTTTTCCGCTATTTTCGACTTCTGCAGAACCTTCACTTAGGTTTAGCTGAAACTTTGTGTTTATGTTTCTTGAGAAAGGGTCAAATAAAGTTCTTAACTAGGTGGTAGTGCTGTGGAGTCCTGATTTTTAACGATTCTATTTTAATTCGGGTTCTTGTCAGTAAATGCGTCTTTAGTTTAAACAAATTTCATTTCAAAAAACGATTGGAAAACAGGCACCATGTACATATACGAATTCCTGTCGTGCAATAAAATGCACCTTTCCTATTGATTACTATCTAAGTCAATGGACATTCTAATACTCACATTTTGGACTACTCTGAAATCGTCAGCTAGATTCATTTAAAATTTGATGGCAACGTAGAGTGGGCGGATCTCTACTAATGTTGTTCAATGGTCACACTTTAGTGATTTTTACACTGTTTATGATTTTTTTTGGGTGGCAAATCTTAAAAAATCTTTTTATCCGAAGCTGCTTACTCAATTGCTTTGATATCACACATGAACACTCCTAGGGTCTCCTCGTTTTTAATTTGTTCACCAGAGGGCGCTGGGATTTGTTTATTTTTTATGTCTTTTTGTGATTTTGCTATTTTCGACTTCTTCTCCAGAACCGTCAGTTAGATTAAGCTGAAACTTGGCGGATATATTCCTCGTGAAAGAGGCAAACAAAGTTGGTCACCAGGTGGCACTGCTGTGGATTCCTGAATTTTAGCATTTTTTTTTCAACGGGGTACTTATTGGTAATTGTGTGCCTTTCCTTTTGATCACAGTGGAAGTCAATCGGCGTTCTGATTCTAATGCACATTTTCGTCTTCGCCTCTGAAACTGTCAGCTGTCACTTCAAAATTTGTGGCAATGTAGCTTTTGTAGATTTTCACCAAATTTGCTTAAATGGCTATGCGCCAGAGATTTGTTTCATATTTTATGATTTTTTTTTTGCAAATCTGAAAAAAAAAACCTCTTCGGAGAAACCGCTCTTACAAGTGCTTTGATATCACACAGGTACTCATACTTGTTTATTCGTTCTCGATGCTTGATATGTAACTTTATTTTCGATTTGGGTGCTTGCTGGCGTATTCTACGTATGTATGTATGTGAATAGGGATTGCAATGGAAATTCACATTTTTGACTTTTTCTCCGAAACTCTCAAGCAAATTCTCTTGAAACTTGGTGGGGATGTACCTTAGGTGGATCTCTACCAGGTTTGTTCAGATGGTCACAGTTCAGTGAATTTTGGAGTTTTAATGAAATTGTGTTTTTGATTTTTTGGCAAAGTGTTAAAAAATCTTCTACTCGGAAACCGCGTAACCAATTGCTTCAAATTGCATAATGACACTACTGGGGACCCCTAGGTGTGAATTTGATAACGAGGTGGTGCTACGATTTTGATGTATCTGACTATCGGCAAGGGGATATGGACATGTTAGCAACAGAGATCATGGTCAGGAACAGTGGTGACCTTGATATCATAGTTCAGAGGACCACTTCATTCTGTGCACGGGTCAGCTGAGCACAGGGCCGTCAAAGTCCTCTTGTTAAAGAATTCATATTCTGAATTTTAAACACTGCCACTGTTCAAAGATTCTAAAGTATAGAACCTTGTCTTACCATTGTAGACATTTGGTGTTATTTTGCAGTGTGGTGAAAAGTGCATCTTCATTCCATTCGTTTAATCCCTGTTACTTGCCTTTTTGTGTTCCCTCTGGTGTGTTTCTTCTCACAGAAATACCTATGGATCCATAATGTTTTATGTGTTGCACTCTCAATTTATCAAAAAATGAAAGAAGATAGAGCAGATTGAATTTTTTCAATATCTTCCCACAATAACCATAAATGGTCGTTTTCTATGTATCGCCATATTCAAATTGTTTTGCAAGACATTTTATCCTAGCTTTCAGAATTTAAATTTGAAATGCTGTTGTTCTACAAATTTTCGCCTTCGACTTAATTTTGCGCTGTTTGCGCTAGTATTTTGTACGCGCCTGTAAACGCTAACCGTTTCTTATTTAGCCGAAATGGCAATTACGCGAAATTCAAATGCAATAAAATTAATCAGTAAATTAAAATGATGAGTATTTATCAATGATGTGGAGATTTATCAAGCACACACCGTTTCCGTTGGTCTCGCAGACAGGCAGAAAAACTGCGTTGCTGGCGACACACCACGAGGTCATGCACCTCGGTAATCTTTCAGACAAAAGAGGCCATCTTGAGACAGCTATAAAGCAGGGCTATTAAGCTTTCAGTGTCAGTAACTCCAGCTGGTAAAGTTTCCGCCATCTACCGTGCATCTTGGTATACGGTCAACTTAATTTTGCTCTGCCTATAAACGCTAACAGTTTTTCATTTACCCGAAATGGCAATTGCGCAAAATTGACTACGCGTGAAAATTTCTAGATTTACATCACATGGTTTGGACATGTATTTTTACGGTCTGCTTAGTAAATGTATCAGGTGATTTCAAATTGCGTGTTCATACCAAATGTATGTATAGTAAAATTACACTTAAACGTTGATGAATTAAGCTTCAGTGCCAGCATACGCTCACATTAATATTTTGGACTTCTTGGACTTCTCCAAAAGCGTTGGCTGGGTCTTTTTCAAGCTTGTTGGCTCTCTTTCATGGTTGCATATGTACCATGTTTGTTTGCTTCGCTGATTTGGGGATGTTCATTCGGCTGTTAGAATTGTCATGCCCCATGGGGCATATAGTTACATTGTATGAATTTCATTTGCGTATTTAAGCATTTTTGGACTTTTTAACGTAAACGAACTTCGTGTGAATGTAACAGAACTCGATCCTTGCCTATTTTTTCAGTACTTGATGCAGTTTAAATTTCCTGATTTGTGACGAACTGTCGAATTTTGCAAAATTGGTAAGGGTGTATGTTAAGGACAGGAGCAATTCTTGAATATTGGCATATACGGGTATGTCGGTAATGGCCCGTGGTTACTGCTGAAAACTGAGACGAAAGTACCTATGAGTTTTGAATTTTGTTTTAAGTGTCCTTGGACGATCAAACGGACATACTGGCTTAACAAACACACTGTACGAATAGGTATCCCGAACCTAAATTTATCACCTATATACAACTAACTAAATTTTATATGAAACGTATCTTGCACATACGACAGACCATCTCCTATGTAAAAAATTGGCCTTGTTTCTCTGTGGCACAAATTGCACATTGTATCATATTCAGGATGAAAAACAAGCACATCTTCCCAGATCCTACACAAATATAGCCCCGTATTGAATAAACGTGTCTTGATTGTTAAGTATGATACCATTATAACAAAAAAAAAACAAAACAAAAAAAACAAAAACAAAAAAAAACAAAAAAACAAAAACAAAAACAAAAAAAAAAAAAAAAAAAAACAAAAAAAACAAAGCAAAGAGGGATGTGTGAACAGCCTATGCTCAGCTGACCCAGAGTTTCATCACACTTGTGGTTCTGTGAACTTGGGATTGGATCAAGGTCACAAATATACTGAGTAAGTGTGCCTCTATTGAAAAACAGTAACATGTGCAATATCAAAATCCCTGTTCAAGTAGTTCTCAAATTAGATTTAAAAATACATGGAGACATTCTGTAGATATCGCGGTAATGAGAATGTGCACATCCGGACGGTTATCCGGCCGGACGAACAACCCGAAAACATAAAGGGTCTCCCATGAGGCAGACCATTAAACATCATAAGAACCAAAGCAGCAAGGTACTTTAATCTTCAGGTAATGCAAGTCTGTATCTTTTTACACCTTCAATGTAAGAGTAATTATTGCTGTAGTTAGTTATAGCACAAGGGACATCATCATTGAGAGGAAATATATAGTCTTCTTTTATGCTTCCCTGAAAAGGGGGTTATCCCTCTGTTCCTTCGTCCTTCCATCCAGCCAAACGTCTTGTACTCTTATTTCAAAAATACCAGATCAACTTTTTCCTGAATTTGCTACAAACATACATGGTCAGACTGAAGTTCATTAGATTCTAGAGAAACTGAGTTCTGTGGAGTCCCTAAGGATTAAGATGAACGTATGGCATTTCTTACGCTTAAATCCTGAAGTGGACAGAATGACGAATGTGAGACCGAGATGTGGGAGGACGTAATATTCTTTCTTTCTTTCTTTCTTTCTTTCTTTCTTTCTTTCTTTCTTTCTTTCTTTCTTTCTTTCTTTCTTTCTTTCTTTCTTTCTTTCTTTCTTTCTCTCTCTATCTCTCTCTCTCTCTCTCTTGTTTTCTTTCTTTCCTTCCTTCATGCAAAAGAGCAGTTCATTTTGAGTATCCGGGCGAACACAAAGCTTTTAGTCATGTTTCTTCCTATATATCAGTTGGCATTGCTGAAACAAGTGGATGGACGCCAGAATCGAGGGACTGAGTGAATAAAATAATGATTAAAATCCAGTAATGGATGCCTTTTTAACTTTATCTACAATGCCTTGCCTGTCTGATAGTTTATTGTCACAAGTAAAAACACTGTGGCGTCTGCTGGTACATTTAGTACTTCCCGAGGCATGTATCAAGAAAAAATTTCAGCTGCGTGTAATAAGTATTCCCTATTTTCAAAATATCAATAATGTCCCGCTTGTCCCCACAGGTACGGACCCGCATCTCACCATATCCCGCCAAACGAGACTAGGCAATCAGATATGCAGTTCTGGTCGGAAATTAATATGCATATCTCCTAACCGTTTTGATACAGGTACAAATGCGATATATTGGTGCAAGTACGATATCCACTGAACGATTTCAAAGTGCAAAAGCGCTTTTAATTCGGCAGCTACTAGAGTATCCTATGGAAACATTGAGAATGATGCAACATGCTGAACGGCAATGAGTTGTGTGTGCAGCGTTTTTTAGCTTGTCTTGTAAGCCCGGTTCAGGTTACTACTTTTGAGCATTGGTTGACAATTTAATTGTGAATATATACTTTGCCGCAAAATGCCCATTGCTTATTTTGAATGTATACCTTGTTGTTTATCTCATCAAGATTCACAATAAAATAACTTTGTATGCACTGCCGCCTAGCTGGCTGATAAGCTTTTATCCGCCTGGCCGGCTAACAAGCTATTACTAGTATTTGGTGTCCAGGTGTCTTTGTGCCCACAGGTAACGAAGGTTTACCAAGATAACCCCTTGCCCCGATGCCAACAACTTGGACCAGGTGTTACGACAACCTTCAGCTCGAAAACTACTTCAGTACGATCGCTGTTGCACCACACCCGCATTATGTAAAGGAAAAAAAGTGTTGGAACAGCTTTCTGCACTACTCAGTGTCCACAGAAGTCTCTGGTGCAAAAACACACATCATACATACGCCACATCCGCTTTGGACAGAAAAATCATTTGAACATAGCCCGTGAAAGAACACCCAATCAAGCCGTTACAGGCCCAATGATTTCCTGGTACAATTCTAGACTACAGTCAATGGTAAAGGAAAAACATCAGACGAAATAAAAAAGCAAAAAAACTGTAACAACAATCCACAATCTTGGATGTATTTCCGACGATACAAATGCTACAAGCTAAGAACACTTAAAATTAGTATAAGGACAATATGATAAAACAAAGGACGAGACACGCAACCATGATTAAACAACAACAACAACAACAACAACAACAACAACAACAACAACAACAACAACAACAACAACAACAATCATGGGTGAAAACACTCCTACATGTCTTTATTATCAACCGCAGCAGCACCAATCCATCACTGATTGTCGATTATAAAGTCTGAAGTGAGATAAATCAAAGGCCAATGCATTAAATTATTTTATCTTCTGCAATCGCAAAGTCCAACTAATAATTCTGTTGCCGGAGCACCTTACAGTTAATCACCCCCCCTCCCACTCAAGTATAATATTATTAGATCACCTGGAAGTCTCTGAGACAGAGGTACCTAATATAATAAAAACTCTAGACATAAATATGGCAACTGTGCCTGACAATATAAGACCCTATATGCTGGAAGAACCTGCCAATAGTGTCTGTGGTCCTCTCTCCAGAATATTTGATATGTGCTCATACAAAGCAAAATTTCTTTGTGTACAAAAAAGCAAATATACTTATTCATAAACAAGAGGCTTTGTGAACACCCCTTGCTCAGGTGGCCAAGAGATTCATTACACTTGTGGCCCTGTGAACTTGGGATAGAATCAAGGTCACCTATGTACTGAGTAAGTCTGACATCTATGGAGGAACACTAACATGTCAAACATCAAGAACCCGGTTCAAACAGTTCTCAAGTTACAGTGAAGAGTAAAATTGATGTATGTGGCACTGTGACCTCAGAATTGAGGCCAAGGTCGACCTTCATAGAGAAACATTAGCATGTGCAACATCAAGATCCCAATTCATAAAAGATCTCCAGTTATCAAGCGAACAGTAAATTTCATGTCAATTGTCCTATGACCTTGGGAATAAGGTCAATGTCCATTAATCACTGGAGCATGACCACTTGTACAAAATGGGTAGACACTTATCAAAGGTACGTCCCTGCCAAGTCTCACAAAAATATGGCCAAAATTATTTAAGTGATAATCCTTAAAAGCAATTCCCATGTTAAACTTCCCTATTAAAACTTTTTAAAAGATTCTCACCTCCCCCCCCAAAAAAAGTCATAAAAAAATCGCAAATAATTGGAGCATGACCATTTGAACAAACTTGGTACACACACACCCAAGGTACATTGCGATCAAGTTTGAAGTCAAATCTCACCTACAGTTTTTTCGGAGAAGTCCAAAATGAGAAATAGCATTATTTTGCCCATTGACTTACACAGTGATAAGCAGGAAAGGTGCATTAACCGATAAATACCCACATTTAAAAAATAAAAATCATCAAAAATCAGGAATCCACAGCAGTGCCACCTTGTGAACAACTTTGTTTGACCCTTTCAAAAGAAACATATCCATCAAGTTTAAGCTCAATCTGAGTGAAGTCGAAAATAGGAAAAACGCACGAAGAATCATAAAGAAATAGAAAAGAAAATCTATCGCCACCTGGTGAACAAACTAAAAACTAAGTAAATCTAGATGTGTTCAGGTGTGATATCAAAGCAATTTGAGAAAAAAAATCTTATAAGATTTGATAATTTGCCTCAAAAAGAAAAAAAATCATAAAAAATCCAAAGATTACTGGAGCAAGACCAATTGAACACAGACCCATCCAAGATACATTGCCACCAAGTTTGAATTCAAACTGGCTGACGGTTTCAGAGAAGATATCGAAAATGTTACTTATCACTAGAATGCCCATTGACTTGCACAGTAATCAGTGGGAAAGGTACATTTACCGATAAGTACCAAAATTGAATTAAAAAAAAATCGTAAAATATCACAGATCCATAGCAGTTCCACCTGGTGAACAACTTTGTTTGACCGTTCAACAAGGAACATATCCACTAAGTTTCGGCTTGATCCGAGTGATGGTTCTGGAGAAGGTGTCTAAAAAAGTAAAAATGCACCAAAAAAAAAAAAAAAAAAAAAAAAAAAAAAAAAAAAAAATTGCAGAGCCACTTGTTGAAGATATTGAAAACTAGGAGTCCCTACAAGTGTTCCTGTGTAATAGCAAAGCAATTGGGCGAGCAGTTTCGGAGAAGAAGATTTTTAAGGGTCACACAAAACAACAAAAAAATCATAAAAATTTGAAAATCACCGGAGCGTGACAACTTGAACAACTTTGTACAAGCGTACCTAAAGTACATTCTATACAGGTTTGAGGTGAATCAGGCCCCTGGTTTTGGAGAAGAAGTCGAAAATGTGAGTTGTGGATGGATGACCGACGACGACCTACGGACGACGAAGGACCTTTACAAAAGCTCAGCTGACTGACAACTCAGCTGAGCTAAAAATGCAGCCAATTTGTGTGCAAATTCCAGAAAAAGATCCTTGCTCAGCATGGTTGAAGAGGTCATGGAAAGGATTACAGCCAATGACGTTGTCAACTATTTTTATGGTACCAATGTAATCACCTAACATCAGTGTGGCTTCCTTCCCAATAATTTGTGCAATTTATCAACTTGTACAACTACATCATGAGTTCTCGAGAGCCCTGGGTGAACAGAAAAAGGCCCAGTTATATTTCCCTACATGGCTAATCGTTTGAAAGGGTTGGGCATAAGGGTCTAATATTGAACTTACATAAGTCTGGCATCTCTGGAAAATGAATAGATTGGTCTTCTGGTCATATGAAGGATAGGAAAAGAGGGGTTGTGTTGAATGGTCATTGTTCTGATTGAAATGATCTAAAAGTAGGTGTTCCCCAGGGATACGTGCTAAGTTCCCTGCTTTTAGTCATGTATGTAAATGATACAGTAGAAAGTGTGATTTTGAACTTTAAGTTGGACACATATGATATAACATTGTATTTAAAGATCACAGACCTAATGGAAGGAACAAAAGACTTAAATAATAATTTGGATAATACAATTGATTGGGCAGACAAAGGCATGCTGCCTTTAATCAACCAAAACATAGAATATGATTATATCACGCACAAGAATTAAAAGAGACTACCCTTCCATAACTTTGACAAATAATAGCATTACAACTGTACATGAGCATAAGCATTTGGGCTTAAACATGCGCAGTGATTTGATTTGGTCATTGCATGCCAAAAGTATTGCTGAAAAATGCACAAAATTATTTTTTTTAGATGTTACCATTTTCGACCCAAAGGGTCTACCCTTGAAAATATATATTTCTTTTATACACACGTCCTACCCTAAGATATGGTAGCCTGGTCTGGGACGGGTGTGGACCGACCAAATAACCTTCCTTAGAATGAGTACACCTTTCTAAAGCCCATGAAGTGCCGGGAAAAAAAAGAAAATACTGGAAATGATTAAAATTGTGAAGCAAGAAATTTTCCTCTCCATGACAAAGAATGTGTCTTATGATGGACACAACAAAATTTAGTGTTATACTTGACTTTGATTAAACATCCCATACTATTGTGTACCGACGCCCTCATATGACAATTCCTTTCTTGCCCCCGCCATCCTTCTCTGAAACCAAATCCCTATGAGAATAAGACAAGCGGAGGACAGATTTATGTTTGAAGCTAATGTTAGCAACGTGTACACGCTTCCAAATAGATACGATTGATATGTCTCTGGAAACCGCCACACCCCCGTTTTGCATGTAAAACTATCCATGAGCTGCATCATCCGAACAATCACCTTCATAAAATTTTCGAGAATCAAACAGGTGTGTGCTGTCGAAGATACTATCCATTACTTTTTTCCTTGCAAAATGTAATTCTGTTCGCATTGACTCATATGAATCTGTCATAAGACTAGCCACTTTCACCCTTAAAATTATCCTCTTAAGGTCTGAGTCTTCCTTACGTAAAAGCAAAAACAATATTTCAGGGTTGTGTACATGTTTATCGAAAATTCCAAAGGATTTCAATCGAATTGGTAAGTGGTGTTTTCGGTATCAATCTGCAAGCTAAAATAAAAGGACACTCAAGTCTATCTCTCCGGTTTATCATGTCTCATCTTAATCTCTGTTAGAACTGCTCGGCTTCAGCCAGCTATCAATGTTGATATTGTGTGTCTTCTTAATCATGTTTGTCAAAATGTGTTCTGTCTGGATGTGTAATGTCTTGCTCCCTCCTATTTTATTCATGTGTATGTCGTGAGAATATTTCATAACGGCTTTGGCCCTGTTATCTATTTGTGTTACAAAATTATCTTTAAATCAAACCAAATATCATGTCCGTGAACAGAGTAAAAGGTTATGACTGTGAACCACACTAGTTTAACTTTAATAACACCTATAATAACCAAAAACCAAAAAAAAAAAAAAAAAAAAAAAGAAATAAGAAAAAAAAAATAAAGAACAAGTGTGGAAAGCTGGCGACTTGCCGCAAACCCCCTGTAGATAATACTATGCACTGACAATTGGCCTTGCTTCATCCCCCTGTTCAGTCCTGGGTTTTTCTGCACGCTGCATTTACTGGATAAGCGTGAAAGGACACGGATGGTGATTCCAGATTATCACTTGTCCATTTCTGCTATTGAGTGCGCTTCTTCATATAGTACCGATTGCTTTTCTCACTCTGAATTCCTCAACGTTGTTGCGTATCTTGCAATGATTCCCGTCTGAAATACTTTCGTGGCACAAGTAGGTTGGCAGCTATGGTTTAAGTTGTGGTCCTCAATGGCTGCTGCTATGCTCAACTCTTGCCTCAATTTGCATTAGTGTTCTCACCAACTGCGCTTGCCATGTGTTGCTCATCAAGAATGTGGTTTGCGCATTTTGACCAATCACGAGCTATCTCCAGAATCCAGTATAGCATGTGTCAGGAATCTTGGCAACTGTGCTGGTTACTAGTTAGATCCATCAAATCCACTAGGGGCAAACAAAACATATTGCGCATGCAACCAGTTCAAGTTATGCGAACAAGCAAAAGTTCTGAATGATCATGTGCGGACTCCTGAACCTGGCATTCCACGTGTCTGCTATCTGAGTAAATCCACAAGCCTATTTTCTGAGTGATTATCATCATTTATGTCTGTGACTGACAGTTTCGACTTTACAATAAATTATGTACAAAATGGTCGCTCGTATGCATTGGGCTGATCACAAGGGGTGGAACCAAGCTGCCATGCCTGGTCCCACCTGTCGGCGCTCGCAGGCGGATGACAGTCGTATCTTGCTGCCACACCTTGTGATAAATCCATTACATGCTCACGACAATAAGTTAATTACTACGTGTGTTAGTGAAGTATCCATATAAAGCTTGTTATCCAAAAGTAACCTGTTCATCACCAGAAATGAATTTTCTGACACCAGCCAGTTTTTTACTTTCATTGTGTCTTCACAGAGACATAGATATTTAGGCAGACAAGTAACCGTTAACTTCAAGCTGCCTGAATATTAATTTGAACCGGTACTTTGGCTTTGGTCTGCAGTGTTCTGTGGTTCACATATATGGTTGTGAGAACAAATCTGTAAGCATCTGTTCATTTAGCTGATTTGTATATATTTTGCACTTTGTAATTTTGTGTGTAGATTTATGACTTTGCTGTTGTCGCTTCATAGTTTCCCGAAAAAAAATGTATCATTAAGTGGAAGGTTTGTCAACTCAAATTATAGAAATGAATGCAACATTACTACAGGTAAATTTGTAGCGCACTTGCGCACTCAAAGCTTTGAGTCTCCCATACATTTGGATGAAGACCAAGGAGAATATCCAGTGATCTTAAGAGATGGAATTTAAACATTCATTTTCATTTTTACAAAGGTTCCGCGGTCTGGACCCACAGAAAATCTGAGTGGGCCGTTTGGTGTGCAGCATCTGGAGGCTCAGCGCTGTCGAGTCTGTTCTACGGGCCGACATACCTAGGGAGCCATTTTTTGTATTTATCTCATGTTTTACAGCGAAATTAATGCACACATGCAATAACGGATTTCAAACCAGTGTTTTTCATGTTGAGAAAAAAATGCCCAGCAACAGCGTGTAGAGCAAGTAATGATTGAGCTATATGGGCGAATTTTTCCAATAAAATGCTCCCTCCTAAATAAGGATATGTATTTATGGTAACAACACATGGCTAATATGTATGTGGGCTATGTGTGACTCGTGAAAGCAGACCACAGAGGTGATTATAGGGCCTGGTTAGGCCTAATTCTTTTGGAAAAAAACTAAAGTTCGCAGTTCATTTTTTCCACCAGCTTGAGGCAATCAACATACACTCAATATACCTATCACTACAAGAAAATAGTACAAGACCAGCACTAAAATTGGTTTTATATTCAGGTTCTGGATGACTCAAAAGCCTCATTTTCATGTCTAGAAGACCAATCAAATAAAAAAGCCAAAACACACACGCATCCAGATCCAGAGCAGCCTGCATGGCTGGATGGTAGCACGAAGTGTGACAAACACCACATGTCTTGGTAACTCCTTGCTGGGAATGAAATGCATAAGATCAAAATGGCTAATTAGAATACAAAAAAACAAACAAACCAAACCAAAAAAAAAAAAAAAAACAAAAAAACAAAAAAAAAAAAAATTCTGGTGCATGACCATTGGAACAGACTTAGTTGACCTTCACGCGAAGTTCACTTTACCAAGCTGAAAAAGGATCTGGCAAAAGGGTTTGGGAAAAGTTAGTGATGTTACTTACCATGCCGATCGCCATTAACTTACATAGATATCAACAGGATTGAGGATTATTTGTATTGCCAATAAGTATCCAGATTAAAAATACTGCTAACAATATATCAGGGATCCTAACTAACACAACATTGTGAACAAATTTGTTTGACCCTGCTACAAGGTGCATTTCCACCAAATGTCAATATATATTCTGAATGACTTATTTTGAAAAGTTAACCCCCCCCCCAAATAATTAGGAAGATATAAAAATAAAACCCCACGCTGCCACTTATTACGCAAATAAAGTTCTGGTCGTATCACGAAGCATTGCTATATAATTTTCAAGCTGTTGGTTGAGCAATTTTTTCAAAGTTTGCCGAAAATAAAGAGGAAAGTCGTACAAATGAAAAAAAAAAGTATCCATTTAAGCAAAGACATACACAAGGTACATCCCCACCAAGTTTGGAAAAGATGTGGGAAATGATTTTGAAGAAAATTCAAAACCTAATTGTAGTCAGAGGTTGGACAGGCAGAGGGACAATTGATGACTACCAATCTCGTCACCTCAACTGAAAATATATATGATAATGATAAAAAGAAATAAAGATGATAAAAATTGAAAGTGAGGAAAAATCAATTAGAACTACAATATAAACAGATTAATAGAGAAGGAAAACTTAATATGCGGTCCTTTTCGTTAGGGAAAAACTATATCCCCAGAAAGAAAAAAAAAATTAGCCAAATGAAAAAAAAAATCTGTGTCTCTTACTTCACAAAATTCTACCTCCAACATTCCACAATGTATACAGATGTAATTAAATCCGTTACAACTTACCAAGACGAATATACAAAAATAATATTTGAACTTGAAAAAATGTATTAAAGGAGAACAATGTCAAAAGTACTTGTTCTCTTAAGGAGGTCAACCAGTTACAGGTGACAGTCAATGAAATCAGGTATTGCAAGACCTTGAGGATACTAAGAAAGAGAATAACCAGCTGCTCGAAACTCGAAACTCAGAGCCATTTTTTCAATTTCGTTGAAGATAATTAAAGCCCCATCCCTAAATCTGCTTAGTAGTAGCCAGTTCACCAATGAAACGTGTACATTCTTATGAAGCTACTTGACTGTAATGTCCTTTATGCCTCTGTCGCACCAGTAATGCAAACTGTCAGCAACTTATGTGGTCGTCCGCCAAATCAATTACATTGAAGACAATTCGTTTATCAGATACAAGTAAGTCGTCTATCAGTACAACATCATGTATCTTAATTAGTTAACTAAGAAAATCTGACACTGTAAAGTGATGAGATGTTTAAGTGAGGAAGTAAATACATGGTGTGTGCAGTCACAACATCCAACCAGCAAGTTTGTGTTTTGGGCTTGTAAGAGATCCGAAACAAATCAGCAAAAGGGACTGTATATGTCCTTTCACAAACAACGATGGAAAGCAGTGCTACATTTGGTTTGCCTAATCATGGGAAAAAGCTAACAGTTAATTAAAACTGTCTCGAGTCATGCAGTAACGGAAGAGCTCTACAATCAAATTCTGAAAAAAATATAGGGAAAAGTTGTTAGCAAGTATTGCAGAAGATTTTTGAAAATTCAGTCCAGAGGGGGGGAGAGAGAGAGAGACAGAGAGAGAGAGAGGGAGAGAGAGAGAGACAGAGAGAGAGAGAGAGAGAGAGAGAGAGAGAGAGAGAGAGAGAGAGAGAGAGAGAGCATTCTGAATGAATCATTGTTTCCTTGGACTTCACCTTTTAGTGTCACTTGCAGAAAATTGTTGCATCACGTGCCCTTCATTTAGAAGATACCTATTAGGAGCAGAACATCATCCATAGACGATTGTGTTTATGAAAAGAAGCAAGTGTCCGATAATTCTTTTGGCGAGGACTGCATGCAAATTACCAGCGGGGGATATAATGACAAAAAGTGGATGTTCTGCAGATTTTACTAGATACATAAATGACCAGGCAAAGAAAATATACCATCTGCAATCTAGCATTATAGATTTAATTTCCTATTGTATGTTGCGGACGTTGTTTTTATTTTTTAAGGAAGGAAATTAAAGATTTTGTTGAAAAAGACCATCATATGCCGGCCACTTTGGTCATTGTTGTTTTTTACAACATACAAGAATACTGGTGCAAAACTGGGGTAAAGATACTGGGAATTACCAGGAACTTGTTGACAGCACCTCTGTGGATGTTTTTTAAACAATTTGAACCTAGACATTGCATAAATGGGGCCTATTTGTACACATCTAGTACATTTTCAAGATGACCACAGACAACCTTCACACAGCTTCAACATTAGAATTAGACTGGCGAGTTAGAGCATGTGCAAAATTAGCAGAAGAAACAGATTTACTAGCAAGGTTAAGTGTCACTGATATGATGGCTTTGAAAGTTTAGTACCATTCCAAATGTCTAACTTCACTTTAAAATCAAGCCAGCGATGAGAAAAATTATGAACACAGCCCACAAAATAAAGGAATTTTAAGTGGTATTGCATTGGCAGAGTTGGTACATGACTGAAGCACATCTGATGGAAAGCATTGCCCCGGTTTTCAAGTTATGAGACCTGACAAATATGTATGCCCCAAAGCTACTAGCATTAGGCAAAGCTACAAGTGTTAGGTATCATGGTTGACAAAAGAGTTCATAGCACCAGCCAGAAAGAGTGTCTGCTGGCACCGTTGCCAGATTTAAGGGCACATAAAAAAGGCATAGAAATCATGCCTGCTTTCAAGGAAGACATTGCTGTATCTTTGTGAAAATTCTCTGAGTATGACTATGATAGTGATGCCATGTGTGTTGTGCAAGCAGCCCAAATTGTGCATAAAAACATGTTTAAGGATTACAAATCAGTCAATATATCATTTGCAAGCCTATGGCAACAGCAACCAACACCCACCCTCTTGCTTTCACTAGGGAAAATGATATTGGAAGGTCTTAGTACACAACAGCAGACACAAGAGGACACTACACCCGGGGCATTACATATTGCAACGTTTTTGCTGATTAATAATGTCAAATAAAGGGGTGCGAGTACAGGCACAACTGCAATCAAACATCAAATGACACATGAACCACCAGTTTCTGTATACACTGGACTCCTGCTGCATTCACACATCCATAAAAGACTGCTGATAGATAAGTTTTTCAAACTTGGTATCAGTATCTCCTATAGCAGAGCCTCCCACCTCTCATCAGAATTTGGAGAAAATGTTTGTCAACATTTTGATATTGAGCAATCGGTTTCTCTGTCGCTATTGAATAGCAATGTTTTCCCAAATTCTACTGTTGACAACATTGGCCACAATTCAAGGTCAACATCAAGGGATTCTTTTCATGGTACTAGTATTTCCTTGTTGCAATACCCCCGTTTTATCAATGAAGGTACAGATGATGGTCAACCTATTATAGGTGGGCAATCAAAGTTAAATCTGTTGGTAGTCTGCTCAAATATTATACTAAGGCTCTGATATTAAAGGGTCACCTGTTCTTCCTTGTGCTCTCACACTTCTTAGAAGATTGACTGCTAATGTATACATGTAGTAAGAATACAGGTGGCTAGAGAGCTGTGGAGAAGGTTTGAAACATTGAAATGAGGAAATTATTGATAACATTTCATGGGCTGCATCCCATGCTTCTTTTCTGGTCCATGTTGTCACACAAAGGGCATAGCTTCCACTCTCCCCAGATAGTGCTTACACAGTAGTCATGATTAGGCATTCAATGGATGTTGTACACAAAGCAGTGTTACATTTCAATCCAGGGTGGATACCCATCCTTACATTTGCTAAGCCACTTTTTGGCATTGCCCAACACATTCAATGTCGGTGGCCAGAGCAATTTGGCAAAAACCAGATTGTGGTCATGTTTCGTGGGCTTCATATTGAAATGGTGGCACTTAATACTCTTGGTGACTGTTGCCTGGCAGGGAATAGACAGAAGCTTTGGTTCAGACTGAAATTACATCCACTGGGACAGCTGGCTCTCTCTGCATGCATCACCTACTTCGTGCACAAGACATGCACACCAAATATTGGCATGTGCGCTGTATATTCTGCAATGTGAAGCATATGAATTCTACAATAGCAACATGCCAGATGAGAATCAAATTTGTCTTAACTTTGAGACTTGGTGCAAAAAGAGAGTGAAATGTGTTCCAGATTTCAAGTACTGGGTTATCCTCCTTAATTTTGAGCTTTTGTTTACTAGCTTGTTCTGTGGTTCTGTGCAATGGACCATACAAATTATGCACAGTGGCTCCCTGTGCATTTGTGGGACATGTCTAATCTCTTACACACCCAAAAATTGCAGAGGAGTTCAAATTAGCGCAATTTACATCAGAAAAAAAAAACAAAAACAAACAAACAAACAAAAAACAAAAAAAAAAACAAAAAAAAAAAAAAAAACAAAACCCAAAAACAAAAACAAAAACAAAAACAAAAGAAACCCCCCAACAAATCATGTGCTCTCTGATATGGCCATAGATCAGGCACATGAGTAGAATCATGCTTGTATAAAGGGAGAAGGTGGTGCAATCGGGCTCACAGAGAATCCAGGTGCACTTTTACGTTGGATGGTCTTATGCCCAGAGATTGCTGATGTCATAAATGAGTTTGACGATACTCAAAACCTCCAGGGCAGAAATATGGACATATATCATGATCAGCCCCACACATGCAAATAATATTTGCAAAAAAATGTCTGTGATCGTGTAGCATTAGTGGATCAGATAGGTAATCCCTTTTTGAGACAAAGCGATGATTTGCTGGTCCTGGACACACGAGAAATCCCCTATGACACTCTTGCTAATAATGTCTATGGCCCACTGAAACTTCATAAGGTCCAGTTTGATGAAATTGTGAATAAAGGCTTGGTGCACAAAATAGAAGCAATAGGTCAAGGGATCACCCAGAAAAAACTTAAGGTGTTTAATTTTCTGAAGGTTGCAAACAAGAGCAGACAGCGACATGCTTTAAAGAATGATTTGCAGCTGTTTCTAGGCTGTCAGACTCGGGATAAGAATTAAGAAGATTTTTTCAAACACGAAAATCAGTCATTTCCATCATCATTGTCAGATATTAGGATGCTTCATATTGATATCAAGAATGACCTTCTATCGTGTACTGAGAATGTTCTTTTTCAAGCAGAGCTACCTTCTGTTACATATATAGTCCTTTTGATGGGCCGGTGATTGTTCACATGTTGAGGTTTGGGACATCTGAAACATTTGAAGAATATGTACTACAGTATTTGTCCCATACATTTGATCATATTTTGATAAGGCAACCCAGGTCAATGTGGTTTGGGATAGATACATTGCTGACAGTTCGAAAGGTGCAGTTAGATCCAACTGCGGTAAGGGGATAAGGAGAAGGGTAGGAGGTACTGCCCCAATGCCTGGAAACTAGCAGAACGTTTTACGTGTAGATGCCAACAAGAAGGAACCATTCAGCTTTCTCTCACATGTTCTTAGTCAGTCTATTTATGACAAGGAAAAGCAATTGATGTTAACTGAAGATAGGTAGGTGTTCATGTTTCCCCAATCTACCATTCGTGACACACTCGCTTCATGCAATCATGAGCAGACAGATACACGTATGCTCCTACATGTAGCATATGCTGCATGCAAGTATCATAACAAATTACTCATCCGGACTCTTAAGATTGATATGGTTGTATTAGCCTTTATGATCACTCACAAGTGGCTGAACTAGATCAGTTATAGATAGTATTTGGCCCAGCAGATACTTTCACTATCAGCGAATTCATGATATAACTATCACCCTTGGACCACAGAAGTTACAGGCTCTTCCCATGTCCCATGCTTTGACAGGTTGTGACACTCTCTTTTCATTTGTTGGACATGGGAAGAAAATATTTTGGTCCTTTTTGGCATCATTGCTCACAAACACCCTATTCAGCTGTCTTGTGCTCCTGACATAACACTAGATGAGGCCTTTCTGGCTGTGCAGAGAGTCATGCATATTAATGCATGACAGAACTAGCACTTGTTCAACTGATGACGTCGCAAGAAGAGAATTGTTTGCCAAAAGATGCTCAGTACAATGCATCCCACCTTCTTCTGCTGCTGTAGAACAGCATCTGAAATGGGCTGTCTATCTAGGTGGCTTTGCATGGCGTCAGCCATTAATTCCACAGGTCACTCTTCCTTCTCCAACTGATTGGGGTTGGACTGTTAATGATGGACAATTCAAGTCTTACTGGACAGCCCTCCATGACGAAACTAAAACATCAGGTCTACCCTAATGTGGCTGCAAAAGGAATATGTATTCCTGGAAACCGTAACACCGAATGCAAATTTACGACCCACGTCAATTTTTTTCTACCAAGGACTGTGATCAATTTTCAGGGGACAAGTACTGTAACCTTGCAAGCTAGGTTAAGGTCATCAGAATGAATTCTCAAGATGGGTTATATGAAGTTTTTCAAAATTGTGAGGTAGCCTCATTGTACTTCAAAGGATTCTTCGATGGTAAAGCACATAATTCTAAGGAATATGGTTAAAGTTTTTAAATCTGTAAATATTACAATATGTTGCCCAATGGAGCACAAAGATTTCACTTACACAGCCCGTACTTCAAATATGGATCCACTGTTGAGGGGTCATTGCACATATGTCAGCAGTGAAAAATAAAATGTTTCCATATCATAAAATGATAATTGCATTCGTATTTATATGTCTACAAAATGTGGTGCTCCTATCATAAAATGCACAATTGTTATGGTGCGCCACTGCACAACAGACAGCTAGCTGCTTAAAGTGACTCTGATTTGTGTGCCCATATAAACATGACACTTTTTATCTGTCAATACTGACTAGAGTATGGCAAAATAGACCCCAACATTTGCTCTTTCTGTGTGTAAATGATAAAAAGACATTCAATGATATTAGCCTGCAAGGTTTGTCAGCATAAATATCATATTAACTGTCTAACTTTAATAAGAGCAGAATTTGCACTGCTAGGTCCGTCACAATGGATTTGTGTAGCCTGCTAATCAGACTTGTTCCCTTCGACCACATTGATGATAATGATGTATTTTTGACCCGGCTATCAGGCATTTGGTACTCAACTGCTGTTTATTTTCAAAACTTAAACAACAAGGGCCTTACACTCCTTGAAACAAATTACGAAGAAATATGTAATGGCCTGCACAATCAGGTCCCAGATCACAATTTATAGCATATTCATGACAAGAGTCTTCTTTCAGATAGTCAGTATCACCAGAAAGATTTATTTAACAATTTGGCGAAGTGCTGTATATGAACACAAGAACCATACCATCTAAAATATTATGCATGGAATCATACTGAGAGAATTGAATATCGAATTTGGAAGTATTGGACTGTGCAAAACTTGGTTGAATGGCGATAATTCGGACTTATATACATAGGAAGGTTATAATCATATTCCAGAAGTGATCGAATCGGATGTGGAGTATCATAATTGGTTCTTGATAACATTAAAATTATCAAACCGAATGACATGTCACTAAAGGAGAGTTGGTGTCAGGCCATTTCCGTTGAGCTGGACAAAGAATATATATGCTTTGATAAAAACGTGATTATGTTATTAATCTCGTTTTAATCTTTTGCTTAACAAAATTGAAAGTGACCACAAAACTTGTTATCGAATGGGAGATTTTCATATTAATTTGTTGCATCATGATGAAACATGCTCCTCCTTTAGAATTTCCTTATCTTTTATCAGCAAGTTCCTTACTACCATTCATCCATAGACCAAGTGAAGTCAGAGAAACCACAGCAACTCTCATCGACAGCCTATTTGCAAATAAACAGGGACATGACTTGACATTTAAAAATGGAATTTTGTATTCTTAAATATTAGTTCACTTACCAGCATTCTATATCACTAAAACGAACAACCTACCGCAATTAAAGTTAAATTACCAAGCGAATAATAAATAATAGCCCTAAACAGCACTTAAAACAAGGTCTGAATGAAGTGAAGTGGGGTGGAGTGTACAGTGAACCCGATACACAGCGTGCTTTTACCATTTTCCGTGAAAGTGTTTAATGAAAAAATGCTTAAGTAACTTTTACAAAATTGACTTGTACAACCCTTGGCTTACTGGTACTTTGCAAACATCCAATAATAGGGAAAATGTATAAATGGAACAATTAAAATCATTACCTTTCGCAAAAAAAGAATACACTTATCATTAAATTAAATTGACCGACTTATTACGAATCTCAAAAAGATATAATTATGTAAATTTGCTCAAGGAAAATAAAGATAATTTGAAGAAATCATGGAATAAAAATAGCAAAGATTGTACATAAGAAAAAAGTAAATACCGGGTATGTTTGTTTATGATTGTCCTTGCATTGGTTCCCAAAATCTTAAAGCTGAAAAATTCAATATTTTTGTGTGAATTTGGGGTCATCAATGGCAAATAAAGTAACATCTTGTAACGGGTCATTTACTGGCTACCTCAAGGTTAATTATCTTCATTCTTTTTTCTAAATACGGTTACGAAGATGAGGTAATGAAAACTGTGATGTCAGCATAAAAAATAAGTCCAGACTATGATGAAATAAGGGGAGGAATAGCGAAGTTTATGTGTGACGATTTAAAACAACCTTTATTTTATCTAGTTAATTCCTCATTTAGGTCTAGAATAATTCCCTTCGAATGAAAAATTGCGAAAATAGCTCCAATATTTAAATGTCATGACACTAAGTTACAGATTTTTAGCTAATATCAGTACTACCTTTTTTTTGGTCTCAAGCTTTGAAAGATTGATGTCCTATAGACTTCTTGATTTTTTAAATAAATATACTTTAGGATCTTTAATTTGGATTCCTCGGTATTCGACTGAAATGGCCTTGTCTTGTTTTCTTGAAGACCTGATCAATAATTTGGAAAAGGGTGATTTTTCTGTTGGTATATTTATTGATTTGTCAAATAGTACTAAAAACGTTATCCATATACTGCCTATCTCACGTCAGGAGTGGAATTTGTCTTCACATTGGTATTGGCAGATAAACGAGATGTTTTTGTAACTGTTGAATCTCTTTGCTGTCCTTTTTGGGTGGTAATTTATGAATATTGGTAATGTTTTTCTGAACTGTTCAATATGAGATGTTGGCTATGCTCATAACAGAAATTACAGGTCTTTGTCCGAAAGAAACGAATCATTATGTTGACTGCCAGTTTCAGGCAGTGTATCTCGAAAATTATTTTTTTGCCTCACTTCGATTCCAACGTTAATGTCTGATCAACCTGGGTCCATGTTGTAAAACAGGCGATATTTTGAAATCAAAATAACATCAATCACGGCAATGTCATTGTTTCTTTGTAAATCTTGATGGATAATGGGTCAAAGCTCAGTAGCACAAATACATAAATCTGAATTTAAGTAATGCAAACTTTTTCCTAACCTAGATTTGCATTTTGATATTAAGTACTTACACTTTTTTATTATATAACAGCAGCACGTCTACACGCCTCACTTACCTGTCAAAAACAATGATGAATCCAAAATTGGATTTCAGTCCAACATTGCAATATCGAAAGCTGCAAAGCACGGTTCTATCTGTGTCTATAATGGTTAGAAACATGTAATAGGACAAAACATTGATATTCTTAAACAGATATGCTGTTGCTTTTAACATTTTGTTTTTCACATGCATGTTTATGTTCCAGATTGACGTTTTCTTTCGTCCATGCTTGAGATCTAATTATACACCAATATTGTTTTCCGTGCATGTATGACTGGTTTAAACATATTCGATTCGAAGCAAGATTAGCATGACTGATGAAAAGCATAACATAAAATGTGCCAGAACCAAGTGATCAGAAACACGTGTTAATTGATGCCACACACTCAAATGGTGAAGTACTGAACATGCTATAATTGGAAGCCACAAGACTACACTAACAAATAAAAAGTTCACAATACAATAGGATACCTTATAGTTTCAGTTACCAGTTGCACTTATACTACTATAATGCCAGTTGTACATCCAAACTGTTTTACTTTTACCCAATTTTCTCAATCAGCATACATACCTCGATATATCGAATTTTCTTGGCCCGTATAATGTGTGCACTTCATGTCTATTGCTTACACATGACACATAGTCTATTTGATGTTTATCAAAGCTTCTGATGAAAATTCACTTTTTTGAAGAAAGAGCAAAGCCTATATCAATTAAATTTTAAAGTCCATATTGCATAATATGGGGATACTTTTTTTCCCGACAAATGCGACGAAGTTTTTTTTTGTAAAGTACGTACGTATTAAGGTATCTTATAATTCTTATAATCTGGTACTGTCATTTGGTTGTTGGGAAGCATTTACACTATTATTTTTTACGCTGCAGTTTTATACAATTTACGCTAGTTTCTAAGTAAATCACATTCCTAGCTCCACGCATAAATACAAAGAATGACAAAGAACATAAGAACAAGGTAGAATTGGTTGAACGTATATATGCATTTTGTTTTATATTTGGCCTATACAGCATGTACAGGTCTCTTTCTACAATATATGTTATATTTACGTCTACCTTCTAATAATATTAGTCCCGCACACTATCCAGTGGTCCTACAAATTCGATTCTTACATGTTCAATCCTTGACTGTCTTGCTAAGTAGTGTCCCCTTGTCCACTGACCTGTATGGAAATGATCTACACCATGTCTACAAATTAAAATATTGTGGCCATCAAACTAAATATTCGTTTTCAACAGTTGGTATCAATAATTTGAAATGCTAATTATTAGTAAAGTATACTGAGGACTTTTTGGGTCTGATTTAACTCCTTTCATTATTCTTATGTTTTATGTCTTCATCTGAACATCACTCCATCTGGACGGTCGCCAAATGAAGACCTGCATTTGTGTTGACTGTATAGTTAAGAGTCGCTCCCAGGAAGGCATATCGCCATATGTTACGCCTTGCAGCAGCATCACATTCAGTACATGCCATATGGCAACGCAACTTCCTGTCAGTGCCCCAAAATAAGCGATAAAAGTTTCTTGCCAAGGCACATATATATATATATATATATATATATATATATATATATATATATATATATATATATATATATATATATACACATATATATCTACGAATGCGACCATTTTGGCACTTGCATATATATCGACCATTTTGGGACATACCTCTAATATACAATATTCAGATATCTTATTCTGTCAAATATGTTAAAATAATGCATTTAACATTCTTCACTTTGACAGCATACTTTCTTTTCAATTCTGTTGGTTTACTAGAAAATATACATTTCGTGTCCCGAAAAGGTTGTCCCAAAAAGGTCAGCATCGATGGGTCATGCAAAACATCGACCATTTTGGGACCTTGCTTAATATGTCAGTAATTTCAAATCTATAGCGGGTTGGACGCTTGGCCTGAAATAACTGAATGTAAGTGTGCATAGTAATGTAGATTTAACGCCATTTTCGAGTCGCACAAAGTATCGACCATTTTTGGACACATCGAACATTTTGGGACGTATAGACCACTTTGGGACACAAACACAACGGGCCTAGCTTCCAACAAATGATGAACGTTATATGATATCATCGTGTGTTGGGCTTACCATTAACCGCCTCGTGTTACAGATTTTCCCAACTTGTATGATATTCAGACCGTTCGTTTTCCTTACAAAACGATTGAAACGGATATTTTCCAATCAACTATATAGAAAAGCGGAGTGTCCCAAGAAGCAAAACTAAAAACCCAGACCGATCGTTTTCAAACGCGAAGCACAGTGTACCAGTGTCGATATAAGGCGGCAAAAAGGCCCAATTTTGCCACTGCTTGCCCCCTGTGCATATATATGTAAGCGCTACATACAAATGCAAAAGTGTCATTTTTAATAATGACAGCAGGCCTAGGTATCGCGCGCGTTTCGACGTGAGACTGCCATTATAAACCTTTTATGGTTTGTGAGACAAACATATATTTGAAGGCCGTCTGAGTGACTTCAACCTTATCGACGTTACCGCGATATCTAAAAAAAAAAAAAAAAAAAAATTAAAAAATACAACAGCTTCACCAATTATTTGTCAGAGACATCTTATAATGCATCGAGCTCCTATTTAAAACCAGCTTTCTCCTTTTGTTCTTTTACATTTTATATGTAACTTTACATTATTTATTTCAAGGCCGTCTGAGTGGTGCACATGGGGACAACATTACCATATCTCAACAAGGATCCATTGCAGCCTCACCAAATTTTTATCACAGTTGCACATTATAGTGGACCAGACTTCTATTGAAATCCAGCTTCCTCTCATTATTTTTATACTTGTTATGAAATCTTTGAAGTGTTTATTCGCATGCCGCATAATTGGTGCACAGTACAGTGGTCTCTGTCTCCAGAACTTGCCCCAAGAACACATCCAAAATTGCCTTTTCATTTCATAGACAGTAATGTGGAAGTTGTATATAAAGTGTTCTGCTGCAAAGTCTCAAAAAAAATGCAGAATTGGGGAGGGTGCATTGTGGGCGCCGAAGGTAATCCGTTTCTCTGAACGTTATTCTTTTTGTTCTACACCACTAGCATAAGTTTCATGGAGAAAAACAAAATGATACAAAGCTCAATTAAAGTTTCCTTGCTGAATATATGTTTAGTTCATATCTGTCTCCATCCAGATATGCTGCAGCTAACGCAGTCTTTTATCGGTCCCAAGTATCACAGGATGAAGTAACGATCATAAATCACTTTTCGGATTGCAAAAAAACGTATATAGCCGCATGATATAACTGGATTGCTGTATTCTTAAAAGCTATGCACAGCTCCGCACTATAATCATTTTTATTTCCGAGCACAAAATTTCCTGAATACACTCCAAATCAGAATTTGACGAGTTTTGGTTCCATAATTTTATGCAGGCTTTCATTCCACATACAATCTGCTACAATTTTTCCGTGTTAAATATTCCCGAACTGGGCTTCCTCGGGGGAAATTCAGGAACCAAATCAGAATTTGACGAGTTTTGGTTCCATAATTTTATGCAGGCTTTCATTCCACATACAATCTGCTACAATTTTTCCGTGTTAAATATTCCCGAACTGGGCTTCCTCGGGGGAAATTCAGGAATATTTTTCCCTCGCGAAAATTTATGATTATGAAATAACTGTTACTGATCAGGATAGAGATTTTCTACAGCCCTTCATTGAACATGCACAAAATCTTACTGTGGCAAGAGGGACACCTCTTGCGCTAAGATGGTGCATGCTAGTGAAACAGAAACTTTCTATGAGGGCTCTGATAGGGGTATTGAGGAGCAATGGAGAGGGCCCTAAAAATAGAAGGACGCTGAGAGAATTGCACCAGATTTCAAGTAACAGGGAGCACATTTTCGGGTGTCAGGGTACAGAACACTACATGATACGTATCATGACCAGGCAAAAAGAAGTGTTTCCTTGATTGTGGTGTAATCCCGATCACTACAAACAGGCCTATAGGCCTACGACGGCTTGGCCGAAGAGGAAAATAAAACCGATGTTATCCGCAGGTACGAAAGTTATTCTGATATAAAAATGTAACCGTCACTTATGAGGGCTTCCCCTCGTTAGCCTGGTAGCGCATTATTATTTTTTCCCTTTTGGATATCTTATGTTTTAAATGCCACAACCTGGAGGGATATTTGGCACATTATTCCCTTCACTTGTATTTTTTATGTTAGTGATGTAATGCATCATTGTTTTTATATGCAAATGACGTCATGTGTTTGCTGTGTTCCATTTCATTTCATATGTCTATTCCGCATACAAAGAATCCTATGCTGCTAGTTTCAAGGACTACAGTCTCAGTTGGAAACAAGATAAGGCCCAGTTACACAGACAAACACAAATACAAATTACGAACCTTGGATATAAGATATACAATATAGAAGACGACGTTTGGCAGTGATATGTGACATTAATGAAAAAATACAAATTATAAAATATACGTAGTTAAGTGACATAAAAATCATAAAAAGGAAACACGTTAATATAATACATAAAGGCTACTGGTTATACATCTTTTTAACATTTTGCTGAAAACAGTACAAGCTGTCAGCATTACGTAAATGACAAGCTGGTCCAAGTCTTAGATCCGGTGAATGACAACGGCTGTTTAAACGTTTCAGCTTTCGGTCTGATGATATAGATTTTTCATTGTGGAACCTTTGTCATTTCTATCGTGAACCTTGTAGTTAAAAAAGTATCTCAAATATATTTTGCAGCCATACCCGTTAATGCATTCATACAAAAAGGAATCAAATGAATAAAGCCACGTGTGTCTTGAGGTTGCCAGCCTAAAATTTGAAGCGAGAACGAATGAATCGTAAAATCAAAATTCCTTGTTACGATGCGAGCACATCTATTTTGGAGTCTTTGAAGTATAACTTTGTGTTTTTTTACAGCAGTTGCTCCAAACCGTATCACAGTAGCCAAAAAAAAAAAACAAAACAAAACAAACAAAACAAAACAAAACAAACAAAAAAACAAACAAACAAAAAAACCAAAAAAAAAAAAAAAAAAAAAAACAAAAAAAAAAAAAAAACGTAAACCGATTTTTTGGAATAAGCTTATTCACTATTTTGTCGACATGTTAGCACCACCACAAAGTGCAGTCAATCATTACACCTAAGAGTTTAATATTTGTCTCAGCTGTCAATTTACAATCTCATTCAAAATTAAGGTTGTCTTATCCATACCATAAGAGTCGATATTACAGCATGAAATGTAAGTTTATTCTCAAAAAACCATTTAGCAGCATTAAGCAGATTCGATTAGGCTTCTGCAATTGAAGGTGCACTAATAGATAGAGTGGTGTCATCAGTAAAAAAATGACTTTTACAAAAAATATGATATAGTTGCGAAATCGTTTATTAACACTGAAAAGATGTAGGGCCAAGGGATGAGCCTTGGGGCACTCCTATTTTGATAGGTTGTTTTCCAGAGTTGACTATTTTTGCAAACAGTTTATGATCAATTGCTAAGATATGATTTAAACAAATCAAATTCTAATCCCTATATACCATAATTTTTTTAACTTTCTCACCTAAATTGTGTGACCAATTGAATCAAAACAATATTGTAAATCTAGAGAGAGCGAAAGAGTTGGGAAATTATTATCAAAGTTCTCAAGCAAATCATCAATCATAGAATGGAACGCCGTCTGCGAGGAGCGGAATGTTAGAAAAGATGACTGTTCAGGAATGGATAATGCGGTTATTCTCAGCTAGAAAAGAAATACACATTGTCTGAATGCATTTCTTGATAATTTTACTGATCTGCGACAATACTGATATGGGACGATAATTTTAATATTGTGCCGTGATCCTTTATCCTTAAAGATCGGAGTGGCCCATGCTAATTACTAGTCCGCTAGTACAATACCAGTCTGGAGCGACAGTTTAATAATATAAGTTATAGAACAAGCAAAAAGATCAGATGCCAACCATAGCAATTTACTGTTCATATGCAGGACATCGAGATAAGATTCTAGGTCAAGCGATCGTAATTGGGATCGCACAAACTGAACAGGAATTGGAGTAAGAATAAATTTGGTAGAGCAGTGTTGTCAATGAACAGGTAAAAAAGTTGCCGTTTCGAAATGTGATGCTAATTTGATCTCTATGTTCACAAAATAGTTATTAACATCTGCGGTTGTTAAGTCTGGTGGTATAGAACTGTCACGCTTTTTAGACGGTATCAAGAGTTTGAGGTATCTCAGCATATGTCTGGTTAAGAGCACTTGCAAACTTGTTTCTCTTCATGTGTTATTTTTTCCAGATTTTATACTATTGCGTAATTTCTATACTCATCCAATATTACACGTTCGTTAATTAACAGAGCTTTATCTTGAAGAAACTTCCTCTGTTATATGCTTTTCAAAATATCTGGGGCCATCCATGCGTTCTTTTTGTCACGAGCCCTGATTTTTTCTGAGTGGTGCATGTCTATTTCAAATAGATTCAAATGTAGTTTTCAGTAAAAGCCAGACATGTTCCGTATTTGTCATACCAGGTATGTTATGAAAATCTGCATATTTTAAATCAGAGATAAACATATTGACATCTTACTTGGGTATAAAAATTCCTTTTTTTTCATTGGCATTTTACCAGTAATTAGTGTACATCAAGTAATGATCACTGAGGCTTTTACATATATAGCCACGCCCCCATCGGAACGATTGCGATCTGCCCCAACAATTTGGCATGCATCAATTTGTAATTCATAATCATCAATTGAACTATCTAGCCAGGATTCAGAAACTGTCAATTTAGCGACATGAACCTTGTTTAGAAGGTGATGCCATTCATTAATCTTTGGCTCTAAGCTTCTGAAGTAAAGATGATATATCTTTAAACCCGTTCTTCAAGCATAAATGCAAACTGTCGAAAACAAGATCGTTTTACCCCTGTGTGTGGTTTGTTGCCTGTTTCAGGACAGCGATTGGCTAACTGTAATATGAGAGTGGTCAATTTTATCATAGTGCATGCTCCATGATAGAACACCAGAATCGCCACATCGGATTGACTTATTAGCATATAACTTATTCTGCAAATGGTCAGAACATAGTATCATGTTAACATTAGTAAGAAATATATGGTCCACATTGTCACCATCAAAGTTCTGTAAGACATGGAAGTTGTTTGGACTGCAAAAGATGTTAAATTTTGAAATTTCTGTTCTCGCGCGTGAAATAACGAATGTGGCTCAGAATGGTACGAGCCAAGAGATTGTACCCCGCCTGATGTCCTGCATATACAGGTCATTTGTACCAAGGAAAGCATGTGATAAGTTGTTATTGTCAATATGGGACCAATGTTTCCTTTCACATATAATTTGAATGCCTGCATTTACCAGTCTCGGCTTATTATCAAGTTCTGGATCTTCACTGTGGACAATGCCAGATATGGCAATGTTTCGGATTTTTTGCTTTTAGAGTTCAGGTTCCAGTACATGATCGTTGCGGCTGGAGTCTGTGATGGTAAATTGTTCCTTCCAGTGAGTATTATGCTGGAACTGTCAACAGTGATGTGGGTCCGCTGAATTACATCTGAAGCTTTTGACACTGTCCCACCATTTGACAAAAGCGTCAGGAAACGCCAGGAGAGTCAAACTTCCAAGTATACTGTATTTGCATTGAATTCCCAACTAGGAATGTATGAGCTTTCCTTTCAGCGTCACTCGCTTCCAAATTGGATGAAGCCTGCATGGGCTGGTTATTAGGCTCTTTGTCCGGCACAGGTTTCCAGAGTAAGATTGTTTGGGGCTGGACAAATCTTTCTCAAGTGTCCACAAAAGCTCTTAAAAGTAAAAATATCATGGAATGCTCTGACAATTCAAAAGTTCGCTGTGTATGATCAAACTCAGATTTTCACCTGTAAAACTGCAGAAAATGCTGATTTTTCGTGGAGTTTCCCTTGGACCAGCATTCAATTTAAATGGTCAGGTGACCGTTCTCTCTCTCTCTCTCTCTCTCTCTCTCTCTCTCTCTCTCTCTCTCTCTCTCTCTCTCTTGAATTACCAATAATGCTCTGCATACAATTGTTTGTAATGCAGAGATTTCCTGGCCTTTGTCTGAGCCTTCCTGTTCTCATTCATATTTTTTTGTCTTGACCTTTCCGTGTGGAATGTTCTTTATGCTGTCATGGTGCATTTTCATCCTCTGAAGTACTTCGCATTTACCTGGAAAATAATGTGAACAAAATGAAAATATCACACTCTAACGTCTTTGCTTTCTGTCTGTTGAATAGTATTTGTGTTTACAGTACTACATTAAACATTTCAATTTAATTCTAATATATTATCCAATATATTACATTTACCGCACTATACTACTCATTCAATCGTAAACACTATTCCTTCTGGTGACCAACCCATTAAAGCTGAAAATGCTTCAAATTTAATTTAATATTCTTGTGTTTTGTGTACTAGTTTCATTGGTATCCCTTTACCACAGCATCTCAAAAAATTTATGCATGCAGCTCTGAAGGCTCATACACAACTATAGAAATATTGAATGTAAGAGCAAAATTATTCAAATGCAATTTTTCTTTTCTTTCTCATTCAATCCTGCGACATCTTCCTTAAGGAAAGGGAACCGTAAAATAAAAATAGGAAAATCAAGCTTGTGGAAAACTCTTCCTGTTTTTATTCGGCAAATTTTACACTCAGTAATATATATGATTATCCAGTGTGTAAAAATTGCGATTTCGTAAGGTGTGTCTCAAAAAAAAAAAAAAAAAAAAAAAAAAAAAAGAAAAGAAAAGAAAAAAAAGGGGGGGGGGGATGAAAAGAAAACGGCGGCACGTTATGCACAGCTTTCATTTAAATTCATAGTGTCCTGTAAACAACACACATGTCTGTAGGATTGGCAACGAAACAAGGTGCATCCGAGAGATTTGACAAATTAGGGACTTTAAATTGCCGTGATCAATTTAATGGAGCCCAAATATGACCTATTTACGAGTAGCCAGTGACTTTTGTACAAATACAGGTACATATGGTTGGATCACTGAAAGTATGTGTATTCGTTTCGTTCTCATTAACGACAGTTTAATATGTGTCTATTGGTGAGAGACGAAACATACTGTTTGGATCGGGAAAAAATCTTTGTTGCTGTTTACAAATGTTTAAGATATAAAACTAAGTTAAATATCCCGGTTCCTTTGGGCATCGGTAAATGATTTCTCTGTCCACATTGAAGGAAATGTATATTTATGAACACTGACACGAATGCTGATGCTTTCAACCTGTCAAGGCAAGCAAGCATGAGAGAGAGAAAGAAAGAAAGGCAGAAAGAAAGAAAAAGAAAGAAAGAAAGAGAGAAAGAAAGAAAGAAAGAAAGAAAGAAAGAAAGAAAGAAAGAAAGAAAGAAAGAAAGAAAGAAAGAAAGAAAGAAAGAAAGAAAGAAAGAAAAAACGAGAAAATGTTGACATAATCTGACAAAAAAATCAGTGTGTAGACGTTTTGGCCTATTGCGAATGTTAATCATGTTAATATGCAGATTGTTGTGGCCCCCTTTATCATAATGGCATGTCAAATAATGCATTTCATAGGCTTTGGCAGAAAAACTGATGTCAAGGCTGAGTGAGCAGGCGGACACTTCGGCAATAACTATGCTACGCAATTTACTTGTTGGGCAGAGAATTAAGCCAAAGAAAAAGGGGAAAGCACTATTAAGCAAACATATAAGATGTAGTTTACAAAAATCGTGCGAATAAATTGTTGGAAGAAATATTTTCAGAAAGTGGAAAAAATAATAAAAAGGAAGGACAAATTTGAGATTGGGATTCAAACTCGCATAATTAGCCCTACATCTTCATCATGCGCATAAATGTGGCAAGTGGATCAGCTTTGTTAGGAAAATATTGCGATACGGAAGGACAAAACAATTCTAGGATGCATTGAATAGATGCCATTTATGATATGCGTTTCTTGATTGTATCGGCCAATCATTCATTTCTGGTTTTCGTGTTAGTGAAAAACTTTAGCGTAAGAAAAATCAGCATTGATAATAATGAATGGCGTGCACGTAATACTGATTGTGCCGATACGCGCCCCGTATTATGTTGAACGATTTCTTAGCGTAACCTGCCTGACTTACCAATGGGCAATATGATATCTAATGGCTTCGTTGCTAAACTGATGTTTGCTTTCTAGTAATAGAGAAGTGTTTTGTTTGTTTTGTTTTTCAATACAAAGTAGCGTTTAGCAATAATTTTTGGTAAACTACTGCAAGGGTAAGCTGCGTCGGGAACTCATTACGCAAAAAGCACTGGTTTCACAGCTTTACTTTTCTTATAAACTTCATGGGGTCCAAAATCGCTGTTTGTAAACATGGGGAACGAACTGCATGTTGTGACTATTTTATGTGCACATCTATTTGAAAGTTTTCTGTTTTCCGTTTTGGTCTCTCATTCAATGTACAATATGAATACGTTATTTTACCTAATTCTTATATGTATTGTGTTCTTGATTTAGTTATGTTTTGGTTAAGGTCATGTCAGATATATAAATGTATTCCTTTTTCCTCGTGATACGGGGTGTTAAAGTATTTTTATAATTGTTATCGTCATCATCATCATTATTATAATCGTTACTTTTATTATTGCAATTTATTTTATGCGATGTTCAAAATGTTAAAACTAGTTGTCTGAGAATTGTGTGTTTTGATACTGAGAGCAAAATATGCAACTTTTGTAAAAGATATATATTGTGCTAAAGATAAACATAATAAATGTTTTATTTTGCTTTGTTAACCCTTTTTCTTTGTTTTGTTTTGATTTTTGCTTTTGTTTTGTTTGCTTTTGTATTCTGGTTTTTTGTTGTTGGAAACATGCCGCTACCATTCATTAAAATAGCAGGGCAAGTAAAGGGTATGAACTTCACTAACCATTGGCTGACTTAGATGCTTAGCGAAAACAAAGGTAATCCCGCTGATTGCACATTTAATTTAAAGTTGTGATTTATAGATAAGTCCACCAAGTCGACAGCACAGCCCACAGTTTTTTTAATGGTATGTGCCGTTGTGTTATATGTGTAATGTGGTGTCCTGCGGCGACAACTTCACTGGTGTCCTTCATGGTGCTGTTTGAGCATATTCAATGATTGGGTGAATAATTAGGCACTTTATTCGCGTATTTATAACTAAAATGCGGCTGTGCTGAGTGTTTAATGGAGGTTATCCGCATTAAATGAACCAAGGAGGCTACACAATCAGATGTTTTTAATGTCGGGCAACATATGATTAAGCCACTTGAAAAAAATGTGGTATTTAATGTAGAATGGCCTTATCTACCTGGTTGATATACCTCCATTTATGTTATAAAAAGGGTACAGTGTAAACCCTCCTTTTATCAATTTTCCTTACCAGTAGGCCTATGTCACTTAATTGACCACGGCAGGGCATTATGTGCTCACTGATATCAGCGACTATGCATTTATACTTGGAGGCTGGCAAAAGGTTTCATATGTCAGCAGCTTGACCTCAATCTGATCCAGTCTTTCACTGTAACTGCAGTCTCGATTATAAGTATAGACCCTATTGATACCTCGATGATGTATCTTATATTATCATAATATAGGCCTATAACGTGCAAACTTGTTCTGGGGCCTGTTAGTAGTTGATTGTCATGCAAAGTTAACTTGTTTCTATTAAATTCTTTTAACAAAAACAAAAATCTAGAAAATGCTGGCTAATAAGGGCGTGCCTGCATGTTGCGCCAAAACCAACATGCCTTTTCAAAATCAAAGAAATCATATATTCATGCGTATATGGTATACCCCCCCCCCCCCCAAAAAAAAATAAATAAAAAAAAAGCCAAAGTTAATCATGTGAACCGAACGATTCTTTAAATGGGACAGGCTACGACTTGTGGCTTTTCCCCCGGACACTAGCGATGAAGAGAGGCGGGTGGAGGAACCCTACTTTCCATACATTTCTCAAGTAATCGATGGTCTACGCTGGTTAAAAAGGAACTCGTAATATATAATATTTTACATAAATGGGCAACACACCTTCATCTGCCATCCTTCGTTTGATTTGTCTGCTGCGTTGGATCTGTGATGTCCTGTGGACGTTGAGCTGCAGATGCTGGGTGAACGTGCGGAGTGTTACGTAACACCCACGAGAAGCTAGATCTATATATATCCCAAGAAGAGATGTGTCGCTGGGCAGTAGCAACAGGGCTGTGTCGATCGTATATGTATAATATATATATATATATTATCAACTTTTTTATTTGCGAATATAAGTTTTCGAAATTTTCGGACAGTATTCTTTAGATAAATCACAGCCTCTAAACAAAATTCGGGGAACACATACACTGTATTCACAGAATAATCACTATTTAACTTCCATGTCCCAAAATGGCCGTTGTTTCTATAATGCAGGACCAAAACTTGTCCAGTAAACGATAAATGGTCTTTGTATAAAAATCAAATTGTTGTCCCAACCCAAGATTTATATATATTCTCCGAATAAAAGGCAATCTGAAGTTTACATGGGGATGAATAGAAAAAATAGTGGCATGACTTTTTTGGGACCAGTTCCTTGTCCCAAAATGTAACTGCGTGCCAAAAAGGTCGCGAAAATGTCCCAAAATGGTCGATTTCGTAGTAATATATATATATATATATATATATATATATATAAAGAGTTAAAAAGTTAACTTTACAACTTTTTGCGGACAATGTGACAACAGCCTGATATATATATATATATATATATATATATATATATATATATATATATATATATATATATATATATATATATATATATATATATATATATATACATATATATATACATAAATATATATATATCAGGCTGTTGTCACATTGTCCGTAAAAACTTATAAAGCAGGCGAGTTTGTAACTTTTATTAAGATGACTTATCAGTCAGCTAGGCGTATGGAATGGGTTTGTCTGTAAGTTCACATACCACCCACAACTTTCATTTAAAGCTCAGCTGAATTGCCAGTAACCTGAGCTTACCATTAGCTAAATCCGGGTAATTTCGGTCCATTGTGGGACATTATATTAGGCAGATGTTAAGCATAAGACAGCTGCTGTCACATTGATGGTGTCCTATCCACAGTGTGCATTTGTCTCTGATCACCGGTCATGTCATAATGGTTACAGGCATATAGAAATTTGGAAGTCAACTGTCTGAATGGGAATTGTAAACAGGCATGGCAGCGTTTTCCCGCCTCCTCGCTGTAAAATATAGTATGTTGGTTCCTTGGCGAGCACGCATATGATCTTGGACAGGACATTGGTGAATTATTTGACCAAACATGTAAAACATTTTTGGTTGAGGCTTGGCATTACAGGAGACAGTGACTTCTCGGAATGACAGATTGTATCATTGTTCTACATGTACCTTTTGTAAGTAGACCTGCTCCAATGTATATATATCTGATTTCTTTTTCTTAATAATGCCGCTGGAGGCTATATGTTCTGCATTGTATATGAAACATGTATAATGTACATGTCGTTACGCCTTCTAGAGTTTTGTCCCAATGAGTGGTTTATCTCTAGTTTTGGTGCGGAGGACATAAATTATTACTTGTACTTTTATAGTTACAATACTTATTTCAACATACGAAGATTATTTGATTGATAACAAGGATGCCTGATTATTTGTGTATATCTTGGACGCATCATGGAATTTCCCCGGTTCCGTTGGTGCCCCCGCTGTAAAGGGGCAGTTTTCCTAATAAATGATTACATACACTATATTCCACTCATGTTGGACATTTATGCAGTCTTTGATTTGAATAACAACGATTTAAATAAGTTTATGATCAAAGCGCTGCAAACTCTGGATATGTATTCATGTTCTCATCTCTGTATCTTTGTTGTGCATGTTGGTAATTACGGTGATCAGATGATAATTTGTGTCCTGTTAATATGTTGATACAACGTTAACCTAGACCATTTTCTACTTAATATTGTTGCAATGAATACAGCCACAGTTGAGGATATGTTGTGAGGCAGAAGACGGTTGATTCAAATTTACTCGTGTTTTCTTAAGACCTTAAAACACTTCTTATCGTAGCCTTCATAGAGAACAATCATAGGAGCAATATCTATGTTTTAGGACACATAGGTCTTGCATTAAAATTCAGATGCAAGTTCAACAAAGCGGCCAATTTAGCCCCTTGACCGATAGACTTATATTAAACGTATTACAGGATAACCTAAATTCTGTCACAATCTCTGCAATACATAGGACAATCTTTGTGTTCAATAGTACAGTTTTGCCGAAGGTTATCTCCTCAACAATTCCATTAGTTAATGTGGACGGGTGACGTCGAAAATTAGACAAAAGCAACTCATGCGTTCTGGTAAACCAACTCCCGGACAGGATTGCCATTTTGTGTAATTTCAGTTCTAGCTTAGTTGGTCCTGAAGTGATTAAGTGACCTGTATATTCACTTATGCAGCTATCTGACCTTGGGACCGTGCTCCAAGGTCGCCAATATGTAGTGTAACCCCAAAGAAATCCGCTTTTATTATACATAGTGTGCATACCCAGTTTTAGTTTCCAAGTAATACTAAGAATACGGAAATTGCCTTGTTACCATGTAAAGTAGCTGCAGATCGTTAATAGGAATAAATTTTAAAACAATTGGGTCTCCAAGATGTGATCGAATTTTTTATTAGTTCAAAGCGTTTAGTAAAGCAGTTGCAGAGAGGAAGCCTTTTTTACAGACTCTCCCTGAAAAAAAAAAAGATTGATAAGTTACTGACAAGACATGTTTGAGACACTGCTGAAATTAATCCTATGGATTATTTATTTCTCAAACACACTGACAAATCAGGTTATCCTTAATGTGTGAGAGTGTATTTTAATATTGCAAATTCGCACAGGAGAAAGTTGTTTGGTCAATAATAATAATAAAAATAATAATAATAATAATAATAATAATAATAATAATAATAATAATAATAATAATAATAATAATGTTGTAAAACTATTGTACGTGCATAATTTTGGCACATAATGTGTTGGCATTGAGTTGGACTTAAAATACCCATCCATATTACACGTGCAGTGATGTTTTTGCACATCAAATGCTTGAATATGCAATCCAGTCAGACTTGAAAATGTGTTTACCCAGATTCAAACAATAGCATACTCTCCAAGAGTGCTCTTTGTGTTAAATGTTATAAATATAAAATCACTTTCCACAAACTTAGAACAGTCGAAATAAGTTTTCTATCGCACAGTGTCATGATAATTCGTATTGGGCAGGCTGGCTTTAAAAGGAGGCGTATATATTTTTATATTATTTCACACAAAGAGTTCTGTGGGTAACTCTGTGAAACAAAGTTCTCCCTCGTGAACGAGAAGCGCTTAAAACTGAAAGGGTGCAAAATTACGGAATAATGCAACTGAATGCAATGATTTGGAGCCTTGTTTTCCTGTCTGACTGCTGGAAGATAAATATGGGCTACATGTTTAAATTGAATATAATGCCAAATATATTTCGATGGAAATTGGAACTGCTTCAAAACTTGTTCCACTGTCCACATATCACATCCGTGAGCTGTGATGCAAGCAATAATTTGCTTGTGCAGCTTCAAATGAAATTGTCACCACCTTGTTGCATTCATAATGATTTGCAGAAATGCAGATTTTGATCTGGAGGATGCAAGGTGGTGTCCATTACTGTTTTTTAAAGAGTGTATGGCATATCAACGTAATATAGTTCCGCTGTGTAGTGAACCCAAAGTTTTCATATTACGGTGTTTTCTTACACATTATGCTTCAATTATTACGTTAATCTTCATCTTTCAACAAAGTGGTAGTGCTATGATAATATATATCGCACGTACGAAAAATATGTAAAGTATCTACATCTCCATTGATGATGATGTATATGTGTATATATATATATATATATATATATATATATATATATATATATATATATATATATATATATATATATATATATATATATATATATACAAACATATATATATACATGCACAAAATCATGAAAAATCCAAGACTGAACGTTTACGAGTTTACTTTTGTGTGTACCATCTGGTTGTTTGTGAAGGAACCGTAATTTTCAAAGCAGTTGTTTCAGATATGATTTTATCTTTTAAAGAATTTGATTCATCTCCAATGTATATGCGGACTGTAATATTTGGATCAAATCAGACCGAAACATCAAATGGGTCATATTCAGCGAGGCACAGTTTTACAGCATTTAACACAACAACAATAACAGCAACATCAACTTTAAAGGGAATCAAACAGAGAATCAACGATCTGATGGTGGAGAAATTTCGAGTCAACTTCCATTACATATTCCACATTCCTTCTTTGAATTTGTGGTATGTGAATGAAAATTATACTCTCGCAAAAATGCTTCTTGATGAAAGTAGTAATGAAACGATTCAGTATTGTTTCTTGCTACCAGAGATTAAACAGAATATTAGTGGTATTAAAAGATTATCCAAAGATGTAGTTTGTAAAATCTATTCACGCTCGCATGTTCTTCAAGTACATGGAATGGCAAATCTGCAAAGATTTGGGATTGCTTCACATTTTGTTATCGCATTTCCATTGACAATATGTATCTGGATTATTGTTACCTTACTAGGAATTGTGGGTAAGTAAGGTTGCTTGGTTTATGCATGGCTTGCTGAGTGTACGGATGGCGACTGCTTTAGCAGGAAGGCATGCAAAAAAATTCCATAATTTTTCGAAGCTACAATTCTGTTGTCTCCAAACCACCTAGAGTTATCATGTTATAAGAAGTATTAAATGGATGCTGGCAAGCATACCATTGAAACAGTACATGGGCGTTAGGTACAAAATACATTATGCATGTGGGTAAACCAAGAAGACATGAATGAATGTGGCAGCAGTTACGTCAGCAGTGAGGTCAACACATTCAAGTGTAACTATGATGGTTTTAATATTTATAACCACATTGTCTCTGAAGCATCATTTCATTTCGAACCCTACGCATACTAGAAGGTCTTTAAGAATGTAATTGGCTGCCTTCTAATGAAAAACCACATTGTTTCCGAAGCATCATATCATTTTGAAACCTACGCATACCAGAATGTCTTTAAGAATGTAACTGGCTGCCTTCTAATGAAAAACAAAATAGATTCACGGGGAAAAAAACAACAAAATTTTTAACGAAAGTCAACACTTCATCAAGAATGCATACTTAACAGGAACTATGCTAGCTATCAGTTATGATCACAAGGATGACACTTCCATTTTCTAGCCAATGATATGCTTGAAATCTATGGTGAGTCCGTGTTTTGTGCCAACATTTAAAAGTGAGCCGATGGGCAACTTTGACCTCTGGCGAGAAAACGGACGCATTAGAAAAACTCACTGAACTGCTTTTAAAGATTGATTTGTACAGATTATAGTGCTTCAAGAATAAACTTTCCGCATGGAATAATTTTTAAAACTATGGTAAAAAACGTGATGGATCCCTGCTTCACCTTGATATGTTTTTTTTACACATCAGTACTGTTGATTTAAACATATTTATTTCTTCAACAATACAGTAGTCTATAATACATAACATTTGGGAAAAGGGTGCGGCCCTATATAAATCCCTCTCGTAAGAAAAGAGGACGACGAATAAACAGGACACCAGCAGACACACAAATGACGCACAGCCAGGAAGCCCGACTTTCGTCCATGCCAACCGGCTGTGAGGCAGAATAGAGTCAAGAAGACGATCACAGCTAGACAGGGACAGACAGTGGGGCATTCTTAAAAATCATAAAATAAATGCTTAGGCTCAGTACATAATATGATGTAATCAATTAAAGTACGTCATACAGAACGTGGTATCTAGAATTTGTAGTATACAGGATAGCGTTCATAAGACAGTTAACCAATACCTGCTTGTGAAAAACGATTAGAAAGAATTATATAATCCTGTACGGCAGAGAAAATTTGAACATTCTCCAATGTGGTGCAATCTTTTGAACCGTAAAAAACAGTTTGCAATGAAAAAGGCGCATACTTTAAGACAATGGTATGTAATTTGGATCGTGCCATAGTATACCGTGGACAAGAGAAAAAGAAATGCCATAAGTCTTCATATTTAGCACCACATTGGCAGCTGGGGTTTGCTTTCACTCCAATTTTAAAAAGATGAGAGTTCAGCTGACTGCTACCTAGGCGAAGGCGAGTGTGCAAAACAGAAGCATAACGATCTCCGAAGTTGTACCAATCGGAGCACACCCTAGGCTGACCATAATATGTAAGTAATTTTGATTTAAATATTGATAAAGATGACGAGTAACGAATATCTATAGGCAATTCATTCCAGAGACGTATTGTAGACGGGAAAAATGAATTATTGAATAATTCTGTACGAGCTCTAAAATGCGGTAGGTCAAATCTCTGCCGAGTATCATAGTTCAAAGCTACGGGATTGTGAATATTTGGAAGGATGGATTGTAAATAATTTAGGAGTTAAATTATTTATAATTTTGTACATTAGAGACAGCTTTGTAAATTCTCTACGCCTCGCTAAAGTTGGCCAACCTAGTTCTTCATATAGTTTGGCATTAGACGTTCCATACATTGCACCAGACACTATTCTGGCAGCAGTCAACTGAACTCTCTCACGTTTGTCGGCATCTGTTGCTGTGCAGCCATCCCAAACGGGACTTCCATATTCCAGAATGGGTCTTATAAAAGAGAAATATAAAGTTTGTAACGTTTGACGATCAAGACGATATTGTAAACTTTTCATTATGTTAAGAAGTTTCCCAGTTTTTATAATAATGCTATTAATATGATCCACCCACCTCAAATCAGACCGAAATATGATGCCCAAGTGTTTATGACTGTTGACATTTTGCAAGGAATGACCCTGAAAAATTAACGGCGGATGGTCTGGAGAGGATGTCTTTCGAGAAATTAACATGCTATCAGTTTTTTGAGCGTTAAAAGTAACAAGCCAGTTGTCCGCCCATTGTTCAATAGAAGAGAGATCAGAGTTAATAATATCACCAGCAGTTATAGGATCATCAACAGTTAAGTAGAGAGAGGTATCATCAGCAAATAGCTTTATGTTGCATCGGGCAAGGTCAACTATATCATTGATGTAAATCAGAAAAAGAAGAGGTCCAAGAACAGATCCTTGGGGAACTCCAGCTTGAACTGTTCCCCAGCTAGAAGACTGTCCTTGTATAACAACGCGTTGCTGGCGGTCAAGCAAATAGCTAGAAAACCAATTAAGTAAGTCACCACAGATACCATTTTTCTCAAGTTTGAATTTTAAACCTGCATGCCAAACTTTATCAAAAGCCTTGGTGATGTCCAGAAAAACAAGGCGTACCTCTTTCTGCTGGTCGACAGCAAGACATAACTCATGATAAAGAATAAGTAGTTGATTAATGGTAGAATCACCCTGTGTGAAGCCAGACTGGTGAGCAGAAATTACTAAGTTATCTCTGAAAAAGTTAAAAACATATTTGAAACAACTTTTTCAAAGACTTTGCCAACACAACTCAGCAAAGAAACCGGTCGATAATTAGTACACAAATTGTCCGCGCCTTTCTTGTGGATAGGAGTAACATTTGCTAATTTCCATTTGGAAGGGAATACATTTTTACGTAAGGAAAGATTAAAAAGTTTGGCTAAAGATTTATGTATGACAGGTGCAGCTTCTTTTAAACGTCTTGCACTGATACCGTCAGGTCCGGTAGCTTTAGAAACATCTAAGCTACGCAAAATATCCAAAACTTTCTCATCCGAGACTGAAATTGAACGAATGATATTATGCGGATATATTGTATGCTCTGGAAGAAAAGCTGTTGAGGAGTCGAGTGTACACTGCCTAAGAAAAAACGAATTGAAAATTTCAGCCTTTGACAAATTATCAGTAACATGGTCATTACCATCTAACAAAGAAGGAATAGTATCTACCTGATTACGGTTAAGAAAATATTTAACCGTGCGCCACCAACTTTTCTTGTTCCGTTCTGAACTATTCAATGAGGCGCGAAGTTTATCATTGTAATCACGTTCAGCTGTTTGAAGCTGTTGTTGGTAGTCAGTACGTAGTTTGCTGAAAGTAGACCAAGCAATAGCGTCATGACGACGACCACTATTTTTTACTTTATCGTATGCTCGGTGTACCTTGCGACGCAATAAACGTAGATGAGAATTGTACCAAGGAAGGTCCGAAGGACGGACATCAATATGTCTATTGGGAATACAATGTTTGGCAGCACCATGGAACATTTGCGTCCATGAATTACAAGAAATATCAACATCGTCAGAAAAGAAGCACGATTCCCAATTTAATGCGCTGAGATAACTTCTAAATGTATCAAAGTCAGCTTTATTATAAATCCAAACATGCCTTTTGTATGCCGAGTCCATAGATCAGTACTGTTGTAATTGTGTAGCCGTATTTGTTGGTCACAGTGCATTGTCAATTTATTTGCCTTTAAGCACCTATATATGTTCACTGGGTCAAATATAACTATTACAGAGATATTTAACTTTGAATTTTAGACCATGGAATGGGTTGGACATTACCATAAATAAAACCATGAAGTATACCTAAGTAAATACTTTTCTAGCTATATAGTCATTTTAAAGCTTTAGTTCCATGCTGCTGAAAATTACAATGCATGGGCATTTTGATCATGAGTAATCAATCAAGTTGAGTAAAAAAATGGAACCACCGCCCAGAAAAAAAAACAATAATTGAACCATTTTAAAATATACCATGCCACAGGAGTCGTCACATTTGAAAAACCATGTGCATGGTGTGTCCACGGAAGAATGAGTATCACAGATTTGCAAATTCCTGCGTGTGATGCCCGAGCTTCACGTACCTGCAATTTGACCATAAAAAATAATAATGAACCGACTTGAAGGCTTTGCTGAGGATTCTTCTGCTGGTGTAGTATAATTGCCTTGCCTATCGAACAGTATAACAAAAAAAGTGTTGTCATGCAGGCAAGTTTAAATATAACCGTAGCAGAACAAAGTACAATAGCCCAATGACGCACCCTACTGAATAGACAGAAAATCTGCAGCCATGCTTGTACTCTTTGTTGCTTCTCTGTGTCAACAGGTCAATGTCTTGTCATTCTTGGTCTGAAAGGCGCTCAGCTCCAACTGTGTACAGCTGGTCATTGTCTCCAGGGATTAGCATTATGGGCTAATCAAGTGTAGATGGGTTCTTACCTTGGGCTACTCACGTGTTGCAATTCAGATCAATCAAGCATGCAAACGAAGTTTTGGTGTTCCCTTTGGCATACATCTTTGTAGCTAGTCGAAACGTTTTCTGCACAAAATTTACGACTTAGTCATGTGCAAAGGATGTATTTAAAAAACTACTCCAAGTCCATGTGTGTTACTCCATTTCTTGGTAACTTGTTAAGAAAATGTCAGTTTTTTGCCTTTCGCCGATATGTAAAAAATCTTATGCATCCACAACATATTTGGTCAGGTGGGGAATGCACCAAAACATGTACTTGATATGGTTTGTACTTGCAAGTGAGGTAAAACGCAGTGATCTCTGTGTGGAATGCAAATAATTTTTTATTCAGTAAAATAGGCAGTCAAAATATTCATAACACATTTTGGGGATGGTTGTAGTAGTTTAGCCTTTGGTAGCTTTTCGAGCAGAAGTATCTTACTGGTCAGCCTTGAATATGTAAACGTTTTATTCATATGTTAATTACCCCCCCCCACACACATTTTTTTTATAAGATACTGATAGTCTTGTTCCTCAAGACCTTTCTTCTATGCTAAAGACCCAGATGCTAAAGGTGTTATAATACCATGGAAACGATTGAACTGTCTCAGTTCCCTTCGTTATGGCCAGAGGCAGTACCGAGTCTTCACACTTTTAGTAGTCTTCCGCCACGAACTGAAAAAATTTTTTTTGATCATCTTAACAGGTTGTGTAATGTTAAAATATGACTTTAGGTGTGCTGTAATGTGTTTTCTGTGTTTATAGTGGAACCTGTCACCAAGATAGCACAACTGACACAGAAGTTAATCTACCCATATTGAAAATGTCAGTGAGAATCGCAACTTCACCAAAATTCCTTCTACACATTCAAAACGGCAACAGTTTTAAAAATGAACAGTTTACGAAAAAATTATTTACATGGAGGTTTACTCACTACAATGTAAACGCTGCATCACCAACACCCATGGTTGCTTAATAGAATACTTTACACTTATCCCTGAAGCTTCATCGCTTATATAATACACCTATGTGTGTGTGTCCTTAATGATAGCAGATGGCTAATTTGATGGTTCCTTGACTTTATGCCTCACTTCAATGGTAAATTTATTCTGTGCATGTGCGCTCCATGTGAACAATGCATTGAGACTAGACACTTGTTTATAGGGATGTGGCATTATTTATGGAAGGAATGACATAACGTGGTGTTCTCAAATACTACATACCATTCCTTACATAAAGTATTTAATCGATTGGTGGCGGCATAAGGTGTTAGGTCCCATTTGACGACTATGTAAAGTGCTGTATAAATGTGAAAATATCATTGCTGGATATCTATGTTGGAAACTGGCTAGTGATGCGAACATTTTTACTATCCTATAAAATGGAAATGCTGTGACAATACCACAATATCATGTTTATTGTGATAATGGTCAGTTACTATGAAATATATATTCGTATCATAACAAAATCAATTAACTTCTCAATGTGAAAGAGAAAGAAAGAGAAAAAGAAGATTTACAAGTACATGTACCTAAAAATTGCATATCATCGTCATCGTCATCATCATCATCATCATCATCATCATCATCATCATCATCATCATCATCATGAAACTGAGTTACGCAGGAAAATGATCCAAATTAGGTTATTTTCTACAAAAACATTCCCTTCCAAACTTGTGAGAGATAAGGGCCCAAAGGCCATCGTTTTGAAATGACCTGCTCAAGCTTGATTTTGAAACTTTACAAGACTCGAAAGACCATGAACCTATGCATTACAAATTAAAGAACCCTTATTCATTTAAAATGCCTCAGAAGGATGTATACATCAAGAGAATAGCCAATTCTTGTATTGAAGCCAGTGCCCGGGATGCATGATATTAATTACATCAAAGAGCTTTTTCTGTAATCCACTTATATTCGGTGTGGGTCACACCTTGCAGTACCCATCAAATATGTAGCCCATCTTACCTGCAAAAACGTTATGCTTATGCTAAAGCGATGATACTTTTTTATCTTCTATGTTTTTGAGTGATGTATTTTGTTAAGAACATATCAAGTATTGCGCATTATGGCGGGGAAAACCCAACTTGCCAATTTAGTATGAAAATAGAAAATTCATATATAAAGCTACAGTGTTACTGTCATTAATAAATTCACACAAGTGGTATACGTCACAGGTGTCTTCACTGCAGTGACAAGACACAATCAACAGAGAATCTGAAAGGTTTGGGCTTCTCTCAGTGAAACATTTTGCCGAAGTAATATGCATGGGAAGGCTGGAAAGTCGCAGTTGCGTATAAAACTCAGAAAAATGATTTTTCGAATGTAACGATGCAGAGACTGCTCAGTGGTAACAGTTTGCCATGGCCAAGGGTCTCTGAGCGTTAAAAAAATGAGATAATATGTGCAACAGTCATTGTCTCCTAACTCTCACCAGGAAAAGTACTGAATTTTATTTTTTGAAGGACTTTCAGGCTTTTCTTGTTGGTTTACCTGAATTTTACTGAATGAACAATGGTAAATAAAAGCAAGTAGCATCATTTGTACTGGAATGTCCTGAGTATGTTCAAGGAAGTACTTTTGAGGCACATGGAGAACATGAATGAGAGTATGCAATGCCCCTTTATGTTTTCAGTACCATTCTAGAACAAGAAACAACGGGCAGGTAGACCTCAAGGGCTGGAGTCACATCTGGGTTATTATAATTGACGGGGCCATGGGAATATGAGAGAGAGAGAGAGAGAGAGAGAGAGAGAGAGAGAGAGAGAGAGAGAGAGAGAGAGAGAGAGAGAGAGAGAGAGAGAGAGAGAGAGAAGAGACAGAGAAAGACAGAGAGAGATAGAGAGACAGACAGACAGACAGAGAGAGACAGAGAGAGAGAGAGAGAGAGAGAGAGAGAGAGAGAGAGAGAGAGAGAGAGAAAGAGAGAGAGAGAGACTTTCTTCAGGTGTTTAAAGCATGGAGTACGGAAACTAGTTTTTCTTTCTTCGTGGTTGGAACCGATGTAGCATTTACACCTATTTTCAGCAACAACAAGAAAGTAAGAAAGAAGCAAAGAAAGAAAGAAAATAAAAGAAACAAGGTGGTGGAGCCAGCTTTGATTGATGTTTGTTGCAGACCAAGTTAAAACGTCTTATGGCAAGCATTTGTTTTCCATATTAAGGTCACCAATAAGTACCAAAATGTACGAAAGTAGGGATTTATATATCATTTTGCAACCAAAAGAAGCTTCCACTTTGTAACCTAATATGGGCATGGTTAGATGAGCCACACAACCCATTATGCCCTCCAATCATTTGGTTAAAAGGCAGCACATCTCCGTCAACATGACATAGTGCCTTTAAGCAGACCAAGTTCCGTCACTGTGTTTTTTCTACTGTATTGTGAAGTAGTTTTACATGTAACTGGGAGCCTGAGTTTGTTATGGGGGCAACATAACAGTTAAATTCATCTAAAACCACTGACTTAATTCACCACCTACACCTATTATCAACAGTGATGAACCAATATATTTACAAAGGGACGCAGTTAGCAAAATATATCTATTGTTGTCAAGTCTGTCCGCCTGTATGTTATCCTCCCGGACGCAATCAAGTTCGCACAAACTGAGGTACCACCATGGAACAAGTAGTGTAAAAGCAACTCGTGTGGGTGAATTAACAAGATACCTATGGGTTTGCTGGTGAAGTTACTGTTGGACCTGGAATTTTTTTCAAATTGTTTTAGTAAGGAAAAATACCCTATAGCCTGTGGCTCGCTTGACGGCTTCATATCCCTGCGTTGTGATATCTCTCATGTTCATACTCCATGCTCATTTCACTCCAACCATTGCTTAATGCATTTATAGACCAGACCAACACGTTTTAAGCCCCCTGACAATTATGATAACCCTGCTCTGAACCCACCCTTTGAGGTCTGACTGCCTGTTCTTTCTTGTTCTAGTATTGTACTGGTAAGATAAGCGGCTCTTCATACTCCCAGACATATTAATGTGTCTGAAAAGTACTTACTTATACTAGCTCAGTATTTTCCAGTACAAATGAAGGTTCCGTTTTTACTCACCACCGTTCACTCAGTTAAATCAGGAATAAAAACCAAAAAGGTAAAAGTTAGTGCTTTTTGGACTCCTAGTGTCTGGATCACATTACCTGACAAAAATCAGTAGTAGGTTGGCAATTACCGCTGACAAGCAAAAGGAAATGCGCCTCCCCACGATTTTCAACCATAATTTACTGTAGTGCAGGTGCAACTTTTTATACGTTTCATTCATTATATACATTTAAATTTGGTGAATTATTTCATCAATCCATGAAATATAGCTTTTACTTTGGGAAACAGATAAAATTTCTTCAAATTGTTTAGGATGTGTACAGGATATAAATTGGCTTTTTTCCCTTTCATGTTTAAAATATACAGACTCCCATAAGTACCACACATTGTGAACTACAAATATTGTATTCGAATCAAACTGCGTGTTAATATATTCGAGCTGCTTTTGCTTTAAAATAGAGTTTGTGTGCAGAAATGGTACTTTGCGATACAGCATTCTGTGAAAAAAACTAGCTTGAAAGATACTATTAGTTCCATTTTAGTGTGCATACCTTAACACTGTTCAATTGTGCATATTTGTATCATCATTGCGCCCTCGTGTCTTTTATGAATAATGCGAACGTAAAACTTTGGTCTGAATGCTGTAACGTTACCGTGAAATAATGTAATCGCAATTGTATTATTGCAGGAAATGCCTTGGTGATCTTGTCTGTGATAAAATTTAAATTTATGAGGACACCAACAAATTTTCTCCTACTGAACTTAACATTCACTGATTATATTGTGCTATTTATAGCATTCCCATACAAGGTAATTGTCTTTCATGATGTAATGTTTCAATAAGTTTATCTGCCACTCTGACACGTGTATCTCTTGAACATAACAAAAATATTAGTCCTCGCCTTAAAATTGGCCATGTTTCTTAATTAAAAATGATCCTTATACATTATTACTGAAGCAAACTTGAAAAAGACCAAGGTTTAGACCGGCAAATCAGGTATGGGTAAAGACTAGGTAACATGGTTATGCTTTTACTTCAGCTTAGCAAAGATGATGTTAAATACTTATGTAAAATATGGAGTCATTTCTGTGTATGCTTGTGATGTATTATCCTGACTTTAAATCCACATAATTAAAGTATAAAGAGTTCCCGTTCATTCCTTTCCCATGTCGACAAAAAGTAAGGAAACAGTCAGAAATTTGTAAAAATTGTAATGTAGGGAAAGGAGCCTATTCCGCACATATTCTTGCTAGATATTTACGATTGTTCAAGGAAATAAAGGGAATCTGTAAGCAATTGTGACACAATTTAAGGAAAGGTTTGAATTTTGTTATTATTTGTAGGAAACTAAAAGGAATTGTGAGGGACAATTTTACAAAAGTGTGACAAATTGTTCCTCTCATTTGCTTACAAGTTTCGTGCATATTTTCTACAAATTCAGACATTTCCTTTACACTTTCTGCCATTTCCTGATTTGTAATTGATTTTTATATTTTACCCGCATTTAATTAGTTTTTTAATCTTCACCTTCAGCTTACAATTTCCCCCTAAATTGCATCATAATCCCTCACATGCACCTGTGTGGTGCTACAAGTAGCTGCTGTGTATGAAACCTAGGTCACTAGGTCAGTAATATCTCACTCTATAAGTGTCTGTATTTGGGGCTCATTGTCCACGTGCTTTCTTTGGTCTAAAGCTAAGTCCTGGGGTCAAGTATATAGATCTGAGTTATACATTATTTTCAGCCCAAATTTTCGTTCAGCTTATGTATCAGCAGATGGATAAAGAAGAAGGGCTGTTTGAATAGTCCATGTTTAGCTGACTAAAGGATACTTGCAGAAATGGAGTCTCATATCTTGTGCGTAGCTGTGTCTCACCTTCATCTACAACCCGAACTAAGCTGAGATGAGAGGACAGCGACGCAGCCAAGCCAACTCAACAATGAGATAGTAGTAAACTTCAGCAAAAGGCAGAGATTTAAGAGTTAGCAATTCCTCATTAACTTCGGACAGTAGTCTAATTTCAAAACATATAGGCCTAACTACTTAAAACTCATGACGCATTACTTGCGTCAAAGAGAGAAAGAGACATGATTGGCCTGTCACTTGTTAGTTCCCCTACCTTGTCAGGCAGCTGTGGTGACAGGAAAATAAGAAAGTAGGCCTACATCGTTTTAGACTGGCAAGTCCTCGTTTGCATGTTGTTGTTTCCCAGTGGTTAGAAAAAATACATACATATATTATTGAATTAATGATTGGACTGCAAAATACTGACACACCGCGCGAGTTTGCAAAGCAAACGAGGACTGGGTTATGTCAGCGGCTTCAATCCGCAGCAGACAGACGGCACTACGTACCGGTTGAAAAATCATCTGGTCAGCCTCGTGTCACTTTGTCAGTAGCAGCCATGAGGAGCCGAGTCCTCAGTTTGAACCCATATGATGTAAACTACTTTGAGCCCCTTCTTATTTAGGAAGTGAACTTGTTCCTGCATGAGAGCAACCAGAGGGGACAAAACTATTATTGTATGTGCTTCCAGTTCGTTAGTTATTAAATTCGTCTTCTCCCAGTTTAGTGTAAATGGGGCAGCAATATATGTCAATGACTTTCCTGCACCAGTTGGTAAACTTACGAATACATCTTTTCCTTTCCCAACATAATCAATAATGTCTTATTGCTCGGTTGAAACAGAAAGGCGACTTATGGCCTCCGCAACGAATTTTACAACTTTTTCAAGTTTGTTTCTGCTATCGTCCGGTCGGCCGCCATCACTCGCCATCACGTCCATGCTGCGATATTAACGTTGACATGTAGGTCATATGGAGTCAAAATTAGGCCTCGGCTCCTCATTGGCTGCCACTGACAGGAGGCTGACCAGATGATTTTTTAACGGGTACGTAGTGCCGTCTGTCCGGTGCGGATTGAAGCCGCTGATATAATCCAGTCCTCGTTTGCTTCGCAAACTGGCGCGGAGTGTCAGTATTTCGCGGTCCAATCAATAATTCTATAATATATTATGTATATATTTTTTCTAACTAGTGGGAAAGAACAACATGCAAACGAGGACTTGCCAGTCTAACATCGTTTGTAAAAAGCACCTGGTGGTTTTTTTTACCTGGTATGGTGCTGTACCGTCAAGCGTGAATAGGATTCATGCAATTACAGCAAGCTGCAGAGAATATGTATGGAATATGGGCGATACCTCATTTTGCGGGCACAAGTGCTTAGGGCATGTGTGTGTGCATGAAGGAATAAACTGTAGGCCTATAATATGGATTTATTCCATTGCGCAACTGCCAGTGCTATTGTACGCACATAACGAGGTTGCCCCGGAATATGACAGAATACTGCAGTATTCAAATACGCACAACGCATCTTTTGTTTGTTCGAGACGTAAATGGTTACATTGTTAAATGCTGTATAATGTTAATATTGAAAACATTTTTCATGCTGACCAATATAAAATGGACCTTAAAATACGTAGGTTGAACAGATCCGTTCATGTAGTCATGGTGAGGTTTATGCTTACAATCTGGGAAGCAAATTATCAGTCATGTAGTGATATAATTCATGTACCAGTCAACAGGATATATGTATCTTTCAGATTATGGACCATTTTTTCCAATATGATGCCATTCGTTCCTCTCTTGAATGTAAGTTGGTACACTTTATAGAATATTTTGCAATAGGTTCTTCAATGTCTGGAATGGTTGTCATTAGTATTGAAAGGTGAGAAATGTTCGTCGGGGACACAAAACACCCCATCCTTATTTTTAAAAAAATGGTACAAATATAGAAATGTCATTATTGTGTAGAGAATCCTGTAGAGACATAATTAAGACTTAATATGTAAAAACATTGTTACCTATGTTGCTGTTGTCATCTACAAGTGATCGGGAACATTACAGTATGCCCGGTATCAGGTATTCCAATCGGTACAATGAGGTACACTCATATCTAAAATGGAAGAGCACAAAAAGTGCTGCATGATGCACAAATGTATATGTAAGATAAATATTTAAACTCAGTTTGCATTAGTTACGATGAATTATATGCAGCATATTTAGAATTTTAAAATTTTACCAAATAGAGTAAGTTAAATACTGCCTAAAGGAATATAAAATTCTTGTATTGTGTTAGAGAACAAGATTTTTTGTTTCTCTAAACTGTAGGAAATACCATCTTGTTCACCATTATGATGGTAAGTGGCACTGAATTTATTTGGCGCTTAAAAATATATTGATCATAAAAGTGGTATGTGGTGAAATGCACATACAGGGAATCAGGATGGTATAGATTAAGGAGATTACAGTTTCATTGAAACTTTTATCCATTTATACAAAATGTGTCTGTTTTATTTGAAGCAGTATCAAATTCTTCAGTGTTGGCCATATCATGTCCTTCCCTTCATGATTACCATACATATACTTATAAGATAGCGTGCTCACATTTTGTTTACTTCACTATACCTGTGCTTTGTTGTTTCACTCTCTTGGACAGTACACAGGATTTGCTTTGTTTCGAGTTTTAAATGTTTGTAAAAAGTCATTCCACATACAGAAGTTTACTTCAAAAATTACGAATCTGCAGCAAAGACAATTTTGACATACAAACTATATTTTTAATAAACGGCCTAATGAAATTGACATGTCAAGGTAAAAATTGTTAAATTTAACATTATTGATTTATAATTGTAGGTACCTAGTCATTTGTCACCCAGTGAAGTCCTTAAAAAGTAGCATTTCAGGTCGGACATATAGGTTGAGTGTCATTATGTGGACATCTGGCATGATTATAGCATTACCTCAAATACGTTTCTGGGTATGTATTGCATTCCACATGTAGATATTGACTGTATATTAAAGCGTACGCCAGGTTGAACTTTATTATTTATTAACTGGCGGTTATTTATTAGACTGATATTATCATATAACATCCTTTATATGGTTATCTATTCAGCGATTCAGTATATCATTTGTCATCATCTGCCTCTGTCATTATGGCATCTTTTCTGTCGCCACCATTTTGCTTTCTTATAACTTCTTCCTGTGTCGTTGTATGAGCTTTGTATGCCATACGTAAATGAACTCGATTGCAAATTATGTATATACAGGTATGTTGTCATAATATAACTAAAAGAAGCCAATTTTGGCAGTGTTGCTTTTCAAGGTTTCTTTCAAAGATTTCATGAAAGATGAAAAAGAAAATTAATGTGAAAAATACTTACAATCTTAATAATAAAACACGGATCACATTACGCAATTTCAGTACATCACTACCAAGTTTGAATACCATATAACCACACATATTGACCATTTTGAAAATAAAATTACTCACAGTTTTCTTTCTATCTTTCAGACATTTGTTAAATATTCCTTTCTAACTGGTTCAGAATTCCCAGCACACTACTGTGTGCAACATATGGTCAATACGCCAATAGTGGAGAGGCTGATAAAAGCTCTTTATCCAGTCATCGTGCAAGTGTCTTTACCAGTGCTTGCGATGGCGTACACATACACCAGGTCTTGTTTGGTCATTTTAAAGAGTTTGAAGCAATGCATTTTGCTCTCAAGTGGTGGTGAAAGGTATGACCCATATATAACAATGGCTGGTAGAGCCTTTCGTGGATTATATTATACTATATTATGATATACATATATTATATATATATATATATAAACCAAGAGTTTTGCCTGCTACTGCAAAGCAAAGTTGACCATGTTTCTAGGATCATGCATATGCACATTGCCCCTATTATGGAATATTTCGCTTCCAAGGCCTGGCCAAAGACACGGGCCAGATGCCAGTCTTTTCGCATCACCAGTCATACATCTTTTGGGTAATTCAGGTGCTTGTTGATGGTTCCCTGGTCATTTTGTTCTCCACGTTTGTGCTTATAAACATCCACTTTTAACACTGTGCGCTAATAGTGAGGTACAAATTATCACGTGATCTAGATATGCATGCCGAGAGGTAAAATGAGAATTGCATTGCTGTTTTTGGAACCAGCACATAGAGTAAACATTTAATCACATTTCGTTCAAATTAATCATCCCCAGGTAGTGCAGGTACCCGATTGATTTTGAGGGCAGAGAGCCAGCAGTATGGTGACTTATGTGAGTCCATGGTCTGTTTTTAAAATGTATGTCTGCTATGTTCTTGAAAATTGCCACTTCTCCCTCTGGTTCTGTGTCTGAAGTAGTTGTCACAATGAAACCAGTTTGACCAAAGTGACTGTGTGACCTATAGATTACATCTAAGTCAACAGTAAACCAACTCACCCTGGTGCTAACCCAGATACATATCCCTGCCAAGTTTCATCATGTTTTGTTAAGCTCGTCAGCAGGTATCGAACTGAACCAGTTTGGGATGAGTGACCAGGTGCCTTTGAAAATTTTGTCATGGTCACAGTATCGTTGTAACAACATGCGAGGGCCAAACTGATCATTTGAGTATGCAATGTGCAGATTGGTTTACAGGATGCCAGGTGTAAACTCTGTTTATTTTAGCATTGAAGCAAAAAGGCGTGGACACCAGTTTTCAACGGTGCAAAGTACGGTGATTCGGGACAGAATAAAGGTGAGCAGCACAACTGCAAGGTTTATATTGAGGAGATGACTTACTAGATGGACACATATCTAGTGGTATTTCTGTCCAATTACACATACACTGTTCCACCTATGTGGTAGGGATAATGATAATGAATAAATGAGTAAAGCTGATACCCAAAGCAACAGTCCCGTAAAACGACTGTCATCAATATAGTTTCATCTAAACGCCTCCTGGTTATCACAATACATAAATAAGCAATTTCTGGCGTATGTTGGGCACCACATGTAACCAATAGCCTGGAAGAATTGTGGCGTTATTGCTCAAAACTTATTCATAACGTCACAATAGAATTTGTGATGTGCTATCCAACGATGAAATGAGGGACACTTTAAATATTTAACTTGTGCTGCTGCAAGACTTGAGGTATATACTTTGTTATGTTATCTCGTTCCACCACTTTTCCAACACGCTGTTAGTGATGATTCTGTTGGGTTTCATGCGTGTTTACGTGAAAATAGTGTGCATATGCCTGGTATAATTGATAGATGTGTGATTTAACTTTACTTATTATGGCTGCCAGCGTGCAAGGAAAGGATGCCATGGGCTAGAACGTATAACATGGTTTTTAAAACATCTAAACCTGCGATGTTGTCATTGCTTTGATTATCATTGCAAATATGATTTCTTTTTACTGTTGCAGGTTATTAAGATGATGCTTCTGGTGGTTTCGTGTTTCTTCCTTTGTTGGACACCTGCAGTAGTTTTCAATCTCCTTAAGGGGCTGAGCATTCTGCCAAGTGGTGTACGGAAACTAGAAAATAAGTATGGTGTAGGGTTTATCTTGTATATTCTGGGGCTGGCAAATAGCTCCTTTAATCCTTACATATACCCTCTCTGTTCAAGGTAAAGGCATTTAGCATTAAGAACTATAATCGAAGCATATGTAAACATCTGCCACTTAATACATATATGTATATATAATATGTAGACATGTGCCATTTCATATATCTTTGTCCATGCATACATATGTATATGTGTATGTATGTATTAGGTAGTGTTTACTCAGCAGATATATATTATTTCCATGTTTTTTCCTTTATGCTTCCATATACATGCCATATTTTCATAACAACAGAAATCATGAATTGAACGTTACTGGTGATCACAAAATTCCGCCTCCGGCCACGAATGTACCACGCTTGCAAATCATCGGAACCAACACTGTAACGTTTTTATTGATTGGCGGGGTGGGGTGGGAGTGGCTGGTAGATCCGGGGCGCGGCACGAAATATCAATGAACCACAACACATAATATATAATATGGTTGAATAGAGAAAGGAGGATTCATTATTTAGTACCCTGTCTGTAGCATGGAACGTGTTGCACTAGATATAGGGAACCATACTGTATATGATTTTAATTTAGTAAGCTGCAACGAGTATTGAACCTGACGTCCCTAGCATCTGTGGCACGGAACCTGTTGCCCTTTTGCTTAGTCTTAGATCGGTGCACTAGATATAGGGAACCATACTGTATATGATTTTAATTTAGAAAGCTGCAACGAGAATTGAACCTGACGTCCCTAGCATCAGCACCTAAACAACAGGCCTATGTCTGTAAGCTCATTCACATCTTGTGATAAATGGCATCACTTACTATTAAAAAAACTTTGACCTGAGAGTGTATTTAGATTTTGAGTTAGATAGTGTTGCCATCTGAAATGTTCTATCTATCAGAGACACAAAGTGTGAGTGTAACAGTATATACTTGTACATTTCATAATAACTGCAGTGTGTCTCTTTTGTAATCCGCTAGTTACAACAGATCTTATGTCCTGCAAGCAAGATCACCAGGCTTCATGTCCTTTAAAAGCAAATGTTCCGCTCAAATAATCGATACTATTATCAAGCACCGAGGGTTAAACTTTTTGTGACAGTTCATTTGTTAGTCAGCTTAGCTTATGTTATGAGTCATTTATGGTCAGCGTCTGTCTGTGTGTCATCTATTTTTGGGCATCAGGCATCTATAATTGACTTTTTTCACTGCGTCACCAAAACCGTTAGCCAGAGGCAATTTAGTTTGGTGGAGTGGTAACTTACGTCTCTACCAACATATGTAAGTGATCTTGCTCCATTAGTTTTTCGGGGATTCCACATTTAATCATGTTTATTATACCATGCACTTCAGTGTAGCTATTGATCTCTTGAGTAAAGAAATGACTCTTACAAAATTATTCAGTACAGTGAACTTTATGAACACCTTCCTCGTTATCAATTTTTTTTGTTTATGAGAGTTTTACGTCGGAATGGCGACATCTTCCAATTGGACAAAGGCACAATTGTCCCGATGTCGCACCGAATTCACAAAGGTACAACCAAGACAATTATCAAATAACAATCCACCTTTTAAATATACTAATCACAATAATATTTGCCTGTAGATGAAGACATTCCCATCACATTTCTTTAATGCACACACAATTTTGATTCATATCATATTAGACAGTGGGGATTTTAATGGAGATTAAGATATATGACTTCTCAAAATGGTCAGCCTAATTATTTTTACACTTGTTGGGGGTGTACCTGGGGTGAGTCCCTTCAAGGTTTGTTCCACTGCTCAAGCTCCTGTGAGTTTTTGAATCTTGTATGAATTTTGACTTGTTTGGTTCATTCTCAGGGATATGCAGTACAAAAGTGGTGGCTGTCAAATTTCTTGCTTCCTCCCATTACGTCTGGGACCCAACTACCTTATCATGATGCGTTATATTTGGAAATGTGTTCCCAAGCTGGAATATCAGATGGGATTGTTTTGATAGTTGTTCGATTAGTCCCTTAGTTGTGTGTCCAGTGTATTGTACATGTTGTGATTGCCTCAACCTAGTAGGAAAGAGTGTTTCCCCGAACAATGCTGTGGAATCATTATAAGTCACATACGTATGTGTAATTTGATGTGATTCCACAATGTCCATGCAAAAATAGAAAACTAGAGCATGCATATTTACGATATTGGGAATGACTTAAACGATACTTGCCAGATTAAGATAATACTTATATGGGATGTCCTTTTGACGGGCCTTTGTCAATTGTACACAAATGGTCATGTCCCAGTGTTTGTTTTGAAATTCTTATTTATTTGCTATGCTTTTCGTTCATTTTGAGGGGAAAACATCACTAGCACTTGGCCAATTGATTCATTCAAAACTGCACAGGGACACTTCTGGAAACCTTAAACTGTACATTTTTCGACTGGTGCTGTTAAGGTGATAATAATAATAATAATAATAATAATAATAATAATAATAATAATAATAATAATAATAATAATAATAATAATAATAATAATAATAATAATAATAATAATATCATTATTGTTGCAATCATTATCTTCATTATTATTATTATTATTATTATTATTATTATTATTATTATTATTATTATAATTATTATTATTATTGTTGTTCCGGAGAGGATTTGGATTCTCTTCAAACATTGTAAAAGCGTGCCACAGCTCAATCTCCTCCAATGTTGTTCATTACTCTGGATTAATAGCATTTGCTGATTTGAAACGACATTTTGAACACAGTAATGAGCGATAAGACTGCACGCTAGATTCACAACCTTAGGGACACCAGTGTACATGCACGTACATGTAATTTGCTTCAAGGCTGGGAACCAGATCCATTTTAAGCCATATAGGTCTTGAAATGGTTAGGGCCCAGACTTTTATATTTTCCTTTTATTTTGTGTCCAGTTGGGAAATATTAACAAATCTTTTCTAAGACCACTTTTGCCATGGTTTTCAAATTGCACAGAATGAGCGGAGGGTGTACTATTCACCCAGCTTTCTTGGTATATGCATGCATTGGAGCAGCTGCTTTTTAAAGGCCTGTTGTGTTAACACCACGACAAATATATTTCAGAAGATTAACCATTATTTCAATTGTCTAATTTACATTTGAAATTTCAGAAAGTTTCAAGGAACTTTTTCAGCCATTTTACTGTGTAAACGGCAGAAAAAGACAACCACACTATCAGATGCTGTGCATGGAAGCTCTGACCCTACATTGCAAACAAGGACATCAGAGAATGAAAGAAAATGAAGATAAACGTGATAAAGCAACATAAAGATCGAAATTTTACGGAGGCACAAAAATTGTTTTTAAGCTGAGAACCAAACAATAGAACAAATCAGATTTGGGTGCAGACTACTTTCATATATTTGTGAACATTTTATCTCCATGGATGCAAATGATCGTCAAAAGCAATTTTAAGATGGCTCTCTAATCTTCTTTTATGTCGACACAAAACACGTCCCATTTGGCGTTATTTAGAGTTCGTGAAAAATGAAGAGGACATTTCAAACCATAAAATGGGTGAAAAATTTCCATGCTGATGTTTTATAGTTTCTCTTCCATTCTTACTGGGAATGGACGATAGCTTGGTGGCAGTGGCGATGGTCATATTATGAATGGATACATACCAAAAATTCATATTTTTTATGTAATAGACAATTACTGCCATTTGGTTTTAATGCCATCTTAGTTAGAAAATACGAATATGTATGTATGTATGTATGTATGTATGTATGTATGTATGTATGAATGTATGTATGTATGTATGTTTGTATGTATGTATGTATGTATGTATGTATGTATGTATGTATGTATGTATCTATGAAGAAATATATTTAAAAGTTATATGTACCTCACAAAAAGTTATATATTGCATGCATGTGAAGGTTTCTGAAGTCAAAAGCATGTAAGCACAAGGAATTAAGACTTCCAACTAAAGCAAATTGGTGAATTTTGTAAAGTAATCATATGTGGATCCGTAAAGTTTTAAACTTTATACTCACTTCTTACATTAAAATAAACAAAACAAAAACAACACAAATAGACCCCAAACCAAATCACCCCCCCCCCAAAAAAAAACAAACACACACACACACACACACACAAAAAGGATTTCCCATTGCACTCAATATTATGCCACAATGATCATAAATGTTCGTTTTGCATATATAGTCATAGTATAATTTTTTCACGACATTTTGTTAAATGTTTGAAATGTTTGCTTAAACATGTATTTCTATGATCTGTTTAGTACATGTATGACATAATTATAAATTGCGTGTTTATATCATAAGTGTGTATGTAAAATGCCACTGAACTTGACGATTTTGGGTTAAGTGCCGTCAAAAGATAATGTTAACGTTTTAGACATCTCCAAAACAGTTGGCTGGATCCTATCGAAGCTTGTTGGTGATCTGCCTTAGTTAGATCTACACCAAATTGTTTAAATGCACCAGTGATTTTGAGATTTTCATCATGGATTCATTTGTTAATTCTTTGGCAAATTCTTAAAAAAAAACTGTCCAAAACCGCTCGAGCAAGTGTTTTGAAATTACAGGAAGTACCTTTATTGAAATAAACTATTTTTTTCCTGTACTGGCTTCTTACACAACACCGTTCCTTTGATTATTTTGCCACTTGGCACATATGTACCTGGGGGAAGGGTCAAAAAAAAAAATTTAATTTGGTGGTGATGCCCCTTTTACCAGATCTGTATTGAAATTCTTCGTTCAGAAAATGGCTTATGCAAAGATTGCCATTGAGTACTGTGTAAGTCAAGAGATATGGCATTCAGAATTCACATTTTCGACTTCTCCAAAAGTGTTCATGAGATCTATTTCAAACCTAGTGGTGTGTACCTCGAATAGGTTTCAGTTGGTGCAAATGGTCACACATAGTTAAATTTTGGATCTATTTTTGTACAATAATTTGATCAAATGCTATCAAAATGAAAAACAAATTAAAAGAAAAAAAAAGTGTTCTCTAAAAATACCTGACCATTTTGCAAAACCTTTTCATTGATGGCGTTACCACTGATCCCTGACTTTTAACGAAGTTTTCAATTTGTCTTAATGTTCGTGCAGGGAATCCTATTTAATGTTATGGAAGTGAATGGGGAATCAGATTGTAACACATATTTTGACTTCTCCAAAGTATGGTGGTGTATCTTGGGGGCGGGGGGGGGGGGGTCCGAGCCGTGAAATTGTCATACCTCAGTGGGTCTATATGTTGTATTAACTTCATTTGTGTTTTCGCTATTTTGGACTTCTTTCTCCCAACCATATGTTGCATCCTATTCGAACTTGGTGGCAATCCAAGTGGAATCTATTCTAACCAATTTGTTTACTACATGATAGCATTCACATTTTCTTATTTCTAACGACTTTAGGAAAAAGTGTATATGGGGGCGGGGGGAGCAAGTCTGAAATATTAGCTTATGTGTCGGTAAAGGTGGATACTAAGCCCGTGGTTTCCATGTAACACCGATGTAATGGGTGTAATAATTGTTATAATTAGTCATACCACATGGGCATCATCGTTGAGAGAAGCATATCCTCTGATTTTTTGCCTCTCTCGAAATGGGGTAATCCTTTCATTCCACCATCCGTCCATCCAGCCAATATTTAGTTCGTTGCATTGGTGAATCTCAAAGAAGCCGATGGATACTAAAATCAAGGAACTGAGTGTGTGAATCATCATAAAAATCCGGAAATGGTTTAAAAACTCTTTTTATTTGGCAGTTATAATACCTCCAGAATAATGCAACATGCTAGTAAGCAATGCATTTTATGTGCAGCGTTTGTGAGCTTGTGTTTTAAGCTTGGCACGGGGCTCTTGTATGCAGCCTTGGTTGACAATATAAATTTCCAATATTAATTTCATCACCAAGTGCCTATTGCTAACTTTGAATGCAAATATATGTATCTTTTTATTTATCTTATACATTCACAATGAAATAACTTTCTGCAGACTGCAATGTGGTTGGGAAACAAGCTATCGTCTGGTTGGTCGTAAAAATGTCTGTGTACCCAGGTGTCACTGTGACTACATTCAACTAACGCTTGCAAGGCAAGCTCTGTCCCTGAGACTAACGCCGTAGGGCTAGTGGCAAGGCAACCTTCAGCACAAAAAGTAGTTCAGCATGACCGACATATACCATACAAACAATTCTGTTTTCTATATTCTAACAAGTGTAAATCGAAATAAATGTTAATTTATATGTATATGTATCTGTCTGTCTATATCTATCTATCTATCTATCTATCTATCTATCTATCTATCTATCTATCTATCTATCTATCTATCTATCTATCTATCTATCTATCTATATTCATGCATACTCTTTTATCCATCTTGGAAGTAGTGTTTTAGTCATGAGGGTTATTGATGTGTGTTTCTGTTAATTTCATTTTATTTTGCAACCCAAAAACTAATAAACTTAAGATTACAATTCGTAGAAAAACCAAATTACCCGAAGTAACGCTCATTACTGTATAGTTGGATTGTTGCATTTTGATTTTTTTTAAAGAGTATATACCTTATGACCATTACCATGGCTGGTATTTACCAGGAAATTTGAACTGATCATGATCAACTCAGGGGGCGTTTCGAATATCAAGCAACAGCTGAGTATCACTTGAAAAGAAACATTATAGCTGTCATTGTGATTATTCAATAAAATGTTAAATATTTTCTTGTGGGAAAAAAATCTCTTCCACCAAGTACGTAGAACAATCCCCCCTGTGAAACTTAATTAATGATGAACATGCCCATTGTTAAGTTAGATAAGTTATTGTTACACATTCGCCTTGTGTAAAAGAAAAAAGCGTTGGGCTAGCGTTGTGCACCGTCCAATGTCCACAGAAATCTCCAGTGCAAAAATGCACATATTTCTAAAATATGAAAAGACAGATATGAATATTTCCTTTCATATCATCCTGTTATGAGTCTGACTATATCAAAATCTCTGGTAAGCTTTGTAGTGGAATTCTTTTTACATAGCCGGTGAAACGATATCCAATCATGTTCTCTAGTTGAGGCCCACCAATTATCATGTATCAAAACTAGATAACCGTCAATGGCAGGGCATAAAGCACCAGAATACATAACAAAGCAAAAAAAAAAAAAAATCCATTGGCCGTATTTTCGACCATACAGAAATCATTATCAAGAACAATTCCAATTAGCAGAAGAACAATTTGGTTAAGGCCTGGATGGAAAACTCAACAAGGACAAAACGAAAGTTAAGCTTGGTAGAAAACCCTCAAATATTTCTTTATTAGCTCCTTCAGCAGCACTATTCCGTCTTAATTTTTTGGGGATAATGTATTAAATGAGATACAGCCGAGTAGGCGTAGGCATTAAATTCCTTTTTGTTTCTTCTGCAAAATACGACTGATCATACTGTTTCTGAGGAATCTTACAGTTCATTGCATCCCAACTCAAGCATCCCAAATCATCTGCATGTGTCTGAGATACTGGTAGCTTGATATTATGAAATCTCTAGACATTATCAAGTCAACGGTACCTGACGATATGAGTCCGCCATGCTAAAAGAAGCTGCCCATACTATCTCTGGTCCTCTCTGCAGAAAACAATATTTTCTTGTGTATGAAAAAAAGCAAATTTGTCAACGACTCAAATATTCTTTTCGACCATGACGGGCCAGTATCCTTGCTCAGGATATTTGGAATGACAGTGGAATGGATAATATTCAAATATGTTTTCATTTTTATTCATGATACTTATGTAATACCCAAACATCAGGCTGGCTTTCTTTTAAAACAAATCTGCAATTTATGAACTTTTTGCAGCCGTATCATTTCTCAGGGGCAATTGACGCAGAGAAAAAGTACTGTTACATTTCTCGACTTAGTCACAGCGGTCCAAAGTGTTTGGCATGAAGATTTAGTGTTGAACTTCCATAAGTCTGGCATCTGTGGATCTTTGATGGAGTGGGTTTTGATTTAAAATATATATATATGGGAATAGACCACAAAAGTCTCGAATGTTTTGTTTGGGGTGATCTAAAGGCAGGTGTTCCACAGGGATACTTGTTAGGTCCACTTTTTTGGATTGATTCAAATGATGTAGTAGACATTGTGAGTTTCACGCTAAGTTATATGTAGATGATATTACACTGTATGGCATCTAGAGGTCACTGACCCAATTTAAGTGACACAAGACCTAAATAATGATTGGATAATACAATTGGGCCGACAAATGGCAGGCTACTTTAATCCATCCAAAACACAGAACATGATAACGCACACCATACAATTTAAAGGATTACCCTTCTATACCTTTGATAATTGCTAGAATTTCAGCAGTACATGAGCATCAGCATTTGAGATTAAACCTGTGGAGTGATTTGAGCTGGTCATCACATGCAACATCTAACAGTGAAAAATGCACAAAATTTAATTTGTATTTTGAGATTTAGATATTTCGACACAAAAGGTCTACCTTTTAAACTATATTTTTTCATACAAGTTTGCCTAATTGAACTTAAAATCATGTTAAGTAAAATTGTGTTTTGATAACATGTTTTTGACGTAAATGCTAATGACTTGCATTCTTTTCTGACATGCGAAATGCACATTTACTCAATATTAAAAAATTGCTCATAATTGACAGTATTTTCTCAAATGTCACAAGCCTGACACATTACGTTGAAACATTGACTCAAGGTTGGCAGTGAAGTAGAGCTTAGTTGTTTGGAGGCTTTCAAAATGAGGAGTAGGTATCATCATGGAGGTTGCTTTACATTTCTGGTGCATGATGTCCATTGTTGCAGCACTTGTTAGAATTAACCTTGGCTTGTACAGGTGGTCTAGTTGCAACTGCATATTTTACAATCAGTGGGACTGCATATAATGCCCCAGTTTGTTTTTAATTCAGTTGAACACTAACAGGTGGTTTAACTGGGATAAGTTTTCCAGCTAGAAAGGGTACAAAATGGTTCAAGGGAAAGTCAAATACTTCTTACCTGAACCTTTAATTTAAAAATTTAGTAATTATGTTTTGCTGATCAGTTATTCTTCTTTCATAACGAAGCTCTACATTTATAAGTAAAATTTCACGTATTTAGCTAATCCATCATTTGCCACGTTCTTATTTATTCATTATTGTGTGGGTTGTCTTTGCTGAATATTTAACTTAGATAAGGAGCCGCTGCTCAGAGAGACATGTACGGGTATAGGCTTCCAAACATGTTCTGAGTAGTTACCCGCTGAAGACCCTTTAATTTATTTCGGCTAATACAGCCTTTGTCAAAGTTCTACAGAAGAACGTGTCCAATGTGGAAAATAGTACTTCCATATGCATATAGGTTAGACAGTGACAGGTTAGCTTATGTAAAGCAAAGATTTCTGACTGCGCAATAGGGTCTGGACAACTAGGAAGTGGTTTTGGACAAAAAGACACAAATGCAATACACATATCCTGTCGTAGAAATATGATAGCCACGTCTGGGATGGATGCAGACCAAACAACCTTACCTAGAATGCGTACAGCTGTCTGCAGCCCGAGTAGTTACTGGTGGGATGTTGCGAATACCCAGTCTTGACTTTGACTGGAAGCTGGGTGGGGAACTTAAAAGAAGCACGAGTTCAATTAAATTGCTGCAAATGTTCAAAATTATGAACAACAAAGTGCCGCAATACCTGTGAAACAATCTGTCTAATGATAAGAAGAAAAAAAACATTCGGCAAAAGTTACCACACTATCGTGCACGGACGGCCATGTATGACAATTCCTTTCCCTGTCCCTTCCACCATACATCTTTGGAAGTAAATTCCAACAATATTAAGCGAAGCAGAGGACAGAACTATCTTTGAAACTCATGTTAACAAAATCTACCCACTCCCAAATACATAAAACTCATATGTCTGTGGAAACCGCCACACAATTGTTTTGCATGCTAGACTCTACATGAGCTAGAGCCATGTACAGCGCCGTCTTTTTAAAATGGATCTTATATAACCGAACACGGGTGATTATTGTGGTAATAACATTGGCGAAGACACTATCCATTAATTTTCTTTTTCTAAAAATGTAATTCTGTTTGGATTGTCTAATAGTATTTAGTCATTAGACCAGCACCTTTCACTTGAAGAAGTATGCTTTTGGGGTCTGAAGAGTATTCCCATTCTGAAAACGAAACAGTATTAAGGGATGTGTCCATTTTATCGAAAATTCAAACAGATTTGAATGATAGGTGGTGACTTTGGTATAATCATATGAGTTAACAGTTAAAGAGACACTCAAATTTATCTATCCCGTGAGTCCTGTCTGATAATCTTTGAAATCTGTTGTACTTTTCCCAGCTTTCAGTGACTGAGTCTGTGAGTGATATTGTGCACTTTTTCTAATCGTCGTTGTCAAACAGTGTGTTGTTCAGAAGAAATATGTCTCTCTGTATTCATTTTATTCATGTGTATGTCATAAGAAATCTTCATGTTGGGTTTGACCCTGTCTAATCATAAAAAAGTGTTAAAACCATACCAAAAGTTAGGTCCGTTAAAGTTAAATGAATAATTATGGAAACTGGAGACTCGTCACAAAACTCCTGTAGGTGAAACAATGCACTGCCAACTGGCCTTCGGTTCATCTCCATGATCAGTCTTGGGTGTCCTGCTAGCTGCATTTACTGGATGAGTATGGCAGAACATGGACTGTGGTTTCAGAATCTTACTTGTCTTTTTCTTCAGTACAATGTTCGCTGTCATATACTGTAGAGTACTTTTTGACTTGGAATTCCTAGACGTTGCACACCTTGCCATGATTCAATTTCTTGGCTGGAATAGTGTCGTGGCACAGGTACATTGGCAGCTATATCAATCGAGGTAGCCCTCAATGCCTGTTGCTGTGGTAAACTCCTGCACGGATTTGCGTGGCTGTTCTCGCCAGTTGCGTTTGCCAAGTATTGGCCAGCAAGCATGGGGTTTGCGCATTTTGACACATTATGGGCTAGCTCCAGAATCCAGCGTAGCATATGTCTGCAATCTCAGCAACCCTCTTGGTCAGCAGACAAATCCATCAAAACCATGAAGGGCAAGCCAAACATATTGCGCGTCACTAGCAACCCCAAGTTGACCCGTTGACCATACAATATATTCTTCACTAGTGGTCAGAGACTGGGATTTATTAGGCCTGTTGCCTTTGCCCATGCCTTTTAGTTCCTTTCATCTAGACTCCAACACGGCTTTGCCTTTACTCAACTAGGATGACGTAACGAACGACAGACCACATTTATGTTCCCCATGAGATATCGATCGATGCCTCTGTGGAAGCCCAGCAGAGTATCAGTATCAGGTCCAAATTCAGAGCTGTCAGGCCTCCGAACTTGCAGAGTGACCCCCCCCCCCACCGATCAAATTCTCAAGTTCGACGGACGGAAAGTCCTGGATTATTCTATTTTCATTTCTCTTAGGAAGCCATTTTTTTTAAATATGCGAACATTTGATTCAGTTTTCTTTACTGTGTTTTTTACTCCTTTTGCTAGCAATGTACTTTTCCAACTCACAGGCATTCGGCGCTTCAACAGTCTCTTGTTCACCGTTAACAATTTCGTTCTCAGCGCTGGGCCTAGAAACAACGTATTCCATTTCATTAATGAATTTCAACAGCTCCGGATCGTCCATATCGAGCTCCACAGCCATAGAGTCGATACAGGTAATTCCGTTCACCTTTTGACGTGACCGGTTTCTGTGCAGTATAGATAGACCGTAACCTACCGCCCGATGTAAATTGTAACATCGCCCAGGTTCTCATTTCAGCTTTCAAATTTAACGTTCAAATTGATAGCTAGTGACATCTATCGCAGTATCGGTAAATATAACCAATACAATACCAGCATGTCATTTCGAGGAACTCTGTCCATGCTGCAGGTAAAGCCGTCCATACCAAGGTACAGGTGCTATCACACTGGAAAACTTGGTGTGGATGTACCTTGGGTGTTCCAATGAATTTTGGATTTTTTAAAGATTAAAAAAAAAAAAAAAATCTTTACAAAAGTTTTAATAGGAAAGTTTAACATGGGAATTTCTTGTAATGGTTATAACTTAAATAATTTTGGCCAGATTAACTTCAAACTTGTGGGGATGTGCCTTGGGTAGATCTCTACCAAGTGTGTTCAAATGGTCACGCTGTATTGATTTTTGGATTATTTATGATTTTTTTTCCTTTTTTTGGGTAAAACCTCAAAAACTCTTGTCTTCTGAAACCGCTCACCAATTGCTATGCTATCATACATAGACACTCCCAGGATCACCTAGTTCCCAATTTGTTCACCAGGTGGCGCTGCAATTTTTTTTTCTATTTTTCATTTTTTATATTTTTATATTTTGTTTATGAATTTTTTGTATGGTTTTGCTTTGTTTTACTTGTCAGAACTGTCACTCAGATTAAGCTGAAATGTGATGGATATGTTTTCGTGGAAAGGTCAAACAAAGTTGTTTACTAGGTGGCAGTGCTTTGGATTACTGATTTTCAACGATTTTCAATTCGGGTACTTATCGGTCAATGCAGCTTTCCTATTGATTGCTATGTAAGTTAATGGGCATTCTAATGCTACTTCACAGGACAACTGACACAAAATTTACTGTTTGCTGGGTAACTTGAGATCTGTTTTGAGTTAGTACCGTGATGCTGCACACGTTAATGTTTCTGTATAAGGTCATGCTTAGACAATACATGATTGACCTTGACCTCGTTTGTAGGGTCACAGTGCAACAAACATGAATTTTACTCTTCATTATAACTTGAGAACTACTTGAACCTTTATGTTGCACATGTTAGTGTTCTTCTATAAGGGTCAGACTTACTCAGAAAATGGGTGACCGTGATCCTTTCCCAAGTTCATAGAGCTGCAAGTGTGAAGAATGTCAATATCAGCTGAGCATTGGCTACTCACACAGGCCTCTTGTTAAAACTTATGCTTTAGTTGGAGTCTCAGTGGTCATGTCAAATGACAAACGTGGTAAAAGCCCCCATGCTGTAACAGGGATCTGAGGGTTCTCGAGGGTTAACTCATGTTGCTGCATGGTCAGTGAAGAGTTCACATGAACATCCCCTCAAGTTGAAGACCTCAGTGTGAATAAACCGTTAACATAAGTATAACTTGTCCTTTAATCTTCACAGCAGTCACTTGCACAGGTTACATGGGTTAAAGCATATTACTGGCGTAGCCCCGCTGTCTGTCTTGTCTGGGTGTTGTCATCTGCAGCATGTTCCCAACTTCAAGTACGTCTGGTGCTGTCCTGCCCATACTTGTTTTTTCTCACCACAGGGATTAATATAGGGCTGAGTCCTCTTTCCCAATCATTAAATTTATATTTGTAACAATAACAATGTACTTTAGATGAAAAATAAATTGTTGAAACCAAGCCCCCATTGATCAGGATAAACTGGCTGCGGCATAAGTGCATCTGCTCCCTTTGTCGTATATGAAGATGGCAATTAAGATATTAGCACTGAATCTATTGTGAGCGGCCCTAAAATTGGCAAAAATGATATGACCAAAGAACTTGTAAAGTGTTATGCACCGTTGCAGTGATATAATTATTATAATTTAACTTAACAAGTTTCCATGGATCTCTATTAATTAATTACAGTTGCAAGCACACTCATTGTAAAACTGGGAAAAGTACCATTACATGTTTAATTTCTGTGAACTAGGCAGTAATACATGGGGAAACTTAACCACTTATGTATTTACCAAATGGATGAATTTTTTTCGCATCTGCAAAGAGTTGTATCATTTGACAAGCCCTACAGGGAAAACAGATTTGCTTCACTTGGTGTTCTTTGCTGTCATTGTGGGGTTTGGAATTAACAGTGTTGTGGGCTTTGTTCTCCTACTCATAGTAATAGTGGAGGTAGAGTGTGTTTATAATGTTCCGGATTCATAAATATCACAAAAACGATTAGGCCTACTTTACTCTTTTCCTGTAAACTCAGCTGACTGACAAGTCGTGAGAACTAAAAGGTGAGAGCCCTAACAGGTCTCTTTTTATTTTTGGCAGAAGTAATTAAATTTCTGTTTTGGGTGGTTAGGCCTATACAATTTGGAAAAGAACTAGTGTCTGCAGTTAATGATGAATATTTCTAAGGTTGAGAGGACCGGTTTAAAACCACCAGTTGCCTTTAATGGGTGTCTGCCTGTCTCAAGTCAGGAATGAAATTTGTTTCTTCACATTGGTATTGGAAGAGAAATGTTTATGCTTTGGCAAGTCTGGAATCTCTTTGCTGTCATTGTTGGGTTTGGAATTAATGAATATTGATCATGTTTTTCTGTACTATTATATTGTGTTGTTTTTCCTTTGGACTTTTTTAGGTTAAAGATTACAGCAAAGCAACTGCTGATTCGGTATAGTTCACCCACCATGCTGTGGTGCAAGAGGGTTAGCGTCTCTTCTCTGCAAACCTTTACCGTTTGTAAATATCTGTACCGAGTTTGAATGGTATGACTGGCGCGTGTCGGCAATTCGCTTGGTAAAAAAGCTGCTGGTGGGCAATGAGGTTTATTACATTTTCATTGTGTATGATTTCGTTGCTATTTACACAAATAGTTTGATACTTTTCCATGCATGTATATACTTCTTAGTGCTCATCTTAATTCCCAAGTTTAGAACACCTGAACTTGTAATAGCTAGCAGTGACACAAAGCTTTTATTGCGCTGGAAATAAACATGGCTATCGTTCACACAAATTGCTATACACACTGCTCCAAACACTAGTGTGCGAGACAAACACGTTAGCGCAATATTAAGCACAACTGATTTATAAACGGTACGCTCATTTCTTGAAGTTCTCTTTCTGCTCAAAGAGACCTCAGTCAGTATTGCGAGGTGGCCGAAACCCTCGAAACTAAAGACAATTGTGTGGAATGCAAGAAAGATAAACCTTAAATGTTGCAATAAGCTTCGATCAGGTAAAAGCAATGATGGCACGCACAAGGCAGAAGAAGGTGCGATAAGTTTAAGGCTACCTTGCACTCCCATGTCCACATTCGAAAAACCTACAAACACAGCCAGAACAATGGATCCAATTAATATAACACGTAGGATGAAATCAGGTGAAATTTGTTTTATTCTGAACACAAAAACGATACTAATTATTCGGGTAGCTGTACTCAAAGATAAAATGAATATTGACGCTATATGTGAAAAAAGCGACATAACTGATACCAGAATACATGACGAGGATGTTCGCCATTTCAAATCATATTTAATATAATCCAAACCAAAATATACAGAGGCAATGCTTATGAGCATTACACAAACTGCTAATATGCCACTGAATATGTTGAACATGTTCTGTAATATAAAGGTGGTTGTATATTTAAATGCACATATATCGACAACGCTTACTGTAATTAACACAACTGTAAAAGAGGACCACAATATCCAACAACCGATGACTTGCAACTTGTAAGGCAAAATATCCCAGCATGTGGATATATCCTTGGGTGCAACAGCACAATTAAAAAGGTCAAGTCTCAAACAACATAACTGAAAAAAGTCGCTGTGTAATTCCTTTATGCCTTCAGTCCATTTTAGTTCAAAATGATTGAGCCTATTGTGGCTAATATCCAGTATCCGTAGCTTTTGCAAACCATGAAAGGTGTCTGCATGAATTTGTCGAATTTGGTTGTGAGACACATTTATGTATTGTATGTTCGTTAGGCCATCAAAGCTCGTCTGGCGCAAGTGGCTTAAACTCAACTGTGCAAGATTAATTTTTTTCACTATTTGCAAGGACAAAAATGCGTTTGGCATAATACATTCTAGAGGGTTGCCGTGTAAAGCCAAATAGCGAAGATGAAACAATTTAAAAAATGATAGACTTTCAATGACCCTTAATCTGTTTTCGCTCATGTCTAGAGTCACGAGAGGCTTAAAGGCAGCAAAAGAAGCCTCATATAGTGTTGAAATGTTGTTTGAACTAATGTCCAGTTTATGCATGTAGTTAAACTCCTTATGACTTTCATTCCATAAATTTCTCAGGCTGTTTCGTATAGTTGCTGATCGCACCCTTACTGGTAGTAGGGACATAAATAAACCATTGGTCTGTGTACACAGAAGAGCAAATCCTTTGCAACGACAGTTCACAGGGCATTGAATATTGTCGCATAGAGCTTCATCATCTTTCGATCTTGGACAATGAATTTCAGTGTCACATACCTCTTCATTTTGCACGCAACGTTTAAATTTGCAGCGCAAGTAGTAGGGACATGAATAATTATGACACATGTTTCTATATTCATCTTCACCGAATTGACAGTCCCAGATTCCATCACACAACCGCCGGGTAGGTACACAATATGCATAAGGACATTTAAACTGTCCAGAACATTCATAATAATGACAGTCAGAGAGATGTTTGCCGGTTGTGCAATATTTTATATTACCTACGACGTCCTTGTCATACATACAAATATGCGCTCGCAAAAAACACTGTTCCCCTGATTGATCATCACATGGAATCCAGTTCGGATCTCTACAGAAAGCTAACCCTTTCACCACTTCAAAGTCAGGCCTTTCTAAACTATGCGTTGTGTAATAACGAGATTTGCTGGATTTATAATTCATTGACGCATCTATTTTGTGAGATTCCGGATACCCGAATTCATCACTGCTGTCATAGCAATCATTTACACCGTCCCAAACTCGAGAATACGGTATGCATCCACCAGACGTGCATAAGAAATAAAGAGCTGAACACCAACAACTCCGATGGTGACAGGCTGCAAAACAAGCGTGTGCGGGCATTTCACGTTCTAATATGTGTTTACAAATGTGGCCACATGATATTTCATCAGAGCCGTTTTCGCAGTCATTTCTGCCATCACAGACATTATGCTCCAAAATGCACTCCATATTACTACATTGGAACTGTAAAAATGTACACGTTCTCCGTCTCACGTTTGGCTGTATCTGACACATCACTCCACGGTGTACACTTTTGGAAACAGTATTGTTTTCCTCAATTATTGCAATAAGTGGCCAAAGTGAACAGTTGATTGTTTTAATTAACAATAACTTGGTTGCAGGAGATGTTCGTATGCGAGTCATCTGTTGTAAAACTGCCTGCGATGATGTTTTTAATAAGGCTGTTTTCAAAGAATGATTCGACTTCAATTGAATGTAGAAAAGGCATGTTTGCCTGTATAACTTCCAATGTCCTATTTGCATTAAAGGAGGGGTCATACCCTGCAGGCACACTTTCAGCGCTTCTTTATAATTTATATGAACCCTTGTCATCAGCCGATAATTTTCACTGAGCATTAATGCAACTTGAGTTTCTAGTTGAAGCATCCTGGCATTATTCAATGCACAAAATATTTTCAACTTACTGGTATTTACCACTTCATCGTATTTCAGAAACGACAAGACGCATTGTGTTCCAGAGATTAACCAGTACTTGCGACATGCATAAGCATTTTCAAGTATACCAGCTGTTGTTGCATTTTCATTTTTATGTCTTCCAATCGTGCGTTCGCAAATAAAGTTAGCTTTTTCAATTTTTCGAAAACATGGTACAGTTATCCATTTAGCATCCCGCCATGGTCCTAGATACACCATACCAACACATCTTTTCAACGGCTGCGGTTGACGAGCTTTCAAGGCTTTTCCAACAAAAGATACATCGAATTTGTCAAAGATGTCACCATTAATTATGACTTTAAACTGTCTCAGGTTAGGTAATTCGTTATGGTTCCAGTTTGTGAATACTACAGGTTGGCCATTCAACCAGTAAAATCGCCCGGCCTACTTGAGGGAAAAATGAATTCGTAAGTTGCAAATGAAGGGGTTCTTACAGTTACTTTATCTATTTATGATGTTATTGCTTTGTGCGTGTAAAAACCATTGGCGCTTGGAACATACTTGGTTATCAAAATAATATTTGATCAACATGAATGTTTAGTTGCCTTAACTGAAGGAATTATATTATATATTTCAGATTTGTTATCTCTTTCAGAAAGGATATTGAAATGGTCAACTTAAATAACATAAAAATGTTACCAATAGTGAGGTTTAAAAATTGGTGGATCGACCTTAACAGAGGAGCCAATACTCATTTTTATCTGTTTGTTATTATGTTAAATGAATATGACCAACGCCGTTCGTTAGCTTACTTCTTGAGGAGGGGGGGGGGTGAAATGTTTCTGTTCGTGTGTCAAGGTTATAATGTTTGTGCTTTTATGATTTGTATCATTTTTGTTTGTAGATAATCACTAAGAAATTATCTTTTCCAGCTCGGCAGGCCAAAGAAGCTTATATAACGGACACATGAAGCCACCTACATATGGGAACTTATTGTGCATTTCACTTTCAGCTGGCCACTAATGAACAATGAGACCAGACAGCTGTTTTTCTTCCAAGGTGATTGGACTTGGTTTTATTGATTACATTGTGGCAGTGTAATTCTGGGTTCCTCTATTGTGAAAATTGGCTATCGTTAGGCAATTACACAGGAACAGATCTAGGTGTTCCTTTATCTATAATTGTTGGCTGTTGACGTCCTGGTACTTTCAACTTTACTTGTTTGCTTTCAGATTTTTGAGTCAGTGTATACAGCTGATATCATATTATGGTCCTAAATATAGGAAACGAGATTTGGATTAAGTTGCACCAAACAGTTTGAGCAGGTATTGGTGCTGCAGGAGCAAGTATTATTCTGGTTCCTGTGTCCTGATGTGCAGCTGTGTGGAATACCCTTTCAAACGCGATTAGGGCCTTCAGGTGATAAGCTTAAGAGTATTTTAGATCTGTATCCGAATGGTTCTAAGATTATTGTGAGATAATTAAACAAGACAGAGAGATCAGCTTTACTGCACTTTAGAATCTATCCCCAGGTTCACAGGTCCCCGTGTTCTCTAGAGCGAAGTCAACTAGTTACTTCACCGACAAATATAAAATAATAGACTGTCTGGAGTCAAGTATCCTATTCTCGCCTTTCTTTGTCATTTTGTCTTCTGAGCCCTGTGTTATGGTCTTTTGTGTGTGGGGGGTGGGGTGGGGTGGGGGTTGACTTCCTGAGCATTGGCCACACCTCCAGTCGCAAAAATACATTGCGCAAAAGTGCTCTTAAAGTTGGTAACAAAAAAGAATGTTTTCTTATTACTGCATACTATTTCTGCATGATTAAACATATACTGGACATTTGTTAGCGAAACAGAAGGATTGATGTTATGGGTAACTTGATTGCAAACGTTCTGTAAATGATACTTTCTCTATGCAAACATGTATTTGACCAAAAACTTAACTGTAAAATATGTATTCCAAATCAACTCTTACTGAAACAACATTGTACAGTTACGACACAACTACCATCTGTGTAAAATATCGTTTTATATATTTGTAGTAAGTCAAGTTTTTTGCTTATACATATGCTCATAATAGGGGCACCTACAATTGATCGTGTTTAAATATTTTATGTCAATTGCGTGACCAATATTCACAGATCCCAATAGCCTATACTATTTCCAAAACTTCCAAGTTCTCAAAGAAAAAGGTAAATTTACAAGTTTCCAAAATGTGTATAAATACATCATGCACAGTTTCAATCAGTCAGAATGAAACAAAATGCAGGCTAAATAATTTTACTCTGACAAATTTGATTCCTTCCTGATTTGTGGCAGGTACTGGCAGGAAGACTATTCGTATTTAAATCGATGCCAGAAAGCATAGAATTGAAACTTCAGAAAAAGGCCTTCAACAGAAGGTTGGGGGCTCCCCTCCCCCCCCCCCCCAAAAAAACCTGATTGTCTGCCGTCCAAACATTTTTCTGCAATTGCACGTTGGAGACTCTTTATACATTGCGACTCAAAGTATGAAATTTCACCATTAACATAACATACCCTCGGAAATCAAAGCCAACACCACAGTATACCAGAGACGTCCTATGCAAATATTTGACCTAAATTGCATGACCATAAAAGCTATTTATATGTTCCAAGATTACACAAAGTGGCCAGGGAACCAAGAAAAGACTAACACGTATCATTTCCAGACCCAAGCAGCAAGAAAAACATATCCAAATTGTACAAGCTTATTCAAAGTCTTCCTATCCTGTGACAGGTTAGGTCACTGGTGCTATCATTCTATCCACTGAAGCTTAGAATTGAAATTTCGCAAATACGCCTACAACCCGAAACCAAAAATTTCGGGTTCCACATTAAAATTTTTTTGTGTTTTGGCGAAATGATAATCTGGTTTTCAAAATGGTTACATATAAAAAATGGATTTTTATCAATTTTGTCTGGTGTGTATATGTGAAATATCATCCTTCAATATTTTACTTGCAGTATTTAACATCATTGTCTGGCGTTACGTTATTTATACATGCTTGGTGTATTCGAGAGAACTATTCAAGACTACTGAATTACCGTTTTTCTTTTTTAACATGTCACATACATTTTTTCAACATCTTGTGTCACATATGACGCTGTGACTACTAAATTTGGTATGTGCATTTGACATCGTGGTCATGTACAACCATCCAAGACGGCTGAACCATATTCCGTTGTGGCTTTAATGAAGTAAAAAAAATAGAAGATTTCACAAATTTGAGCACACGTGTAACTCATATTCATAGATTGCAAACTGTATGAGGATCTTTGAGTAGCGGATACTGATCATTTTCTTAATTTGATTACATGCCTCTGAAACGTAATATTGTGTTTTATAACATTTTCCTTGTTTTACATGTTCACCCATGGGAAGTAAAGCAGATAAATGAACGGGTATATGAGAACCAAAGCAGGATAATAAATGGGTGCACGTTCCTTAATATGTAGTCCCTCTGTTTGGGGCATGGTCAAGTTTTTCCCTTTTCTTCAGTAGCTCAAAGAGTCACAACCCAATTCACATATATAGACCATGGGTGGAAATCTGGATGCGGGCACATATTATGGGTTCAGTCCTTGCCACCACCTGAGCGCCACCACAACTTGCAGTGGTAATCGGAGACCTCTGGTGGTCAAGTAGCTCTGTGCGGGGATAGGTATCTTGGTCACATTTCTTTACTGTGTCCGCTGTGCCACAGTTTGGACTTACGGCGGGCGATCTAGCGAAGGTGACTGACGCCAAATTGCGTGATATTTCGCACAACCTAGGAATAAAGGAGAGGGGCAACAAGGCAAACTTAATTAAGAGGATTTTATCAACAACACACGCCAAAGTTACAGACGGCAACCATACTTGTCGGAACTTCTTTGGAATCGGGAGTTAGTGTGGCGATGGATGAATGGATCACTTTGCTTCTGAACCGAAACTAAGGCTTGAGATTGAGCAATATGCAAGCCTGCAAGCATCCAGTTCTGCTTGGCATAAAGCACACAAGTTCTGCCTCACCGCCCTTTGCTTTGGTAATGTCTGGAGACAGAAGCCACTTGAAACAGACATATTTATAGAAACATTGAAAAATCCGTCAGACTTGAGTCACCTGTCAGCTTTACAGCCTGCTAAAGCAACGGAAAGCACTGCAACAGGGTTTCATTTTTGTCACTGGTCACAGACGCAATTCTGTGTTGGGGCTCGCGGATTGCTTCGCCCGACGACAAATATGTGCTTGTGAGTTGGGAGTGTGGCCGTCCGTCGCGTGTTTGGCATCTGGAGCGTCGCTTGTAGTCCGTAGGTCTTCATGTTGACCAGCGCAGCAGGGGCGCCGTCTTATCCGTCTCGCCCGTCTCGCCCGTCTTGAGCTAAGACTGTAGCCAACTGCCTCTGGCATGTGTCAACCAGTGCCTATAGTCTGCTCCACAAATGTGTCGAAGACCTTTCGCAGTGTCATAGACCTATAATAACTAAACAGTCGTGCTACGTCACAATGTCTCATTTCCCTTAACTTGGTTGAAAGACCACACGATCTGTGTGCTTTGTATCGATCAAGACTGCAAATTGCAACTATACCAACAAAAAATTACGCTGAAGCGCTAAAATTGGCGCCATTTGAACCTCCCGCTTGTCTCAGTATGACGAAAAGACCCGTATGTTCTTGATTTTCGTGTAGGATCAGCCATTGTCTGGCACCGAAGGCAAGATTTTAATTTAAAGCAGCTGTTGTATGGAGGATAAAGTTTTCCTTTGAACAAGTGACTTTGTTATTCTTTGAATTTATAAACATTTCACAAATTTAAAATCAGTCTAAGTGTGAAAAATACTTATGCTATCTTAAAGTATGTCACAGGAATTTGATAGCCCAAACCTGTTAAGCGAAGTAAAGAACAAATACTGTAGGAATCCAGTATTCAAATGGCAAAGTCATGGTGCATTCTATGCACACACAATTTTTTAAAATTGATATTTCCATTCCCCTATAACTTTTTAAGTACCAAATGCTTAGAGTACGCCTGTATATTTTAGGTATTGATATTTATAAATAATGAAACATGACATTACGTCACAAAAATACAACAGTGCGTCAGAGATCGAATTTATCCGCAAAAGCTTCCTAAATAAAGCATGTGTCGAGAGAATGTTTGGAGAAAGATTAATACACAAACTTTTTTGCCACAAAGGTTGAGTTTCACAGGTACGCTCTTTGGTACTTTGATTGTGTAAAGGAAACTCCACAAAGAAAGGAATAAGGTGCGAAGAGAAGAAGCAATAAATGAAACATAATAAAAAGAGTCGTCAGATTTATAAGAATCTATTAATATATTTCCTTCTACGTATTTTGTAAATATACGTAAGTGATACAAATGGAAATTTACCCATGAATTTGCTAGAATATGTGGCAAATGTGGCGAAACTATGCAATATATGTTTTGCAAGTATCCCAATATATATATGTATACATATATATGTATATATATATATGTATGTATATATATATACAATATTTATGCTTATGCGTGTTCGTGTAGTGTACAATCGTTAGAATGACATTGCTTGTATGGGAAAAATTATGGTCTAAAATTTTCCATCTATTTTATATCGCATTTTATAAGGCATGCATTTTGGAATAAAAAGTAAGTTTGCCTTTTAAAAACATGATGTTGAATAAAGTTAATTAATTTATGGGGGTATTCTTTGTTAGAGCCACAAATTTTGCCAAGGGGAAGTGAAAGTTCAACCGCAATTGTATCCTGTTGAGGCTAATTCCCCTAAGCGTTAGGCCTACTGCATCATAATGATGCAAAACTCTTGATTATCAAGTATCATAAACTTACCCACACCAACGTGTTATCATGTGGTTTCGACTGAGTTAACCCTACTCTTTTCAAAGATATTTCATACGAACTAAAAAAAATTATATGATGACACAGCAACTGGTGCATTGGTACTGCACGGAGGTCGCCTGAGAAGATCTATAAGGGAAAGGGTAGGGGTCTCGCTTTTTATGGCCATGATATATTTCTGCATACCGTCATTCGTTCACCTTCCATCACAATTTTTCGAAAACAGTGGCTTCATGCCTGCAACATCGGATAAGCCAACAGAAAATTAAAACAAGTTTTCGGTGAAATAAAGACCTGCTTACTGCAGCATGTGTGGCTATCAAGCAGCCATGTGTCATAGCCGTGCAAACAAAAATCCTCTGCCGAAACAACACGCGCTGCCTAGTCTATTTTCCCGTTGGTGGCATCAGCTGATAAATCGCATATATACTAGACATAATAGATTTTCAAATTGTTTAATTGTCCCTTATAAGCATAAATGAGAATACCGACGTTTTTCTCTGTGGTCCATTGTATTTCCCTACAGCACAAAACTAGGAATCGAAGTTGGAATGCTATCTACCAATGATATACCGATTATATTTTTAAAAACATTCCAAATGAGAACGTATAAAATGTTCACAAAAAGCATGAAGTAGAACATTACAGCTTTGTATTTGATCTGATGCGCCTTTAGCAGATTCCTACAGATTGACGTGGGACTGCCACCTCCACCTATGGCATGAATATAAATGATACCATTTCAGTTTGCTGTTCATTGGATGCAACTAATCTATGGATTAAAATTGGCTTCACTTTTTATAGTTTTGGGCTTTACCTATAATAGTTTTGGGCATTTTCAATTTTTAATGCCTCTTATTAGCATAATTTAAAATTCTACAACTTTCGTTTGCAGTCCATTAAATTTGCACATGTCACAAGCATATACATGCACACTGAACTTTTGTGTCTATCTGCAACAGTTTGGAAGATATGTGGAAAGAAAGACAGAAATTTATTGGAAGAACAAAAGGTCTGGGTTTTTACCCAAAGATTATAATGCTTAATTTATAGTTTGTAGCATTAACAGTATCGGACAGAAATTTCAGTCAAAATGTTGCATGTTGTGGAACCTTCCTGTACTATTTGTTTCTGTCTATCTAGAAGACGAGCTTATTTTATCCAAAAATGCATTACAGATATACATTTGTATTCGAGATGGTGTCCACACACTAGAAATTATAAGAAAAAACTCTGGACATCCCAAAAAAGGGACCCAGGGGAAGACCCATCAAGCGAGAGCCCTTCGATATGGCCTGGATAAGGAGAGCTGTACACAATTGCATGGCGGACACGATTTATCTTTCTGTACAGACATTTTCTGTGCATCTGAAAAACGAGCATGATTTGGAAGTATCACGTACATCTCTCCATCAGTATCTACTACGGATGGGCTTCCGTGACGTGAAGAGGAGACAGATGGAATAATGCTGCAGCGACAGGACATCGTTGGCACGAGGCACAGCTTTCTGATACAAAATTTTTAAAAAATCGTGAAGAAGGTATTCACGTGTTGTCTGATTATATATACAATAAAATCTTAGATGGATTACAGGAAAACATGTAAAGCGACCGCAAACCATAAAATATCACAGTCTGAAAAATAAAATAGGGAAATGAGATACCGATGGTTTAATAACTCAGACTTAACATCTTTATGCCAGATGCGACAAATAAATGTTTTGACACAATAAGACGATAGAAAAAATTCTTTGAATCTTTAAAAACCTAAAAACATAATTGTACATCTCTACAAAGTAAAATGATATTAATTAAATATGCTACAGATTCGATAGAGGTTTCTCATATTTATGTATATGTATACATATATATATATATATATATATATATATATATATATATATATATATATATATATATATATATATATATATATATATATATATATATGCATAGGTTGCATCCATTGCCAAACTGAAAATTAAATTACATTAACTTATGTGGTTTTTTGGCAGTACCGCTGAAAAGACCAAGCACTGGATTGTTGGCGCACATACTAATGACACTCTTTGGATCGCCGAACGCGTACATATTTTACAAGAGATGATCGAAAAAAGAAGCAAGCATGATAGCAAGATATCATTTTGTCTATACCAATGTTTACATGGTCAAAGAATCAGATGAGCTCTTGAAGAGCTGTAGTGATTACGTGATACAAAATTCAATATGGTCGCCAGGCAAGGTATGCCGACCCATCAAAATACAGTTTTTACTACTTCTGCCTTTAAATTACAGGTTTGCTGTGACTGAATGTTATGTCTCTAGTCACTCTGGGGTACTAATGCGCCATCTGTAAGAATTTAACTCCTTTATGACCCTTAAAACGCAACGAAGAAGAAGAAGACGAAGAAGAAGAAGAAGAAGAAGAAGAAGAAGAAGATTTTCACCCTACAGGATAGTTCCTTATAATAAATGCAATCAAACGTTTTTGTGAATATCAGCAGAACATTGGGAAGAAAGGAACTTAGTAAAGATTTGTGACCTGCAAAATATGATTGTGAAGCAAAAAGTCCGAAACTCCAGCAATTGTTGTGTTACTGAACACTGGGTTATTGGAGTCACCTAGTTTCCATTTTGCCACTCGGTAGCACTGTTGCGCCAATTGGGGCATCATATAACATAATACCATATGAACCTAATGCGAAAGTCTTGTAACCACTCTGGCTTCCTTTTTCGGTAGATTGTCATGAAATTTAGTCAGATTGTCGAAGAGATAAAAGCGTCATTTGCCTATATTTCCAGTAGTATCGCCACAATGTCAAAATCAAGCACAAACTCTAGGTTTTACAAAACCGTGCCATCCGTATTATTAACAAAGCTGATAGATACACCCCAATTTCGGCCCTTCATTCAACCAGCAACATATTAACTGTACAACAGCTAAAAGATTTCTACCTTCAGACATTCATGTACAAAGCTACTTATAACCTATTCCCAGCATATATTTGTTCTATATTTGTATTTACTGCCCAAATCTATACCCAACAAATCCGAGCTCTGACAAGTAGGTCCCTGTCCGTACCACGTGGAAGGCTTAATGTTGACGGGAACAGTATTTCCATAAGGGCTGCCACCCCATGGAACTTCCTTTTCCCCGAAATTAGGAATGTCCCAACCCCTTTCCCTACTCAAGTCTTGGAACTACCCCCTCAAAAAATAAACCCCACTTTACCCCCTCCCAACCTCATTACCTTACATGTTTTCTTCCTATTCATTTTCTATTTGGTGGCTCCCCCTCATAATACTGGTCATGATCAAGCTTGATCGTGACCTTCAGCTTACATTCATTGCTTTTAAACTTTTGTTATGACCTAAGTTATTTATTGATTTTCCATTCTGTGGTATTAACTGCTATATCTACCTGATGTGTTATACGTTTACAGTTTCTTTCTTAGATATTGATTATCGTGATCATTTTACTGTTGATGTATTATAAATTTGATTTATTTTTACAAATTGTATTATAAATTTGATTTATTTTTACAAATTGTATTATAAATTTGATTTATTTTTACAAATTGTCACTTATCGTTCATGAATTCATATGTACCATTACCATCCAGGGCATGGTTGAAGATCAGTGCTGCGTTCCTGAGCCAGTGACCCTGGCTAAAGAATAAATCAAATCAAATCAAACCAAATCAAATGTCAAATCATATATGATACTAGTAATGCTTCCTATATTTTGGTGGAGGGTATAAGTATAAGAGTGTTGAAAGCTGTCCAATTCTATATTTAAAGATGTAATTGAGTAAGGCATTTAATCGTACATTAAGAGTATTACTGGGCCCATTATGTTATATTATATTATATCAGTGACATTGACCTATTTTTGTTGGCTCTTCAGATCTGCATCGGGATTCAGTAATGACAGGGTGTATATGAAACATCAGTGAAAGGATTGAGCCTCCATATCAAAATGTGACCTGTGTACATGGTACAAAATAACTCTACTTGGTGACCTACATTTCGGGTCACCAAGCTTTTTGAGTCACCATGACCCAATTATTGCGGACTTCGGCGCTTCATCATGTCCTACACAATTACATTATATGAGAGGGATTTTTTCAAGCGATACAACTTTTTTCCATTTTGATATTTTTTTCTTGTAATTTGTACCCTTTTAATCCAAAACTACCGCTAGATTTACTTAACACTTGATAGAAATTAGCTCGAATCAATCTCGACTAAGGTCGTTAACTAGGTGGACCACTCTTCATTGCTGATTTTATTCTCTGAAATTTAGACGGTTGGTTATTATGAAGATACTACTGTCCAGTCATGTATATATATATATTTCCAAAAGTACGAATTAGAAGCACATAACTTTGCAGTGTATCTGCATCAGTATTTTGAATCGGCAGTGGGCCATCCTCAATTTATATTTTGGAGTGTTTTTCCAAAACGGTCAGCTGGAATCACTTGACGCTGGGTGGGGATGTACCTTGCATAGGTCTTTATCAAGTTTGTTCCAATTGTTACTGTTTGGTGAAAATGAGATTTTGCATGATTCTGTGGGGGAGCTTTTCATCGGCATAGAAAAACATGTATTTTTATTTGCATCAAAACAGATACTAAGCATATGGCTATACAGCATGTAAACCAAGTCAGTCATGTCACCACAAAAGAGAGTTGAAAATATGATGCGTGGCTGTCTCATCCTTAGCATTGAGTCACAGCAGGAGGTCTTGATAGGGGCCAAATATGACTTCCTTGTCAACTCTTTTACGGAGCCCCTTAATCAGGAGCCATATGTTACCCTGCACTCCATTCTCTCTGTAGCTGTATAATTCCTGTGTTACTGTTTATGGTGTCCAAGGCCTTTCGTATGTCTAGGTTAGCTAACCATAATATAAAGAATCATCTTCTAAGTGAAGATGTTTCTGATAAGGACCGATCAGCTTGCCAAAAATTATTATTGTTTTCGAAGTAAGCTTTAAATTGTCTGTCGATCAGGGCAGTAAAATTTGTATATGTAGCAAGTTATAGCTATTTCAGGGTAGTGGGCAGACATTGATACTACCTTCTTTTTATTATGTAATGGTTTAGCAATACCTTGGTACCAATGATCAGGGAAATGTTCGGTGACTTTACAAAATTAAACAATTCAACCAAGGAGGCTATCATTGTGGGAAAACTATGTGTAAAAGCCATTTGGACGGTTATCAATGCTGCACCCCATACCATTTTGAAAGTGCATTTATGCCCAATTCAACATTGCCATAATTTGTAAGAATATCAGGCAGGCCACCTGAGTCTCCTGAAAAGTACAGCAAATGACGGAACTTTTTTGATACTTAACAAATTGGCCTGATTTTTATTTTTTTTGAGTTGTAAGGTTATGCGTTTGGCCTTGTGGGTCTTTTTTTTTTCATTGGATGGCCATTACAATTGAGATGTTTCAACATGTGCCAATATGCCAGAGGAATTTTAAAATTTACGAATTCCTAGCAATAACATGAATTTTGTGGTTAATCCTTTTCTTCCTTATTTGATCTTGAATGATACGTTTTCTTATTAATTATTTCCATAACTTATGCACGAAATCACGACTACGTAAACATTTACGTGACCAGTATCTATTAAATTTATTCGCCACTCTTTTATTTTCGATCAAATGTCCAATTCCGGCATCCGAAAGGGGACTTGTTGGTCCTTTGATAGTTTGTTTACCTATACCCTGTATACCAAAGCATTGAAAACTGTGGACCGAGCGATCCACGCTACATTGACTGCGTTTAAATGATCACAGTCCAATCAGTGTAAGAATGCAGAGAGTATATTTTGAAAAGCGCTCAAATTAACCCTTGGATTCACATAACAACAGAACAAAATTAACCACTGGTAAATTTCACGAGAGTTCTGTAAACAATCTGAATATACTATTCAGTGTAAAGGAAATCTGGGAATCTAGTGATTATGTTAAGCAGGACGAGCCCAGCGACCGGGACCATGATACCAAGCAAAATACCACTGACAAACGCAGTGAGCTAATAAGAGTTGTTGCATCACTAAAGCTCAAGACTAATAAGTTGAAAAGGAACAGCTTGTTAATGAAAACAAACATGTTCACGGTCTTTTAAGGCTATCTCACAGGGACATCTATGTATGTGGTAGTAAAATCAAAACATTAAAATCTCATCACGTTATGATCTAATATTCTAACAGGGGTAAAATGGGCCTTCAATGGAGATGGCCTAGTGCCTCACTGTGTTAATAATCACCTGAAGTCTTTCCCCTGTACTGGTCCACAGATAGGAACATCTTTGAGCTATCCAATCACATAATCCATTTTTTTCCGTGATAACGGCTCATGTATCTGTTTGTGAACTCTCCTCTAATACAATGTTTATCTGACTTTAATGTTCAATCGAAGCAAGCAGATCAGCACATGTCACAAACCCAACAGAAGGCAAGTCAGCCTCCTGGAGGGGGCACTGGTAGTGAATGTTCAGACCCAGGTGATTTACCTAATCTTAACGTAATCGCCCGTGCATTTCTTGTGATGAGAAGGATGAAGACAAAAAAAGTATATGAATTAGTCCTTGAGTCAATAAGTGTAAGGTACACCCACTTTCACATAAAGGTTATAGCTACAATCCTTCGAAGTAATGGTATTTGATATAGCAGATTATGCCGTGCTGATTTAAAGTCATAACTGGGATGACAAAATTGCAATTTTTCCATTTATTCTTAAGGCCCTGTTATGAGGAAAGGTGATATATGCGAGTTCTATCGATCTCCCAACGACCAGCACCCTTGCCAAAGAAAAGGTCCGACAGTATGGGCAGTGACCAGAAAGTGCAACTAGTTTACAATCGAGACTGCAGAAACAGGGGCTTCTCGCAATCTCTTGAGCATGAATGGCACATTGGCCCCAACAAGCCATGTGCCCTAATTCCCTATGACAAGAGGACAAGCCTCATTCTTACACATGTGATAAGCTTGCACAACTACACACAATCCGCTTCGCAAATAAGTACTGAGCCTATTTCAGGAGTTCATGGCACTGGGACTTGGAGTTGCATTTCATTCCATTTCAAAGGATTTATACAGTTATCAGGCTATATTTTAAACCTGCTACACCGACATTGTGAAATAAATGTTTAAACGAAACATGGCTTCATATGCACCAAGCAGATGTTATGAATGGCATTATATGTGCTGTAATGCCAATCTCTCTGGACAATCCTGTGCATTGGCAAAGTCTGGGATGCATTATGTGGACCCAGGTTATGATGGCAAGCCCTTTTCGTGGTGTGGCAGTTATATAAAGATTAAAGAATGACTTATATTATTGTCAACTTGACACGCCAAATAGCAGAGTAATTGCTGTAGTGGTTAAAGATTTGGACGGGGCGACGTTAACAATTGGGGAGGGGGGCAGGGTAATCAGGACTAGGGGCCCACCAAAGCTGTGAGAGCGTGAGGTGGCCTGAGATATAATTATGCCTCTAAGGTCTGACCCGTAAACAAAGACGTCTATTGTAACACAAGCTGGTAAGAATTCCTAAAGTACCATGGTTTCACCTGCCTTACTATTTATTTAATTTCATGAAAAGAGTCACAGCCTTATTTCATAGGCACACTTGACTTTTAAAACTTTATTTTGATACATGAGCAACGCTAACAGGGGATGTATTTTCAACTGTTATCATGGTCACATTGTGTCACATACCTATAGCTATTTAAACATGCCCCACATTGAGGCACCCTGATTAAATGAAAAGTCCTGCATTCTTGGATGTTCTTGATTTTCCTGACTGAGCACTAGCTAATATACTAGAATACGCTAACTGTCACTGACTGAGCCTGCCAAAGGACTTAATTGTACTAAGCAGGTAGTGGTCAGTAGAAACCACTGCAAATATTGTTGAGATACAACACTGGCTTTCTCTTGTCAGTGCAAGTCAGAATAAATGCAGTGAAAAAATCTAAGAGTCAGTAAAAAGGTAAAATTCAGTATTTTTTGGGCTTATAGTGTGTGAAATTCCAAGGGAAAATGTCAGCAGTGTGTAGTTTGTTTTCCGTCGTGCCAGAAGCGCTTATTGTCTTTCCACACTACCACCGGATATAGCATGTTCCCTTAATGATAGAAACCTACTGAAAAATGATTTGACAGGGTCTGCTTGATGGTTCATCGTACAATATTAAGGTTGTACTACCAGGTAAACACTGGCAACTTTTGTATAGTTTGTTCATAAAGATTTATGCTACTGCCAGGTACAATGGCCTGTATAGTCAACCCTTAGAATATCTAAAGTTGTGGGACAATGTAGTGTGTAGTAGCACTTGCCTTTCAATATTCGTCTTAATGATCTATTAATCGATCTCTGTTATTAGAGCAATAGTTTTCGCTTCGGCCATAAATGGTCTGCAAGCATTCCTTGACCAGTGTGTACAAGATGCTCACTAACTAGGGTTCAATTTTAAATCTTGCAACTCCAAATATATCACTGGAAAGGTTTTAATACCATTTGATGCAAAAATATATCAAGGTAAGGATACATTGGAAACTATGGACTCTGTAGAAATCTTAGAAGTAAAATTTGTAGTTCAAAACTCAGCAAACAAGCATATTGAAAAAAGAATGTCTGCTTGCCACCGCAGTTCATGTGTTGTAAGCAATAATGGTTTATTTTATCCTGTTCTCTCCATCCGGGTAAAATCATAAATTTGGAAAGCAGGATGTCAAACAATTTCTTGAGAATGGGAAATGTTACCACCACAGTAATTTGTTAAAGGTTCTTGACATTCCTTCTGTAAAAACTGTCATCGGTAAAGACGTTTCTACGCATAAACAGATTTTTCGAGTGTACTCTGTGCCCATGTTAGTATATAGCCACTTAACTCTTGAATCTCTTGCTGTCACTGTTGGGTTGTAATTTATAAATAGGGGTAATGTTTTTTTCTGGAGTATTCAATATATTGTCCAGATATGTGACAAAATGGTCGAAGTCAATTTAAAAAAGAAGAAGAAAAAAAAAAGAATTTTAGGAATGGGAGTCTCGCCAGTGATTTTAAATGAAACCGAACACTGTATCGAAGATAGTTGTAGCTGTAACATCCATTGATGATGCAGCAGACCCTTGATTACCTTATTTCGCATGGGAATTTTTTGAAACCTTGGTCATACGAACATGTGCTACCTGTTATGTAAACTGCAGCCCTTTCATGGGCGCCATCAATTTGTTAGTTTTTTAGGCTGACTTTCTGGATTATTGGCTCACGCTGGCCTGCATGGAATATGTAGGTTTCATCATTTGGGATGGAAGCATCATTGCAAATGATACAACCAACATGTACTATGTGTATTTGTGGGTATGCCTCATTTTATCTTTGTGTAATCTTCTGTAAAGTTACCATTTTGATGTATAGTTGAATGTGTTTGTAGTTTACGTGATATGAAGTGTTGAAAGGAAATCATTATTCTGATTAACCTTGCTCCTCTTGTTTGGTTACATATATGTTGACCACACATTACTCTAGATTGTGGTCGCCGCCCTTTTCCTAGATCCTTAATTATTAAATTCTGATGCACGTGATTTGTTTGAAAACCTTTGTGTTAAAACAGCATGGTAAAAACAAGACATCCCAAGCCCTCTTCTCGATACTTCGCGGAGGATAAATGTGAGCAATATTAAACATCAGTTTTTGACACGTTTAAAATAATTTACATCAGATGTTCATTGGAAGTGCGTTTCCATTTATTTTATGCTTGAGGGCGAATTATAAATTTTTAAAGTAAAATTCAAAAGTAGTGGCTCACTGTAGATCACATTACCAAAATATTGTTACAAGTTAATTGCGACGGGGCTGCATCAGTGATGTGATACATTGACATTTAGACGAAACTACATATGCGCGAGCGATATCCGATTATACTAATGCGTGACCTGGAATTCCCTGGACGAAGTTACTACTGATCTGCGTTTTTAAAAAGGCAAAAGATCGAACGCAGTGACTGGCTTGTAAAATTTATACAAATGAAATAAAGCATAATTCCAACTTATAAGAAAATAACGTAGACCCAGTCTGCCGGGGATCTTTCTAAAATAAGTTATGTTTGGATAGCAAAGCCAGCTTTTTTTTTTCATTTTTTTAAAACTCAGGGCTCAGGTTTGCACGGAGTAGCGAGATCTGACAAAATTTCTTTTCTCCTGACAACGTATATCTTGTTTTTTTTTCTTCACCACACGTGAAACATATATATATATATATATATATATATATATATATATATATATATATATATATATATATATATATATATATATATGTATATATTTATATACATATATACATGTATGTATATGTATGTAAATCAATTTTTAATGGCCTTTTCAAATTCACTCAGCTGGAAATGATGGTTTACTGTAGCAGCCTATCCTTTGTAATGCTTCCAAAATATGCACAGTATTTTAAGTGCCAATGTGACACCAGTGTTAGCCATGTCCAGTTTATAAATATTTATTGCTTTTAGGAAATTATCAAATTGTACTTTTTGTATAGGGCTGCAAAATTGTAATGTTTATTTACATATTATATAAATGGAAAATTTCTGATTGAATTTCCTGACTTTTTTTCAAAAATTTCAATCTTTGCCGACTATTTTTGCAATATCCTGACTTTTGCTGATCATAAATTTTTTTTTCTTCACCACTGGGAACCATTACTGTTGAAAAGCTCCCGTTTCTATTATAAAGGCATATACAGATGCCCAACCCCCTACCCCCCCCCCCCCCCCCCCCATATGAGCACAAACACCTCTACCTGAAAGAAGACCACTTATAGCAGCATTTTTGATGTTCCACACAAACCAGACCAAAAACTGCCTGGCTTTGGATCTGGAATGGGAAACATGTTAGCTGGATGTTTGACTTTTAGGCTTCCCACAAAGAGATCAACATATGGGGTACCCCACCCGGTTCACCACCAACGTAGGATGGACCAGTCAATCTGTCAGAAGCTGACCCTTAAAATTTCATTTGAGTTGGCTGACTAGGATATTTTGAAGTCCCAGTATGTTTCAATCAGGCAACAAAACTGTACAAGCATATTGTTTCCACAGTTTCCACCAGGGAAGTTCTCCCATTGTGTAAAAGCAGGTTAAATGCCAGTGTACCCAATCCTGGGCTAGGCACAAGAAATGATTAAAGGCTTAGGTTTACTAAACTTAGTGAAATGACCTAAGATATAACCACAGGCATAAGCCTAGATGTGGTTGTAATTGACATGCTTTTTTCCATCTGGTGGGATTGCATGGATTACAAAAGCCCACATATGTGTTCCTTGAAAATTTAGATGGGGTAAAATGCAAACATACCAACTGCAAATGCATTCCATGGTTTTTTAAACTGCGTTTTGCTGATCATAGGGCATAATCCGTTCCGCCTTATTCCACATTTTAGCAGTACTAATAGTTCGTTTTGCTTTATTGCACATTTTCTAATACTTATAGTCTGTTCTGCCTCGGTCCACATTTTATTAGCTGTATCAATTGCACAAGCGAAATCAGTTCCACCCAATTCCTCATTTAAGCAGTATTCTCAAGCTCTGCAAGTGCAAATCAAATCGGAAGCGACACCATTTGGATTTAGCTTCCCCATGGTCCAAGCATAAATTAATTCTTGCGGGAAGCATGCGCTCGAGAACATGGCACACCAGGTTGGCGTTGAAAGTAAGCCCAGGGCATATTTTTGGTGATGGACCCCCAATTAAACATAGAATAAACAAAATCTTACATGGCTGGAGAGTGATGCCGCCATGAGTGATTTTCCCTCCCAACAATATTTTCTAATGAGAGAAAAATAGAAACCCACTCCTGGCCTTGTAAGATCTCTACTTAAAACACCGAATTAAAAAAAGGGTGTCTCTTTGCTTACAGGACATTGATATTAAGAATACCGATGTGACTGAGATTTTTTGCTTTTCTCTCTGTCTTCAATATCGCTTTGGGACGTATGCAGCACAACCAGTATTTTTGCATTGTCATGTTATGTCTCACTTTTATTTTGTGTTTGAGGGCGAAGTATCATTTTTCCAAAGTGAAATTCGAAAGTACTAACTCACCGCAGATCGCATGACCTAAACATTGTTACAGGTGAATAGTGATGTACCTGCATCAGTGACGTTGTGCATTTACCTTTAGACAAATTCAAATGTGTGCAAGGAATGTTTGATTGTACGTCACGCAAGTCGTAAAATAACGGTACTGCAACGAACGATTACAAACACCCTACACCAGGTCAGCATTAAAAGTAGGCCTAGGACATATTTTTGCGTTGAACACCAAGTAAACATAGAATAAAAATAATCTTACACAGCTGGAGAGTGATGTATTTTTCGCTTACTTGGGATCATTGTTGGTGTGCTACTTCATTCTCAGCTATGTAAGATTTCTACATCCATATCTTTTTCAAATTGGCCCATTTTAAAAAAATTATAATACTACCATTAGAGATATAATGCTGCTGCTAGCCCGAGGTTTACTGATACACATAATCTGGAAGTGGAGTAACCAAGACACTGTATTCCCACTGGCAGGTTTCAACAATACCATTGCCTGTGAATTTCTCTGGGTCAAGAACATGCCCTAACTCACACTGTGTTGCAATACTCAAGCTTTGCACATTACATTAAACATCAGCGACTCGGCTTAAGGTGCAACTGGCCGTTTGCTTGCATGAGCACCCCTGCGGTGACAATATTTACTTGCATGGAGACATACTATATAGGCTGCCTCATCATTGCTCCTCGCTGGTCATTTGAGCAATACCTGGATTACATGTTCAGTTTTCCTTATGGGTAGCAAACGTTTTTTTGTCCATTCCTCTGTTTGCACTCGTATTTTTTTTAAGTGTGGATATATTTTTTATGTGTTACTCCACATACAAACCAGGAATACGTCTTGCTTATTTCAGCAGGACAAATCCTCAAATCTTTTGATGAGAGACATGTAGCACAACTAGTTGTTACCTGAAAGTACCCTTATTCAGAATCTTTTGCAATTTGCTACACTACTGTCCAACCTTTTAGATACAGTAATAATGGCTACAGGTTCAAGATCAGAACTCATGTTTAAAATCAGTTTGGTGGTATCCCGAACATGAAGATGAACCCCGTCTGTGTTGAAAATAATATTTTTCACCTCCGCATTCATAAGATTAAATGAATAACTTTTTTTACTTACAACCCTGGTCCTTGTCATAGGCTTGGAAAACCTTCATTTAGCATATCGATGCATTCCTTCAGATAATTGTCCATGTGTATTCTGGGGCATACACTGGACACACTAACGCACATACCATTAAAAAAAGTGGCACCTTTGAGTAAAAGTTTGTTGTCATCTACATTATCTTCACTGATTTCCAGCAACGGCAGTAATCTGTGCTTGAGAAACTACGAGCAAAGCTTCATGGGTGGGCCCAAACCATTGTATTTACGAACTGTTCAACACGTATGAGCAGCGACGTACCAGTCACGATAATTTTATCATTATTTGCCTCATCCCACATCACAGGCTTAGTCTGAGTTTTATTATTACTTTGACGGCTGCCCTATCTGCATCACGATGTCATCACCACCTTCAGTGCACTTAAATATGCATGACCTAAGTTCCTAATTTGGGGCTTTAAGCGTCTCACGCTCAGCTTCGATTGCTGCAACTTTAGGAACTAGGTCACAATATATGTGAATGAGACTCTGTTGAGTTTGCTTTTACTTCAGCTGTCCCTTCAGTGAGATTGTTAAGACCTCAACCCATGTCCTCTAGGATATGCTTTATTTAGTGTAGGACAGACCTGCACATAGGACAGTTCCAGATTATACTGACGTTCTCCTCTGTCACGCCAACACAGTGGTAATGGGGCCACACTATGCAAGAACAGCATTGTACCATTGCAGCTCTATAGTTTCTGTCAAACATGAAGCACTCAACACATACAAGTTCAGACTTGTTAGTGAACTGCAAGACTGCAGTGGAACTACATGTACAAGTACACCCTTCGAGAACTGACACAAATTCTTTCACAAGTTCGTCCATGTTTGTCACTGTCTTTTCAGTGGGCATGCTGTCTTTTACCTGTGTTCTGGGGGTGTTTTAAATGATCAGCAAATCGATCTTCTTGCAAATGTCACGTGACTAACTCTGATTTAACTTTAAGTATTTTCTCTTAACTAGTGTACCTGGTCTCTTTTTGTCTTACAGCTGGCTGCTTCGCCATGTTTTTTGTGACTTTTGTTTTGTTTATCTTTTTTTTTTGTATGGATTCGGCGGCTGTTTTAATAAGTGAACCAAGCAATGCATCTATCTTATGTGTATTACAAGAAAATAAGGTAAGGCTTATGAGTATGTTGGTTCATGCTGATCTCTTTTTTAGCTCAAAAGAGGGCAATGACTTACTGCAGTACTGGATGATCTGATTCTTATTTTCTGAGGACAGGCACTTTTAATGACGTTCTTCTGTGTGATCCAATCTACCTCCTCAGAACAATGTATTTTATCAACCTTTGGTTCCTTTAGAATTGTGCTCCCCTTAAGGGTGCCGAGTGATACTCTCGTATCATTTAAAAGTCTTGTGAGTCCAGATTTTTGTTTGTTGTTGACACATACATGATGTCATGGGAGCGGTCCATGGAAATTGTCTTCCTTGTCAACGTCCTAGAGCATCTGTGTAGGTCTTAAAGGTACGCACAAAATGTTGGCTGACATTTTGTAGGCTCGCCCGTGGAGGCACTATCCCTGGCTATTGCCAGTCTTGTGGGGGAACAATGAACCCAGCTACGTTTCACTTATACTGTGCTAAAATATGAAGCTGATAAGCTTCTTCTGTGAAACACTGAAGTCAGGTAGATCTTGAGTGTGTCACGTGTAAGGTATCCCCGCATAGATAGTACCAAACAACCCTCACTCTCTCTCTCTCTCTCTCTCTCTCTCTCTCTCTCTCTCTCTCTCTCTCTCTCTCTCTCTCCCACACACACACACACACCATTTTACAAAATGTGTACAGTAAAGCCTGTCCTTGTGGACACCTGTATAATGTGGACACTTATTTCCAGGACCAAATATTTCCAAGACCGAAAGGTCAATTTTATTAAGACCACCTATTAAGGATACTGTGGACACGTTTTGCCAGCCGCAGGTCTTCACAATAGACAGCTTTCACTGTAGTTAAGACAATGGGAAATTTGAAAAAAAAAATTAAACCTGTGAATTTATTTGACATGCAACATGCGACGAAATATAAACTGTGTGAATGACTTTCAAGATAGCTTCAATCATCATATAAGTATAGTTACGGCATGCAACGAATTAAACCAGATGTGAGAAGACTAGTCGGTGTTCAGGAACTTTGATACATGGAACGATGGAATTCAAGCTGACTCAGATTACCGTCAGTAATATTGATGTGACTCCATGAAGGGAAAGTACTTTCCCCCACGTGTGTAGCAGCGGTGAGAGTTCAGTGTTCTGCTCTCATGGGATAAAATTTATAACCCGCTTTTTTTGTTTGCATGATAAGTGCATACATTTATACTTTCATTGTTTTACGATGACTAATATAATGGGAAGAACTAACGTGCTCACCAAATGTGAACATCTGGAAAAGCTTTGCCTTGAAATCGGCACAAATCTAATGAGACTCATAGTTGGCTGCATGTTTGTTATATGATCATGTGAGCAAGTAATAAATTTATTTATCTTCTATACCATGGTAATTTAATATAGATTCCCTGACGCAGGATCGTATCACGAACAGCCTTGCACAACAAACAGTGGCATAACAGACATAAATAAGACGATGAGACATACGCCCTATCTATCTATCTATCTATCTATCTATCTATCTATCTATCTATCTATCTATCTATCTATCTATCTATCTATCTATCTATCTATCTATCTATCTATCTATCTATCTATCTATCTATCTATCTATCTATCTATCTATTTTTGTCCCTTGTACGTACTGGTGGCTGTTTTTTCTTGTGATTTGATTGATGAAAGACATTAAACGGGATAATATGTCACAACAAACAGGTGTGATATTGCTTTGTTGTCTACACATAACGGTCATACACACCAAAATCTACATTTACATATCTTTTATCTTTCTATCAAAACATCATTTTAAAAAAAAAAATCGCGTGATCACTAGGCTTTCAATTGATGTACATATAATATATTCTTTCCAGATACCTGCTCCCTGTAAACCACACACCCCTAATGTATTACAAACAATTGAAATAAGTGCAGTTCAACCATTGCTTTGACGTCAATTTGAAGTCATCAAAAATATCCATTATGAAGTTTATACTTTGTTAAAACCTGTTGCAATAATAATAATAATAATAATAATAATAATAATAATAATAATAATAATAATAATAATAATAATAATAATAATAATAATAATAATAATAATAATAATGATAATAATAATAATATATCTCTATTGGGAATCCGATTCAGCAGAAATGCTGTTTTTTCAATCGGACCTAATAAAAATCATACACAGGAATATACATAGTATGAAAAGTGGGACCTAAAAGAAACATGATCAGATCCACGACATACGTAAAATTCTACACAGAAAACCATAACCTATAATGTGAAAAAAGAAAGAAACAACAACGAAAGCCCATTTAAAGTTAATACTATACATGGTCCAAACGTCAACATTGTTCTCTGGTCCTTGTAAAATACTACTGTTTGTATATGAGATTAAAAGACAATATGTCGTCTACACGTCTAATAGGGTCTGGTAAGCTGTTCCACACAGTAGCACCATAATCAGAAAAAGAACGTTTAAAAATGCCTTGTTCACTGCAGGAACAACATCTAATGAACAGGAACGTCTAGTATTGTATGACGCAACATCAGATACAAGCGGCACCTTGTCAGACAAATAATCAGGTGCAAGAATATTGACACATTTGAACAAAAGGCAAGCTGTGTGAAATCTACATCAGTCTTCTAAAACTTGCCAGTTGAGTTGTTTGACCAGGTCCATGCCTCTGGTATTTATTGAAGTCAAAATTACCAAAAATAATGCGGGCGGCATAATTTTGAAGTCGCTGTAATAATTGGGCGCCACTAGTACTACAGGAGGCCCAGACGGTATCAGCATAATCCAAGTTGGGCTCAATGTAAGATTTATAAATCCGAATTAAAACGCTGCGAGGTAAGAAAGAACTAAGTCGGCAAAGGATGGCCAGTTTACTATTGACTTGCTTTTGTGAGGGAAGCAAATGATGTTGCCAATTTCATTCATTGTGGATATCCACACCAAGATACTTGAAAGAATTAACTCGGGCGACAAGCTCACTATACATATCGACATAAGAAGGTCAGAGTGACCTTCTATTATTTCATTGACCAGGACTGTAGAGTGACATCCGTTTGTTCGTTCATATATATATATATGTATATATAATCCTGCTAAAATACATAAAATACTTTACTATAATTTATGGTTGATGAATCACTTGGGCATAAATGTAGCGGGTAAGAGTGGGGATTGTATTTGGTCTGTAAGACGATTTGATTTAATGCATTGTTTGGTTTTTGGATGGTGTGGTGGACCTAGCCAGGAAATTTTGGTTTTTGTTGAAGGCGAGTCATGGTGGATTAGATGCGATCGTGCCCTCTGCGTTTCTGCAGGCAGACTTCTATTCTCCTGGGCATACTGTGGATAAATCTGGTAATCCGTGGTTTTAGAATAAGAGTCAACTGTCCATGGTGGCATTGTGACAGAATGTCGTGTGTGGCTGGAGGTGTGTTGTACTGGTCTCGTATTGCGTGATCCAACAAATCTAACAAACATATCAAATGTGGTCACATATTCCTATTAAGTGAAGTTATACAATTTATGTGAGTAGATATTATGTTTTTGTGATCCTTTCCCTCTGGGACTTTCTCATATTTACCGCACTGTACTTGGGCTTCGAAGTTACAAAATATAAGATATCTCAGAGATTATTGTCTTATTTCATGCGTTGCGACAGATTTGGTGTGCATAAATATCAATGTTATCTGACGCAAAAACAACACTGTGGTAATTAAATAATATAGAACTAGTTTCAAATGAATAAAGGCCTCGGCTAACCTAAATCCTCTTTGTTTTAATCTGTTCTGGTTTGGCATGCACGTGTTATTAAAATACGAATAAGTAGTGAGTCATAATCTAGGGATATTTTGCACTGGACAAATATTCGATTGAAGATTTTGTCTGTCAACCTGATGGGGACAGTTTTAGCTTGGAGGAGACGCCTGCGTGCAACTAGCATTCGAAAATATACTTTGGAAAAAATCTTTGCTATTATTATTATTATTATTATTATTATTATTATTATTATTATTATTATTATTATTATTATTATTATTATTATCACTCTTGTTGTTGTTGGTGGAATTTTTTCCGAATATTGTACATTATGTTGACAAAGATAACAGTAAAATGACTATTTGGCCATTATCATTGCTTTCCAGAAAATTAACACCAAATAATGAAAGCCAACATTTGCACGTCAAAATTGTGTATTATAGATGACATGAAAATATATATCCTTTCAGTTGTATAAAAAAGAATACAGTCATAATAATCAGCATTTGGATGACATTCTTTTTTACATTGAAATAGTAATAAAATTACACATTTCACAATTATTGTGTCGTATGAATGGTCATAAAATGCACATTGGCATATTAGTGTCGTGATATATATGACATTATGGTACAAATGCACATTTACACTTCTTTATTGTGTCCAATAGAACAGAGATACAGTAGCAACTGAAAGTAACTTAACCAAAATTTTGCGCGCACTCGCAAACTGCACGCACTTTGCTCACACTTTGCTCAGGCTCGCATCCCGGAATGCGTGCAGTTGTTTTCTGATCTACCCGCACCCCTGCTCGCACGCACACTCATGCTCACCCGGGAGTTCCATGTGGTCGCGGGTACTGGCCAACCAGTGGGACCACTGGAAAAACCAGCAGGACAAGCCTTTCATATACAAAATATATTTCAGTCTTTAAACTTATTCATTATCTAACTGGAAATGTACCCCACCCCCCCAGGAACATCTCAACAAGCCCGCCCCCCCCCCCCAAAGAAAGATGGTGGCTAGTATCTGTCTATAGATACCCACTTGTAGATATAGGCGTATTTGAGTATGTTTTTCCGTTTGCCACATAATTATTATTTCTACACATATGCTAGGCATGCATGTAACTCCCGGGAAAGTAAATGTCACACCCAAGTCAATTTAATTTTGCTGTAGAGAAGAGTAACTATTGAATGAGAATGGAGTAATTCACATGTTAATTGTTGAAAGAAATACACTGCTAATAATTGATTTGACTCATGTGTGTTTATTTCGGAAAGGAGCTGAATTGAAGAACAATTTAGGATGCAGACGTTTCCTAGCTACAAGATGCCCCCGCATATTGTGCTCTGTTATCACCAAATCATAGGTCTATGAAAAACTGTAAACATTCCCTGTACTTGTCAATAACATCAGATCAGATTGTTCTAACGTTAGATCTAAGTTCATCGATACCACTCAATAGAGATAAGCTAGGCTAGGTGGGATGTATTTACGCCTTTAAAATTTGAAGCCAAACCTGGAGATAAGACTGCAATCGCTGCAGATTTTGACCATGCTCTTATGAATTTACATTAAAATGCAATAGCCGTTTTTACAATATTTTAGCCAAATCAAACAAACACTAGCATTTAGCTTAAGGCACCAGTGATTCCTGGTTGGTAAATTCGACAACTAGACAAGCCCCCTCCCCCCCCCCCGACATTGTGTTAAAGTTGAAGAAAGTGGATTTCTGGAATTTTTTTGACCCCATGGTTGCATGTATGCAATCTCTAAGGCTGCATATATGTTCATGTAAATGTGAGTTTTTGTTTTTGCACTGTTGGCATTCAGAAGAACCGTTGTTTCTTTTACACCCAGACCTCATTACTATGCACTTAAAATGCAACTCACATCAATATGGGCGATCACGACTAACTACCACAAAAAAAAAAAACTTATGCAAAATAGTACCTTTTCAGTATGAATGAAGCAGATTTAATGGTCCTGCATCCGAAATTCTTCAAATTCCATTTCACGCACTGATGACATGAACCATCATATGCCCAGACCAGTATATAGGTACATATGTTAAATTTATTTCACGGCAACCCCTGTCGAAAGTATAATGTACTTTTCCATTCATGGCAGTTTCGAATTGAGAGTGAAGTCAGGTGACGAGGGAAAGCCCAAATTTGCCATTATGCTAAACATATGTTATATATTCATGATTTTCGTAATATTATGCTTTCTGTGCATATTGGCGCGCAATTTGTAACTGAAATTAGCCCCATACTCCATTGTTATTGGCAGCTGGTCAGTGTGGTCAGAAGAATTTCATTATCAAGGGGCTGTGGCCACGCATGGTGCGTTGGGGGCAGGAACACTTTGGTCCGCCAGGTTGCATCTCGGCATTAACCATGAAGCGGGCATCGCCAAATAGCAGTGCGTATGGCAGTCATGAAGTACTCGAGATAAAGAAATTAACTTAAGTAGACAGCAATCAAGTGGTGCACTGCACTGGACTTAATGATTGATTCATACATTCATATTTTTTTATTTAATGGGGCGGGGTGGGGTCGGGTGGGGGGTTGTAACCACCACACATGTATCATCTCAAGTGTCAAGAAAAATTTATATTAAATGCGCAGAAACAAACTTTGTTTCCATGAACAGACCACTTTTTTTTTTTTGAGCGTGGAGCGCCACAGGAGCAATCAATTAACACAGTAAGGTGGACACTATGTCACGCCAAGGAGCCCAGAATGGGTAAGAGAGAGAACTTTGAAATTGGCAAAACTTGTTGCATCTGTATTTATTACGTTCCTTTGTTTTCAAAGTCCACATGCAAAGTGACATAAAATACACTCGTTTTGACAAAATCAATCTAATCCTAGTGTTTATAAACATACTATTTTTCCACACCTCCTTCACATGGAGATTTTGCGACACCCCTATAAAACATATATATATATATATATATGTGTGTTTTAACGTTTCCTTGTATACATATGATAATCCTATTTGTCATTATCTATGCCTATGTCAACTTACTCTAATTTTTATCGTTTGGTAATATGTCCTATCGATATGTATCAATATTACTCATTATAACAGCGATGCTCTACCTCACACTTAAGCAAGGATGCGCATCATAGGATTCAGTAAGGACGCAGTTAGCTTAGTCCAGTGATATGAGGCACATGAACGCAATAATACTTCATCACGTGCTCGTAGTCTTGGAATCACCAATCCCATGTTTATGCATTGTGTACATCATATATTTCTCGTTGCTCAAATGTTATAATGTAAGTTATATTTATAAGCTCACATGGTATAGAATGTGTAATCCAGATGTTCTTTAACTATGGTTGTCGGTTGTAACAGTTTATCTTTTTCCTTCAGTTTTCTTTGTGTTTTATGTTTCCATATTCCAATGTATTTCACGGGTATTTTCTGTACTTTTTCTGTGTCTTTCTTTGTTGGAGCTCTTCAATACATGAACAATCTACCGAGGAGGACAGTCATGTATATTCTTTATTCCCGGCTCTCTAGCAGTATAATTGTCACATGCAAATATGTCATTACACTGTTACGTCTTAAAAAATCAATTAAACTCATACCTTTCCGATCCATATTAAAGTGGAAGTTACCCCAGTTACCATGCACATGCTACTATATTATTAAAAAAAACTATGAATTATTTGTCTGTAAGGCATTCAATTTGCATATTACTTTATTTATGGCCAGCTACTCCCAATATCGACTTCAGTACTTGGGAGTACATTTCATGTGCGGTTATGTGCAGTCTCTACTACTTGTATCACAGGTATTCATTTACTTTTTCTTACTCCTTATATTCAATATGATTTCACATGTAACGTCAGTTTTACCAACTCCTATGTCAGGAGTTTGTACATTATTTTCTGAGCTCCTTCTGTATTGTCGTGTTATTCGTTTTGTTACCATGGTATATTGTCCGAATATCTCCATACACCTATCACCTATAAACTACACCATACATCCGCCTTCCGACCTTTTAATGCACATCCAAACTAACCCCTGTCCTCTGCCACTCACTTCTGGCCTCTCAGCGTTTATTGCACATTTACAGCAGCCCATTGTTAATGCCGTTTCTTCCTTCCCTCATATCAACCGTCATGGGGATTAGCATTGATCATTATAGAGTGGCAATTGGACTTTTTCACAACTGTTGGTCAACCCCACGAAAGTATGATTGGCCCAAGAATACTGCTGATTCCGAAATAATCCTTTCTTTCTGTTTCTTGTCCTTGGTCCCAATGAACGTGATTCTACTAGGTTTCACGTGTCTACAACACCTACTGTCAGTCTTGCAAATTTTTTTTCAGTCCTGCATTGATGTGCATCCAAACCCCGGACAAAACGACCCCTCTGCAAAAAATTATTTAAAACTATGCCACTCAAACGCCCGTAGTATTAAGAGTTCAGGCAAACTTGATGAACTTCAATTATTAGCGCAAGTCGAAAATTTTGATGTTATCACTTTATCAGAAACTTGGCTTGATGCGAATTTTCCTGATCAACTCCTCCGTATTGACAATTTTCAACCCCCTTTTAGAAGAGACCGTCCTACAGGACGAGGAGGAGGAGTCCTTACATATGTTTCTGCTTCGTTACCTTGTCGAAGGCGCACCGATCTAGAGGATCTGAACTCAGAGTGCATCTGGATTGAGATTACAACAAAACGTGGGGTTCTACTGATTGGAAATTATTATCGACCCCCCGGCCAGCCTGCTCAAATACGGGATGCCTTTCTCGAAGCTTTGAATATATCAATTTCTATAGCGCTTGAAAGTAACCCACACTCTCTCCTTATTACTGGCGATTTTAACGATAGATGCTCAGACTGGAATTCACCACATCAGGATAGTGACCTTGGCTTAGCGCTTTTCAACCTGCTTCTTCAACACAACCTCTATCAGCTTATACAGGAACCTACAAGAACCACCGAATACTCAGAAAACCTGCTTGATCTTATTATCACTGACTCTCCTGGCCTGGTACTCAACAGTGGTGTCCTCACTCCTCTGTCAAATTCTGACCATGCGATCGTTTTCTGCTCTCTCTCACTATCACACTTTAAAGACCGCCCGCTCAAACGTCATGTTTGGGATTACAATAAAGCCAATTTCACTGAACTTAATTCTACTCTCTTAACAGCACCTTGGAACACAGCCCATGAAGTCTATGATAACCTTGACGACATTGTTTCATACTGGTCAGAATTGCTTCTCTCCACTGCCAAGGAATTTATACCCTTTAGAGAAGTCACCATAAGACCTTCAGACAAGCCTTGGATTACTACCGAGATAAAAAAGCTTATTCGTTTCCGCAATCGGGCATGGAAGCGTTTTAAGAATATAGCTAACCTGCCACGACCCTATACACTCGAGGTTTCCATGAAGGTCGAGAAGTTTTACCAGTTTTACAAGAAGTCACGTAACCATGTCCTTAACAAAATTCGAAAATCGACACGTTCTTACTTTAATAAATTACGTTCTAAACTGGACGATAACGAAATAAATCCAAAATAATGGTGGAGCTTATCTAAGTCTGTCTTGGGATCTAAAATCCACCAGGGGATTCCACCAATAATTGAAAACGACCAAATTATATCCTGCAATGCAAAAAAAATGTGATATTTTTAATAACTATTTTGCAAGTCAGTGCACAAATTCTTCTGACATTGACTCCCCACCATTGCCTGAATTTAGTCACCGCACCGTGTCTAGACTAACTGAAATCACTTTTTGTGAGCAGGACGTTTTGAAAGTATTATTGTCTCTAAGACTTACTTCTGCAACAGGGCCTGACAATATTGGCAACATCCTTCTAAAAAATACTGCTCACTCCATCTGTAATCCTCTCACAAAAATATTTAAACTTTCTCTTAACCAAGCTTACTTTCCCTTGTCCTGGAAACGTTCAAATATTTGTCCTGTCTTCAAAAAATCTAACAGACAAATAAAAAGTAACTATAGGCCAGTATCCTTACTCTGTAATGTTTCTAAAGTCTTTGAACGCATAATGTTTAATGCCCTCTATGAATATTTAACTGCAAACGATCTCCTCACACACAAAAATTCAGGTTTCAAGGCAGGCGACTCAACAATCAATCAACTTGTCTACCTACTTCATATTATATATAACGGTCTAGAGTTATCAAAAGAGGCCAGAATGGTATTTCTTGACGTCTCTAAGGCTTTCGACAAGGTATGGCACCCTGGACTCCTCTTCAAACTCAAGCAGCTTGGCATATCGGATCATCTTGTTACCTGGGTTGAAAGTTATCTATCTAATCGCCTCCAAAGAGTTACTATTCATGGTCAATCTTCTGCCTGGCTTCCTATCCAGGCTGGAGTGCCTCAGGGATCTATCCTTGGGCCCCTCCTTTTCTTGGTTTATGTAAATGACCTAGTGGACAATCTCACTTGCGAAGTGAGATTGTTCGCTGATGATACTAGCATACTCGAAATTGTCAATAACCCTGTTCAATCCTCACGCCACCTGAACACCAATCTGTCTCTAATACATTACTGGGGCAGGCTATGGCGAGTGTTATTCAATGCCACCAAATCACTATCTGTTATATTTTCTGTGAAACGAGTGAAACCTCATCATCCGCCAGTTTTCTTGCGTGGGTCTCCGATTCCTGAGGCAGACATTCATACACATCTCGGAATCACTTTGAGTGGTGACTTATCTTGGCAAGTCCATATCACACGGATTACCAATAAAGCTGGTCAAAGAATTTCCTTACTGCGTAGGTTCAAGTATAACCTGTCACGCAAATCCCTGGTCAAACTATATTGTTCTATGATCCGTCCAATCCTTGAGTACGGCTGTGTTTTATTCGACAACTGTGGTAAAGTCCTGTCTGATCGATTGGAATCGATTCAGTATAATGCCGCTAAAATTTGTACAGGTGCCTTGAAACACACATCACATGTTAATTTACTTCGTGAACTTGGCTGGTCAACTCTTGCAGACAGACGTAAATACTTTAAGCTTGTCCTCTTTTACAAAATGTACCACAAACTGACTCCTTCTTATCTATCTAATCTAGTACCCCCTCCTCCTGCTGGTCGTGCTCTCCGACATTCAATGTCGGTGCGCCCCATTAGATGTAGAACATGGCGTCTGTCTAACTCTTTCCTCCCAGATGCTATCAAACAGTGGAATAACCTGCCTTCCGACATCAGAGATTCGCTTTCTCTACATATATTCAAATCGAAACTTAAAGCTACTCTTTTAGCCACAGACACTGTTCCCGAGTTCTATCTCCATGGTGACAGATTTGCTAATATTTGCCACACGCAATTACGCCTAGGATTCTCTAGACTAAACTCCCACCTTCACAAAATTAACATCCTTCCTGACCCATCCTGTGCCTGTTCTTATCCCACTGAAGACTCCAAGCATTTTCTACTCTTCTGTCCCAATTACATCGTTCCGAGAAACAGATTACTGAATACTGTTATTCCTTTGATTGCTCCGGGGGTTAGCCCGCATCTTATAATTCATATTGGTAGTGATAGGTTAGTTGAAATATTTCTCCGTGGCAGTAAGGAGCTTTCGAGCTGCCTGAATATCCAGATCTGTGATGCTCTCCATCAGTACATTATTGATACCAGGCGCTTTAACGACTAAATGTTTCCATTACTGTTACTGTAGTATTCATCGGTTGGACTATGCAAATTTATTTGTATCATACCTTTTTTCTTTAATGGGTAAATAGTGAACTCAATTCATATTGGTTTAACTTGTATCTTAAATGTAATCAAACTTTGATATTCGTACAGAGTTTACATAGATATAATTCATTGGTAACATTTGTTCTGTCATGTGTGTCTTGTATATACTTACTGTGTGTCTCCATGTTCTGAAGAACCCATGTATTAGTCATTTCGATGTACTATAGGGCTATCCAGACTAAATAAATACGTTTAAACTAAATTAAACTAGATTGGGCTTGATTTCCAGGAAATGGGGTTTTAATTCATTACTTACTTATAATACTTATTCAAATATAAATTTTTGGCTCATGAAAATATTGACTTGCTTCTTTCAATTTCAACATGACAAGTAAAAAAAAGTATATTACTACAAGTACAATAACATTTTAATTTTCATGTACATCGCAAGGAAGATCTCAACAGTTTACGTTTGTAGCGATATGCACGACGTCAAATAACCGCGGCATAAAACAGATACACAAAGGAGCCAAATTACCTTTGTCCTTTGTACTTTAATAGCTTTGATCGTCTTCATGATTGACCCCGGGTGGTACATGCATGGCAATTCAGACATTAATTTGATTGTTTTTAAAAATTGATCACCACCTGATTGTAAAAATTAAGAATCGGGAGGATGTCCATTGAAAAAATGAACACGGGGCAGTTTTATAAAGATGTATCATTACTTATTGCACTGAGGCCTCATAAAAACGACACTAAGATATCCGACATATTCTGACACCGTTAAATGTTCCTGAAGGTTATGGACAAAGCAACTGATCAAAAAACAATTTAGCGGATGGTTTTAATTTGAGACCCTATCAGACAATTACGCGGAGATTGTTTGGAAAAAAAACACCCCTGAATTATAATTGACCCACTTTCTCCCAACTTAACTGGAACGATCATGCGCACCTGTAGTATCCCCAAGTTACGGGGTAGTGGGCATCGCTGTTGAGCAAGAATTGATAGCGCTCTGCTCATGGAGGTATTACCTTTAATTTAATACTTCCATCCTCTACTGTAACGCGGAAAAACACTCTGGAGGAGCCACAGTCTATCTACAGGGGCAACAACAGATGCAAACTGAAAACAGCATTTATTTTAAACTACATTGTATATCTCAAGATGTTGGTTTCTTCATGGCAAGGGAGTGTGGCCTCCTTGTTTATAGCAGGGGATAGGCAATTCCACAGTGATGCTCGACCAGAACGAGTCACATTCAAGGTTGCCTGCCTGCGAAGTTATTCAGCCGGCGAAGTACCTGCATTACAGTGTAAATGTTTAAGCCCGTCATTAATGTGTCAGGAAGTACAAGCAGGTGCTTGCTTAGTTTTTCCTTAAAAATGACGCTTTTACTTTTGGGCCATTACTTTTGCCAAACATTAGTTGGGATATTTCTATGGCAGACAGAGACTGAGTTTGCCTCCTTAGCTGACTCATGCCATTTTTATATGGCTATTGGACCCAGTCACCAGTCCAAGGTGCTTGGTCTGCCAGGCAGGTTGTCTGTGAAGCAGGCTTTCTACTTCCAGGGAAATATATCTGTACATGAACATCAGAACATAAAAACAAAAACAAAAACACACACACACACACACACAAAACAAACAAACAAACAAACAAACAAACAAACAAACAAAAAAACAAGCAAACAAACAAACAAACAAACAACCCCCCCTCCGAGTCTGCTTCTCAGGCAACTAAGCAAGCAATGATTGTGCAAACTTGAAAGAGCCGAAAGTGCCTTATCAAGGTTTCATGCACTTAGCACACCTTGGGCACCGATCCATGAAAATAAGGTTAGAGCATCAACATAGTCTCGGCGCCGATATGCTTGTACATGTAGATAGGAATGGTGTCCTATTAGAATCAAAGATCTGAAGTGGCAGAATTCCATTTACATCCAAGTAGTGGATCTAGAATGCAATAGGTTTATTCTAGTTTACCTAAAATTGTATAACCTGAAACTTAACAGACTTGAAATTAACATTTAACATTTAACAAATTCTTTTACCCGCTCATTGGAATCCTTGCATTTTTCAAACTTCAGTACTTTTTATAGCTAGCGTGACAAAAAATTATCCGATGTTGCCTCCCAAATTATATTTTCTTCCCCTGGGATAATACAGAGCTTGGTCTACTTTAATAGGAGGCAATATCCGATGCAGCAAACAATTTTTATAACAGTTCAGTACTATATCTCTGAAACTAGACAATTTCTATTCTGATCCTTCCAGTTCCTAATTCAGCCTACCCACCCCCGGTGGGGAGCGGGGGTGTAATCAAATATAAATTGGATAGGTGGTGATGTAAATTTACTATTTTCTTTCATTTTTCTGCTCATTAGTCGACACTATGTCCTTATTTTGTTCTCAAGTTATTTACTGATTGATTATCCAACAGTCTGTGTTCATACATTCATTAGTGTAACATACGCTTACGTAATTTTGCGATGTCCCTTGCATGTTGAACACACTGTTTTGTTGCTCCCTGTCTGGAGAACGCACTGTATTAGTAAACTTTTTGTACTGTGGGGCTATCCAGGATGGACAAAAATTGTTTAAATCAAACAAAATAAAAAAAGAAAGAATGATGCTATTTTTCACCGTGCAGTGAAAATAGCGTTTGGAAGGAGTTTTGTCTATTTTCACCGTATGGTGAGGATAAATTTTTGTTTATTTTCACTGTACGGTGAGGATAGGGTTTGGTCTATTTTAACCGTATGGCGGTGATGGTGCAGTTTGGTATATTTTCACGGTGAGGATAGAGGCGGCTCTATTTTCACGATCTGTAAATTGAAATTGAGAGCCTTTTCGCAAAATTATGATTATGGCTTGTTGTATAGACCTGAGGCAAATTAAGATTGGAGAAATGCTTACTTTAAGGAGATGGCTACTCTATAGTATGGTCAATAGGGAACAGGACAAAAGTAAACTGCCCACTTACGGAGGGTTTACTGTAAAGCAATTACCTTGGCACCGTGACAGCATTAAATGTTTGGCTTTTTAACATCTCAAATTAATGTATATGAGTTTCCTCTACCCACCCATCAGTCTTTCATTTTTGTTGCTTTGTGGATTTCTTTTAATGCGATCCTTAACTTAAGTCATAACAAGACAGATCTATTAGTTACCCTTAAGTAACGTTACTTCCATCTGTGACAATATAAAAAAAACCCACTTTGTCTTGTTACATAAATTTTTGCCTATTCACATAAAAAATACAATCTTGGCTCTATAAAACTATTATGTAATGAAAGCTGAAACAACATCTCAACAGATGTCATTACAAACAATGCTCAAACTGGGATGTTAGGCCTTTTTATTATTTCAGAAAATCTTTGTTCCAATTTTCTTTGTGTGCAATATCAGTACACAATGCTTTTCCAAAATATTCAAAAACCTCGAACACCTGGAAGGGGACGTTGCTTCATCAAACTGTTTGTATGATCGAAAAGATATGTTTTCTGGTTTCTTTTCAGGTATCTGTTATGAAGTTGAAGGATGTACAAGATGGTGGAAGTCGCTCTAACGCTGTCAAATGAGCCAGTTTCCTGGAAAAGTGATGGTATATTTGTTAGATATAGATCAATTAAAGTGCTATTAGCTTCTTTAAGGGGCCGTCTGTAAAGCTATTTTGCAGTAAAAATTTTCGGAAATCAAGAATTTTTCTTTTTCTTTTTTTTTTTTAGCAAAATAGAAAAAAAAAGGTAACGTCACTTGTAACATGTCATGAAAAATGTCACCTTTTATGGGAATTTTTGAGCTAAAGAAATCATGGTTTGGGACCAAACACTCACATGGTTTGGTTTTGTATTTACAACACTGTGTGAATGAGCTGTCAGTCAGACTTGGATCTACCAGGCAATGGGAAGTGGTCAAGGTGCTCATAGGTTGGGGAGAACAGTGGGTCAGTGGGCTAGGGAGAGAACAATGGACTGGCTGGCTTGAGAAAGAACAATGGGCACTCCTAATCTGTTATTTTAGCGACTGAAACCAGCTATTTGGACACTGCATCTTTGTGATTAATTACTGGATTCCTAAGATTTAGTTTTATGACAACACATGAAAATTATGGTATTATAAGAGTACTTCTCACAAGATAAGTATCAATCAGGGGGAGTGAGTACATTTCTCTCAATCGCCAGTTTACCACTGTCAGAGAGCCAATTGGACCTAAATTGCATTTTCTCACCACTCTAAATTTCGTCTGACTTCTCAGGGGTTTTCAACAGGTTGCTTGTAAATGGTTCAACCAATTTTGATGAAATAAAAATTTTACATCATTGCTTAGGAACGGTATCCGCGTTTGTGGATATTTTATATTTTGTATTTTTTTTTCAATGTTGAATTACACAAAGTGTAGAATTTAAACACTGCCTCTTTATAAATTAAAAAAAAATTGTTCCTTTTGGTTTTAAAGAAAAACCAAGAAAACAGTTCCTAGACATTCCATCGAAGTTTCTTTCTAACAAATATGAAAATTTTATGCAAAATATTATAGTTTGTAGGACCAGAAAACCTCTGAAGTAGATACATTTGTAATATATCGCCTATCACCTCAAATAACGACAAAATGATTATTTTTTTTTCACATTATGAACATATAGATTAGTATCTAAAAGAAAATGTGTGGTTTTGGGGGGCTAACGGCAATATTTTAGAAAGGAGAGTAGAATAAGATACCACGACACAATATATGCTAAGCTTTACAAACGGCCCCCTTATACAGGTTGGCTCTTTGATTAAGTTTGTAAGATCAAAGGTATCACACAATGGATGTATTGGTGTCATACATTATTGTATAGTTTAAGTCACCAAATACAAGTATGTTGTCACAGCGGATTTAAGCTTTACTAATAACATAGAAGCTTTATGTTTAAAGACTTTTTTGGATTGTCATGGTGGCCTGTAAAAGGCAACCAGAGACCACTGTACATTTTTTAAAGGAAGCTCAATGTACATATTTTCAATAATGTGTGATTCATTACTATCAAGTCGACGTGAGGGAATATCAGACTTAATACAAATTAAAAGGCCACCAGCATGACTGTTTCAATCCCGTCCATACATACTGTAATTGGGCAAAGAACTGACAATCTGGAATGGATCCATCAAGCTTAGTTTCACTGATAACAAAGCAATCCACCAGGTTGTCCCTTACATTTTACAAACGTCATCAAATTTGCACCTAATGCTGTTACTATATAAATATGCAAAACGAAAGCACGATGGTTTACTCGGACGGAATTGTCTTAGGGGCTCGAAAAGATCATCAGATGTAGAGCTTATGTCACAGGATTCCATATCCTCATTGAAAGCCGAATAGTTTTGATTGTTTATTGCACCACTGTTTGAGTCTAAATAGTAATCCTCACCGAGGCTGAAATGTGAAACATGCACGATAAACAGAGTGGTGACCCTGGTATTTACTAATAAGTCATGGGTCAATCGGGTGTGTGACCTGGATATATTCCTGGCAGGGTAGTTGAGATGGACAGCAACACAGTGGGGCTCCCATTCTGTCTAAGAAATTGACCAGAAAGCTGTAACTTCCATATTAGTACAAAATGCAATGTTATGGCTGCATAACCCAGTTTGTCTGTGTATCTGAAGTTCCTCCATCTGGGGGCCACGACCAGGTATTGAAAGATCCAATGGTTTGTCTGTGTTGTGTGTAATCCATTATTCACTGATTCCCTGGCTCTTGAATTGGGTAAAAGAGATGTTTGACTATGCTGTAAAACTGGCATGTATACAGCATAGACCAATGCATGAAAAAACTAAACGTTACACGCAATAAAATCTATACAAATGGGAGATGTCAATTTGACCATGACTGGGATCCTGTTTAGTAATAGGTGACAAATAGGAATGTTATGAAAATTATCCTCGAAAAGCTTGGAGACAAAGAGACGAGGAAACAATCCTTGTATAGTTTAAATGCATAGTCTAGTTCCAGCGCTCTTTCTGAGTAGTGAATTCCATTTGCAGTCACTTGTCGGCAATTCAGGTTGTCAGGATGGAAATAAATTAGCTGTGTGTGTGTAACTTCCTCTCACTGTTTCGGTAGCAAAAGCCAATTAAGGTTGTGTAGGTACATGACCCTGGAATAAGTTGTCAAGTTGAATGTATGGAGCACCTTGTGGCACAGTATGTGTCATGAGGTCTGATTTCAAGATGGGGACTTTGGTATTTTGCTCACATTACCTGATCTCTGTGTAGGGTGTGGGGGCCATACTGACCATACATATCCACAATTTCAGTGTTTGAATATCCGCTATGCAGTTCTCTGTGCCTGCGTTCAACAGACAGAATTCTGGCGAAGTTGGTGTCAATTTGACCATGACTGGAATCTTGTTTCGTTTTTGGTGAGGCTGTTGAAACGTGCCATAATACAAGGGTGTCTTCATGTTAACACTTTAACCATTAATTATGTAGGGATTTCATGGCAATCTGAAATTCAGACCAAGCATGGGGTCATTTTCATCCATGTAATATGCATTGTCTTTATAGCACAGCTGAGTTCCCAATTAACTGAGTTTTACCTCCAGCATAATTTAACAATGTGTCCAGGTATGCTTTGTGTAGATTCTATAGTCTGCCACTCATCAATCTGTTTCGCCAGTATTCTTGAACCCCTGACCACTGACTGTGTAAAATCAGGTTAATAAGACCTACTATATGCGCAGCACCTGTAGCAGAACCGTCATTCTTGGTAATGCGACATTTCACATATAAGCAGGTCTTTTGCCAGTCGATCGGGTCGGTACCAGCTTTTTCTATGTAGAATTCTACTAGGCTTCCTGCATGTAATGGAGCCAGAGGTAATTTCTCTATCCATTGCATTCTTTGTATTTCTTGACATGAGCTTATCAAAATTAACAAAATCCATGTAAGCTTTTTCCAAACTCTAGATAGATCCCCCCCCCGCCACTTCCCTTGTAGAAACTTTGAAGGATTTAGCATCAGATTATTTGAGAGACAACAGCCTTACCAGTGTTTAAGTAACCTATCCATCGCATTCTTTGTATTTCTTGACTGGCGCTTATTAAAATCCATGTTAGCTTACTCCATACTTTCGATAGCCCCCCCCCCACACACACACACACACACACACTTCATCCCTCAGTGAAAAATTGAAGGATTAAGCATCGGGTTAATTGGGAGACAACAGCCTTACCAGCGTTTAAGTAACCTATCCATCGCATTCTTTGTATTTCTTGACTGGAGCTTATTAAAATCCATGTTAGCTTACTCCATACTCTCGATAGCCCCCCCCCCCCCCACACACACACACTTCATCCCTCAGAGAAAAATTGAAGGATTAAGCATCGAGACAGCAGCCTTATCAGTGTTTAACTAATCCTTTTAGTCAACACTGTCCAGCCTGATTTTTGCTTCCATTGACCTGTGCCTCAAGACCACCTGATTCAGACCGCCACAGTTTTATCCTGTTTTTTTTTTTTTTTTTTTTTTAGTTTTTATCTACCTGTGCGGCACCTATTTTGACGACGTCATTAACCTTGTGAAATGTGAGATCCCTCTACCCCCAATTCACCTGATTCGATCTTTAGACCACGGCGAGGGCAAAATGTGGGACCAAAATGTTCTATGGGGCTAAAATGGGGGGCCATAATCACGCTTGCACACCTTTGTATATCAGATTACATGGTTATAAAATGGCAAATTGCACATTATCATTTTGTCTGATAGAATGCCATCAATTGTGAACTGTAATAAAAAATCCACCCACCTTTTCTATCAATCCAATATAAGTGACTGAAGGTAGAAATAGCACATATGTAGAAGCAATGTTATGATAAAGATCCTCAACAGCTTTGGACAGAATGAAACCTTTTGGATTATTGAAGAAATCAGTCTCAAATTTATGGTTAAAAACTAGGAGATGAGAATTATGGCCCTTGCAGGTGTATGACGCTTCAGTCCAGCTGACTGTATGGATTGATAAACATGTTTGAGTAAATTCACGCAAAAGGCCCTTAATTTTCAGTGGTTCAAGTGAAGAATTGAGATTTCTACTGTAAACAGAGGTTAATAATCCCATGGACCAGAAATGGTTGTATGCGAAGTCTAGATTTGTATTTCTATGATGAATTTCCAAAGTGAATGCAGACTCTAAACTTGCCCTGGTCTCAAATGACACGCATGTGTTACATGCTACCTCAGAATCACGGATATTCTCTGTGATTTTTATCTTCCGAAAAAACACAAAATGTTGGTTGTATGTCAGAGGCAAAGCAAACGTATATTCAAATACCTTTTGAACAAGATTTGGCCAGATTGTTGAATAAAACAACTGTTTTTTCATCATGTGAGATGGCCTTTTTCCTTGTAAACATTTGTGACCATTGTCAGGAGAATCATAGCCACACAATATTAATCCTCCAGATATTTGTACATGATACATACTTACACATTTGCGCGTAATGTTCATGTGCATGAGATTATAATAAGCATTGCCTTGAGTGGTTGGGTAAAGAAATGCAACGAACACACGTAGAAAATTGGAGACGATCAAATGTTGCCTGATATTACCTGGAAATGGCAAAGCCGTAAAATTAAAATCTAGCTGTTGCAAAGACAGGCGTTTTTCTCTAAACACATTTATATGCATACGGAATCTGCAAATTTCACAACTGTATTGAATTGCTATAGACCTCAAATCCTGATATGTTTTAGAATATGTCAGCATATGTTTTCGGTAAGGGGTAAACAAAAAGCCAACAAATTTAAACCGTCCACATGGAAATATTTCATTAAGGACCTCAAACCCATCTAAAAGCAAATGGACATCGTTGGGGTCTTCATTACGAATAAAATCCACAAATACGTAGAGGTATCTACCTGATGCTGACAGCTGTGACAGTGTAGGCTCATGAGTAATTGAAATACAACTAAACGATGAAATTAACAAATGCGGAAACACCTTTTTCTTCCGCCTTACATTTCTCTTCTTCAAAGTTATGATATTGGTATAATTAATTGCATCTCGGATTGAATAGAAAACATTTGGAATTCCATGGCATTCGGTATTTTGCAGCATTACTTTAAACGACAAATTTATCTGCGATGTGTATGAATATGCTACAAAAGCTATTCCTGACGTTATACTGACATGTTTCAAAGTACCTTTAACCGTGCTCAGCGTGCCAAATGTGCCACAAAATGGGCCTAGGGTTGTCGCAATACTTCTTGTATCAGCCATGTAAACCACAACGCCTCCATGAGTGCAATTATCAATGTTTGGACCAGTCCAACTGACACAACGCAATAGGAATGCAATTCTAAAACGCATTAATGTTTGCACAAAAACTCCGTACATTCTGAACCGTTTCATGTTTTGACTCGAGATTCTTAGGAACATTATACTATTTTTTTGGGTCCGAATCTTTATTGTCCTGAACAGAATCAGTGCTGAGGTTTTACACTCGAAATAAATGTTAATATTACCAAGCCACTGCAGGCTATTGCAGTACAGCAATATATGTACTAGAAAGCCTTGTGATAAATGTGTGGAGGCATGTCGTTCCCACGTACCAACATCAATATCTTCTGCTGCAATTGTCAACTTGATGTCTTTTGGACCCTCTGATATATGAATTTGATTTTTCGTCACTGAAACAATATTGAACCATAACTGAAGCTGGTATTGATATAGATGTTTGGTATATAACATCCAGATATATATCACTGTAGTATGTGTCTCAACAATATTTTTTTTTCCGATTACAGCATGCTCAATATTCACAGCACCTTTCATTTTTGTAATTTTATAATTGCAAATATATTGACTGCTCAGGGCACTAAGGAATTGATAGGAAATTGTAAATCGCATTGATACATTGTGTTTGTTATATTTAGCATAGGACACGATAACTTTATTGGAGTATGATATCAAAGACTGCCCAGGATACCTGCCGCTAAGATGGATTTCTTTGAGAATAGTAGGTTGTGGGAGGCCATAATCGATGACACGGATGTAGTGACAGCCTTTTTTCAGTTTGGAAAGATAACGTAAAGGAGGCTGGTTTATAAGTACAAGTTTTAAAAACAGTAGTTGTATAACAAATCCGTATGGAGCAAAAATATACCAAGTAGTATAGACTGACTGAAAAGCCGCATTAGTGAAAGGCATGAGTCCACAAGTACCAGTCAACAAATGGACAACATGGGCTGCAGGTATGTTATCCAGTGGTTGCTGTTGGGTAACAAGGGATACTGGGCATATCTGGGAAAGGTAAAAACTACATAATTGTATGCGGTGGAGAGTGTGACATTGGCAATATTTTCGGGACACATTCTGTAGACAATGTGACAATAAACAGGATAAAGTGAAACGATGTACGTTCGAAAACAAGTTGATGTGGATCAAGTAATACTGGATATGTACATCCATCCTGCCTCTATATATATTGACACATATCTTTCCATTCTCCGAAAGAAATACATGTTTTTCTGAAATTGTAATGAGGTTGTATTTTATTAAACTGTCCGGACGACAGCCGGTCCTACAACTGAGTAAGCTGACCTCCATGGAAGAATGGTAATGTTGGCGTACACCAGGGCGCAACATCGAAATAGAAATATGCCATTCAAATGTGGGAATGGTTGAAAACATAAGGCAATGATGTACGCGAACAATCTTTTTTATATGCCTAATGATAAGCTGCATATAAAGTGTGCCATATGGGTTGGTTATCTTCCTGAACTTTCTCGTGTTTCTGGACCGGGGCCTTGCAGTCGTTGAAATTGTCTGATGTACCATTGAGCGCAAACACATATGAAGTAGGCAATATTTCAATTCTTTTTGCTGAGTGGTGATAAAACATGCCAATATCAGTTGTTTGATATGTTTGTCCTTTGTGTAGTTATAATATACACCTACAGCATGATTGATTGGGTGGTCACAGTCTGTGATCGATGTCTTTGCAACTTGCATTTCAAATAAACGTCTAGTTACCAACTCTCAACAATCAAGGTTTACAGTCGGTGCAGTTTGTACTGTTTTATGCACATTGTAAACAAAACTTGCAATCATTGATCCCTTAATTCACAACTTCGAATGCACAAAGGGGCATCAGTATCTAAAACAGGACACAATCATGACATTCAAAACAAGAGCCTGAACCAGTATGCTTTACAGTAGGTGTATGACAACGACCATGGAAAAGAAAGAAATAGTACTAAGAGCAAATTATCGCAAGAATTTCTTCTTTTAAGCAGTAATTTAATCATAAAGATGGTCTCATCAAATGCACTGCACCCATATTTCTAGTGGAATGCCAATTTTTAATCTCTCAACGCCCAAATGTGGAGTTAATACTTTACTATATAACTGAACCAATAGGGTATTTGTAAATTAGTTGGCGAAAAGGTCTACGATTAAAAGACAACACCACTCGTAGTCCGACTTTTCATGATTTAAAAGAAACCTGAAAGTAATATGTGCAAACAGCAGACAGAATAATACCTAATACTATTGAGTGGATATATTTGATGAAACACATATAGCAGCTTAAGTTCGACCCTCCTACCGACCAAAATTCATTAAAGTGGAAACTATTTGACCACGTTTCCTGGCAATATAAACGTCTGGATGTCCCTGTGGTGTTCCTATTTGATTTCAATGTAAATCGCCTAGTGGCTGCAGAAACGAAACTATTGCACACTGATATTAAAATGCCCTCTATATCGCAGTCCTCTTTAACATGCAGGATTCTGACAGGTGTATTTCTCACAAAGATTAGACCTATATTTCTAGTGGAGAAGTTGAAAGTGTGAATTATTGAGTTTGGGCCTAAATGTGAATGCAAATACAAACGACCCATGTCATAAGCATAAAAGAAAATTCAGAGGGGACACACAGCAGAAATATGAGAGATACCACTTAGGCGATGTTCTATCTACTTATTTCGGTGTCTTTACTTTTATGTCATTCCAAAATTCGGAATATACATGGTACTTGTAATAATTAACAATGATCCGTAATTTTATCCATAGACTCTGCGCAAAAGTGTGCTTTTCAAAATATGCAGGGCGAGGTAGGGCACACTTCAGTCCCCAAAATACCAACAGTGAAAACGTTTTAACCAAACATAATGCACTTTGGCATGTAAATATATTAAAATTGTGCCCGATAGCTCATCTTGGCAAATGAATGCTGATGACCTCCAGCTGTGTGAATGGTGTCCAATTGCATCCAATTTTCATATTTTTCCACTGCATGCTTAGAAATGAGAATTTATATGTCAAGCGCTCCCTTTTTTACCTGTCATTTCGAAGCAAAAGACGCGAAAGGGTATACTACCATCTCTACTCCTGAAGGAAGGAAAATCAGATATAGTGCCCTAAAATATAAGAGAAAAAGAATGTGCATATCCAGTTACATTGCAAAATATGTATGTATGTCCAAGCATAAATATGTAAATCACAAGAATTTCTTCCATGCAAAATATTAGTGATTTTTTTGAAACAAACATTGCCCTTAGTTGTTGAATAAAGTAGCATAATACAAAATACAGTTTTAAATATGCCCACCAGCTACTTCTGAATATATTTGATAACTAAAGGAACACGTTTAGCGTGATTTAATAATATGTTAAATCGATTGTGAATTGCGTAAAATGAGAGTCGATGAAACAAGATACCAATTAAATATGTCTAAATTTAATTTTAAATTCTAAATGCTTCAAGTTATACATCTTTAAAATATTCCTTGATTTCAGTTTTCCTGAAAATTATTTTGCCTTTTGTAGTTCACAGATTTGTCATAAGGTACATCGCTTGTAGGCACTTTTTCAATTTAGCACCGATTTTAAAATCGCTTTTGATATTTCATGTTCATGGCTAAAATCTGATCTTTTAATATTATTTAATTACACGGAAAAATAGGAAATAAAATGGACGAAACAACGTGCTAGATAATTTTCACACCTGTCTAATGCCACAAACCTTAAGGTATAAAAAGTAGAAAGAGAAGCACCCATAGAATTAAGCAGCGAGTATACATTTTACTCTTCAGCGCTATTAGATCCATCTAAATTTGACAAATCGGATAAAAGTTGCTGGTAAATGTGAATAGATGTTTATTTCGACACAAAGCTTGACGATACTACCTGGTAAGGTTACAAAATGGTAGTGCCAAAATAGCGCTTTGAGGCAATTTCTTAATGATACGTTGTTGTACAACACACGGTGAGCCCCACATTGTGTACTTTTGGTAAAAAGTTACTGTGCCCTATGAGAGTTCTGGGCATTCATTCCTTTTCCATTTTTTGTGTGAATATATTGTATTGCCCATTTCAAACATTTTTTTTACTGTGACCAAATAGGGGCGAAGTTGTGCAAAAGTAGCAAAATTGACAACATATTCAGTCCAGTGCATGGCCTTCCACCTCATAACGTTTAGTGGTCAAAAAAATGAAGCAACGTTGAAAATTGTATTTTAATTTATTTTCAATGCCTCCGAAATGTAGTTGCAATATAACGTTAATGTCAATACTAAAAATGGCCACGGCGTTTTTATGGTGAAGTGTGTGCTCTCTGAAAGTGTACATGGTAGGCAAAGCAGCTCCGTTGACAATTACAACTCCTTCAATTTGTTCTCATCTAAGGGTAACTCATCGATAATAAACCGACCCTGGTCATCAAATATGATAACGTTTTCCCCACAAATGAAGCCAGTGTCAATGGCGTCTTTCAGGCACACTTACGTTTTCGTGCAAAATGTGTGTGTCCTTTTAACTACTCGGAGTATTAGAGAAATCAAATCAATTATAACTCAATTACCATTATCTAGCATAAACGTTTCAAGTGAAACAACTTCAAAGTCAAAACTCGGGAAATAAACAGTAATTTTTGTGTAATAAGGAATCTCATCATTCATATCTTTGAATATCCGATATCCTATTATCGGCATCTCTTGCCAATTTGGATGAAAAATGCCAAGAGAATCATATTCGTCTGTTTTCGCTTGGCATTTCTCAGAATTTTTTGCGGAGAAACGCCAAGGTCTGCTGCAATGCTACTCCCCCCCCCCCCCGGCGTTTCTGGGCAAAAGTACTGAGAAACGCTGAGGTACCTTTCTGCCTTATACTAACTTCGGTAGATCTCGGCAGAAATGCCGAGAAACCCCCAGGTAGATTTCGCCCTTATTCTTACCACGGCAAAATGCTGAAAAAAGGCCGAGGTACTTTTCACCCTACTCCTTACCTCGGCATTTCTCGGCATTTTCCCACGTGAATTGTCGAGGTAATGTCTAGAGTGAAAAGCATTTTTGCCGAGAAATACCTAAGTATGGATTGTGGACTTGAAAACCATGACGTTCTTCAACATTAAAGGATGATATTACCAAGGCATCTCTTGGGGGAAAATGCCGATGTAAGGAGTAGGGTGAAAGGTACCTCCGCCTTTTTTCGGCCTTTTTGCCGAGAAACGTCGAGGTAATAATAAGGGAGAAAGGTACCTCAGTGTTTCCCGGCATTTTGGCCAGAAACGCCCAGGGGCAGAGTAGCATTGCAGCCTACCTCGGCGTTTTCTTGGCAAAATTGCCGAGAGATGCTGAGAAAAGGATTTTTTGAACAAATTCCTCGGCATTCCCCTGCTAAAAGCGCCGAGGATGGCCCTTTCACGGCGTTTTTGCCTCTCCTAGTGAAAGATTATGGGGCTTCCAGTTGATTTATTAGGCAAGACATTATGAACTACCGTATTTTGTGCTATTGTTAACTTCGTCGTATCGTGATGTGTCACCAAACCGAGGCAGTGAATTGAGTTCACCTATTTACGTTCAATGAAGCAATTGTCACATGAAACACTCTGCTGAGTACCACGGGTGATGAGTAAAATACTAATGACGCAAAATACCACGATATTCAATCACCTCAAACGTGGTGTAGTATTATATAGACCAAGTGCTACAAAATAAGATTGACCACGCTAAATAATAGTGTGTACAGTGAAGATCAAAGTTTTTGAAAAATTTAAGTTCAAGACATTGCAAGTTGACATTGTCCCAAAAGTACCCCCTCCCAAACAAAAGGTAAAAAATTACACATAAAAGAAGAAGAAGCATATAACAATTAAATCGCATGATGTTTACTTCTATCTCATCGTTTTTCCTTCATTTGTTCAATACATTTGCGACTTCTATCATTGCTGACATGCAAAGTATGGTATCTGCTGTTGAATTTATGATATTACAATTTTTGTCAAGCTGCTACATGCATTTCATCTGTTTCAGCATCGGGGCAGTCAGTATATATATTCCGGCCGTTACTTATTTCATGTGCTGTTTCCACTGCCTCTATTCCGAACATTATGTTATCTTGTGTATCTCAATAAATGTGATGGAATCCTTCATATATTGTAGATTATTATTCGCCGCAAAATATATGCTATTGTATTTTACTTTTTTGAAGCTGACGTGGATACCTAGGTTAAAAGTCGTATCGTATGTCATTACTTATGTATTCAAGTTGGTGTGCAACCATTTATATGACATAGTTTACTCCGATCACCTATTTATTCCGTACATGATTGTTACTTTGAACAATGAATTGACGACTCTCTGGCAAATTGCTCAGCATACATACCTTACCATTTATTTGGTCACGTATACCTCTATTGCTGTACATCTTATAAATTTGAACCTTTCAGACAAAAAGAGAACCCCTCTTATGGTTTATATAATCTTCAAGGTTCTGCATAGACAGCAACTTAAGTTTGTAAATATATTTTTCACTTGTCTTCTACTGATACTCTTAGCGGGAGATGTTCATAAAAACCCAGGCCCTGTACAGCATTCTAAAGACATTTCGTTTTGCCATTTAAATATACGGAGTCCGTCACCAGATAAATTGCGGTGCATTCGTACAGACATCGTCCCAGGCTTTGACATAATTTCTCTATCAGAAACTTTCCTTTCACCGAACTCTTTAGCAAGCAATCTAGATATGCCTGATTTTTATGACACTATTAGAAAAGATCGTCTTAATGGGATAGGCGGTGGTTTTACACTGTACGTGTCCAAATCCTTACACGTCACTCAACGACTGGATCTTGAGGTACCTGATCTGGAGATTTTATGGTGTGAAATTAGACTTCATAATACTAAATTTTTATTTGCTGACGTGTATAGGCCACCCAATTCCCCGGTTTCTTTTTGGGGCGGCAAAAGGCACAGGTATTCATCATATTATCTTGACGGGAGTTATAAATTGCGATTTCCAAGCGCCATCTGGGTATAAACTTGACCAATTTGCCAGTACCAATCTTCCTACGGTCCATATAAATGAGCCCACACGCATTACCGACCATTCAGCTACATGTTTAGATCAAATCCTATCTAACATTCCTAACTATGTAAGTGATACCTATGTGCTTCCGCCAATTTATAACTGTGACCATAGTGTTGTAGGTGCTAACCTAATGTTTTCAGAACTTCCCTTCGAAGCGTGGACTGGAATTCGTGTTTTGTTTCTGAAGATATTGATTCGTGTTGTGATTCCTGGTCCATGTTGTTCACGGAAACTGCCGAACAATCAATCCAAAACAAAAATATTGAAGTCAGACCACATGACTTACCGTGGTACAACTTCAGCATATGTTCACTTAAACGTCAAGTTAAAAGAAAATACGAAAATGCTAAACGTCAAAATTTCAACATCCATGCATGGACCTCTTTTTGTCAAGTTCGAAACCATTATCAACAACAGCTTAAAACTACTGAAGACCAGTACAATACTAAGCTTCGTGAGGACCTCAACAACCCTTCCAAGAAAAGAAAAAGTTGGTGGCGCACAGTTAAATATTTTTGAACCGTAATCAATCTTCAACTATTCCCTCTCTCATGCATGGTGGTAAGCACATCTCTGATTCTCCATCCAAAGCTGAAATTTTCAATTCTTACTTTCTAGAACAATATAACCTTGATTCTGCAACGGCCAGTTCACCCGAACATACGGATCCTGCTGCATGTACTCTTGACTCACTCACTGTAACGGAGAGAGAAGTTCTTGAGGTGCTTTTAAGTCTTGACACAACTGAAGCTTCTGGTCCTGATGGTATAAGTTCAAAACTGCTCAAAGAAGCCGCACCTGTTATCTCCCCCTCACTTGCTAGATTATTTAACTTTTCACTTTCTAATAGACAGTTCCCTTCAGCTTGGAAAAGAACAAACGTTTCTCCACTTTATAAAAAAGGTCCGGAGAATTCATGCAATAATTACAGGCCTGTGTCTCTACTCAGCTGTGTTGGAAAAGTTCTAGAAAAGATAATTTTTAAGCATGTATTTAACTTTTTCCGGGACAACATTTTTATCTCCGCTCATCAGTCAGGTTTCATACCGGGCGACTCGACTGTCAATCAATTGCTCCTTCTCTATCATGAACTATGTTTAGCCTTGGATCAACAAAAGGAAGTTCGAATCATTTTCTTAGACATTAGTAAAGCTTTCGACAAGGTTTGGCATTCTGGCCTTTTGTACAAACTAAAGAGAGCAGGTATTGAGAGAGATCTTCGCGATTGGTTTTCAGATTATCTAAAGAATCGCTACCAACGCGTAGTTATTCAAGGTCAGTCCTCCAGTTGGGGTAAAATTTGTGCTGGAGTGCTCAAGGGTTCCGTGCTAGTGCCTCTTTGGTTCCTTATTTACATCAACGATATTGTGGATCTTGTTCGTTGTAACATAAAATTGTTTGCTGATGATACCTCTCTGTACTTGAATATTGATAATCCCTTTACTGCCGCTGAAATTATGAATTCCGATCTTGCTGATATTGATCAATGGTCCAAAGATTGGCTGGTGACCTTTAATGCTCTAAAAACTAGCTCAATGCTCATATATCGGAACACAAACCAAAATAACCATCCACCTATTCATTTTCAAGGTCATGTATTGCAAAATGTTACCCATCACAAACACCTTGGACTTACAATACGCTCCGATTTAAGATGGTCCAAATACATTACTGAAATCTCTGACAAATCTAGTAAACTTATTAACATTATGAAAAAACTTGGAAGTTGAAGTTGGACAGAAGTACACTCGAAACTATTTACATTAGTTTTGTCATGCCGATTCTCGACTACGGTAGTCAAGTGTGTTCGGTATTTGACGAGGAAAGGCTGGAAAACGTTCAATTAAGTGCTGCTCGTATTGTTACTGGTGCAATGCATGGAACGAGCATTGCTGAGCTATACAAAGAAACCGGATGGTCAACTCTTGCCAAACGTAGAGAAATATCAAAACTGACATTAATGTACAAACTTGTTAACAAGCTCGTTCCTGATTCATTGTGCTCAGTTCTTCTTACTGCTTCTACTGCGGGTAACCAAACCTATCAAACTCGTCAGCAATTTAATCTTCTCCATTTTCGTGCTCGTACTGAACTCTTTGATAATCATTTTTCCCCTCGACTATTAGGCTGTGGAACCAGTTACTTCTAGACACTAGACATTCAGCTTCAACCAAAATATTCAAGTCAAATATGAAACCAGTGGTCAGAGCTATGAAATTCCCTGAATTATACAATTTTGGTGACCGATTTCTCGCAGTTCAACACACCCGCCTTTGCCTGGGTGCGAGCCAATTAAATTCTCACCTGTTTAAGATGGGCGTGAAAGATACACCTTTATGTGATTGTGGTATATCCAGTGAAGATGCGTGGCATTACTTCTTTATGTGTCCTTTTTATGCTGTTCAGCGATCAGTTCTCCATACTATGATTTCCTTGTATGCTCCGTTCACATTACAGACAGTATTATACGGCTGCCCTGAATGTTCTCTTGAAGTAAATATTACAATTTTTTCAGCAGTACATGAGTACATTTCCGAAACTGGCCGCTTCACACCGGCAGGCATAGGTTAGATTTTTAGGCAAAACGAACACATATCAGATTCTGCTACAATACTAGCTTACGATACACATTTGCAGACCTAATAAAGTAATAATTTACATAGCCCCACTATCTGTTGCGTCACTGTGTCCGTCATCTTATTATTTGTCTAATTCGTCTAGTTCTGTCCAGTTTATGTGTTGTCCTTTCTCGCAAGAGGGATTCGAATAGGGTTTTGCCCTTTTTCCCAATTGCTGAGGTTATTATATTGTATGATAATGTCGATGTATTTGATCAATAAAATATGTTTAAATCAAATCTCATGACAGTAACCACTCTCATCGTATAATCTGATCTGTAGACCTATGTACACAAATTCAATGGTACTACATGAGGACAGATTCATATTTGTTGCATCTGGCTGCAGCGGAGATTATTGTGTCACTGGTCAGTTAATAGAGCTATGTATGCTTTTGATTGAATGTAAGTGCATTTTTCTTACATAGGTGAAATATGTGTAATGTAAATGTCCCAACGCTTTCTCAAGGAGTGGGTTCTGTCTAGGCTTAGTGTGGGGGACATGCAGTAGTGTAGGCCTAGTTGTATGATTGACGGTTTATGATCTTACTTGTACGGAAGCAGTAAGTACTTTAGAAATAAGTTATTGCGTTCGGCTTGCAGCTGAAAGTTAACCTCCCTCACCGCTGTGATTAAACTGACGTCGTAGATATGTAGTACGCACCACCGAGTTCACACCATTCAGTTGCTGCCCCCATGGTAATGGCATAGTTATTATTACCATTTTGCTGTCACGTACTTGCTGTCCAGTCCAACTTGTACAAACAGAGATGCCAAAGAGTTCTATAAAAATGCTTGGTAATAGTTAAAATATATGTAGGTCTACTTGAAATGCAAGACAAGGAATGCAGAAATACACTGTCTCAATCATTATCTGTTTTTATTTAAGGTGTTCCGACAGATTGAAGTTTATTTTTAGACCATCCTATTTCATCAGCCATGTCTAAATTCAGATGAAAACCCTTAAAAGTGGCATGCCTACACACACACACACACACACACACACACACACACACACACACACACACACACACACACATCTACAAGCTCTATGTCCATTGTATTACCAAACTGAAAAAAGTAAAAAGTAGCCAAGTAGTACAGTAAGTGTTATTACAATTCTTTGCTTTACCTGCGCAGCCATTTCTCTTAGGAGTGTTTCTTATGTCTGGCGAAGGTCACTATTTTTACATGCTTTATATTTATTTATATTCTGAACTACCACTTTACAACAGGGGCACAAAGGCACGATACGGCCTTCCATTCGCCAGCTATTTACGAGTAAAACATTGTAGACTATATTCAGAAATAAAAATAGATATATCATTTCAGCTCCGGCGCCTCCACATGTTCATCTTTTTTCCATGACAAGTCAAAACCAACCTTGGTGTGAAAACGGTTCCTTCGAATGAAGAGCAAGTACTTGGCCGTTTATTCCTGCCTGGTACTCGTGTAGCCGCTCAGAAGTACACACTCAGTGGTCTGCCCCATTGATTGCACCTCTTGTATTCCTGTGCCACGTGGCTGTTTGTGCTACACAGAGGGAACGTCCAGGCAACACATGTATATAGTTTAATTATGAATGGCCTGGTACAGACACGCATGAGGTATTGTTTCCAACACCCAGGCACTGACACGCATTTGTCTCTCTCAGTAGATAGATTGATTTCCTTTATCATTAGGGTACCCATGCATCAAATTGTTAAAGCTGCTTTGCAGACAGGCCCTGTTAACACACGCCACTGCCACAAAATTTTGCTGGGTCGCAGGATAACTCCTTTTTGCAGGATCACAAAATATAATCAAGATTACAACATTAGAGGATTACACAATTTGCAATACCCCATAATAAGAGTTATTAAAAACTAAATTGTATGAAGTAATTTTTGAACAATCAAACTGACCTGATACAATTAGAGCAGACTTGAACATCGGATCTATATAAATTAAAATAACGAAATTATGTAATACGAAGGACAGGTCCTACGAGTTTTGTGATGTATGATCAGGCACTCATGCGAATGTATGTTTTTCTTTTCTTTTCTTTTTTTTTTTTTGCAATGTTTGGTATGTTTGTTTGTTTGTTTTAATTTTTTATATATTTTTTACTGTGCATTATGGACATGCATGTCTGGCCAGAAAATCTTTTGGGACAATGCGCTTAACCCTTAGGCTAGAAAGAGGCTGGTTTACTGCGGAATCGTGATCAAATTCAGGGGCGTTTCCTGGATTTGAGTTAGGGGTGGGTGGGTTCCGGGCACCAAGGACCCACCCTCCCCCATATCCTAGTGAAATTTCAGCTACCAAGATGCCACTAAATCATGCCATGTACAAAAGAAAGCTTATTAATGTATCCTTTGAAATCAGTGAAACACTTTCATGAGCCTATATTTTTGTGCCAGTGTATCACAAACCTCCATAAGGAAAATATATAGGAAATGTGTAAATTTGAAGGTACAAAATCTTTCGATACCCTGCAAACTCCAAACAAAAAAATGGCATGTGTGCTTCAGTGTATGGATCTACGGATTAGATGTTGTCGTCATCATCATCATCTTCATCATCATTGTCATCATCACCATCATCACTCCGAGCCTGGACCATGCCATTTCACGTGACTGCCATTTAGCTTCGAAAATATCAAATGATAAATACGCTGCCCAGGAATAATACTTTTGCTGTTTGAAACCATTCTTAATAATACTTTAATATGCCAAATATGTCTGGTAGGAAGATTCTGTGGAAATGTCAAAACGTAATAATCAGATGTTCCGGTAATGGAACGTGTTAGGAGAGTGAAAACCGGTATTTTGGCCACAGATCATTGCAAAGTCTGTTCCAGTCACATCTTGCAATAACAGGAACTAGTGAGGTATCATGCGTTGGTGCTTTTTCTTTTTTTTTTTATTCTTCTTGTTTCCTAAAATTTTTCATCAGTGAAAAACGATTGGGTACGAATTGTAACAGTGACTTAACAGGGCACAATGCTCTGAGACAGTCGGGTTTATCATGGCGCAGGTTGGGCATGTAGCGTCCGGGGACGCCAGGGAAACACTGTCACACTGTTGAGATAATACAAACATCATAAACGAGGACAGAAGACGCAATAATAATATCAATGTGGTAACATTTCAGATGGTATAATATCGTGAGAGCTTCAATTCTAATTACTCCACTCAGATGAGCATTTGCGGTTGTACTTACACTTCATAATGCTATAATGTAACGATTAAAATAGGTGACTGGACTGTGTATTTAGATTATTTGGGGCACAAGCGATCAGTGGGTATTTTCAAGTCCAGGTACACACACGTGCACGCACATGCATGTGTATTAATATGTATATATATTGTGAATATATATGCGTGTGGTTGTGTATGTATGTACAAGACGCAATACGGTCAATGCATAAGTTCACCAAGCGGGGGAACCCCAGCGGTGATTCCAATGCCAGGCGCGCACAGGTTTCTGGGTAATTTGCGGGCCACTCAGTCTTACCGTACAGGCTACAGCGCTACTGAATACAGCAAGTAACGAGGCGTGAAACACGGACCATGGTATTTAAAAAAAAAAGAATCTAGGATGGCTTAAAAAGTATTTGAAAGACAAAGGGATATCAACTGATGGAAGGAATAAAGCGGGACTTTTATTTTTGACATTTGTCACTTTGACGTTTCTTCCTGGTATCAACATTACAGCCCACTACACAACAGTCAGTGGTGGTTTACCATGATGATTCGCCTTGTTACTCAACGTTCTAACTATCAATGCTTTCCGTGCTCCCTCCGCCAACGATCTACAATGGTAAACCTCTGTACACCTCCTGTATTTGGTCCTGGGGTTTTCCCGCTTGGTGAACTTATGCATAGACCGTATTACCACCATCAATTAATGATTTACAACGATTTGCTGCTGAAATATCACATATATTTGCCTGAAAGTTAATGCGCCAACTTAGAAGCGCTGTAGAGAAATGTTGGATTGGCCAGGTTTGTTCAACAAGTGAAAATTCGCAGTGAGAATTAACAAATGAATCTCTCCACATAAATAAATCTTTGCCAGCGTTGTAATATTTGCGTACAGTGTGACATGAGACGCTCATTAAACCATAAGATCTTTAGACATCTGTGTCTCGACTTCATTAGTGTATCCCTAAATCTGCGAATTTCCACATTTTGATGATTTCTTTGCCATACACCGTGACTGTAGGCCAAATAGTTGTGCTATAATGTGTTCAGGCTGCAATAGCTGGCAATACAAATTTCAATAAGAATTTCAACTTTGTTAAGTGTCGTCATCAGGCTGGGGTTCACACACTTGATTACGTGCTGCCCAGCTTATGAATAAGTTATCTAGAATTTATTACAGACAATTTTGTCATTGTATTAAAGGCGCAGTCTATATCGTAAAGCAAGCCATTACTTTATCTAAATAAAAGTTTTTAGAAATGAAAGCTTAACCTTCACATGCTTGATCTTGTAATTAGGGCCATGTCTTTTCGCTGATTGTCGAAATCTGAATATATTTCTGCTTCAGCGAGTAATTGCACGACAATTGCTCATACAGTATCAGTGCAATTATTCACTAAGAAATCAAATAAACAACAAACACAAACAGATTAATTTAATGATTTGTTAGTTGGCGGTAAATAAACATAGACTTTTCCAACAAAATACACAAAGTACAACAGGAAAAGTCTAACGGCCCAAAGAAGCTCAAAACTAAGAAAAAAGTTAGAAAGGGAAGGTGGGCGGGCGGGAGGGTGGAAAACCACATTGATCCAAATTCAAGTGTCTCTTTCAGGTGAACAAGTAGAGAATGAACCGACAAAGAAGAGAACGTCACACGGCGGGACAACCAAAAACAAAAGAAACGATAATCGCGTGTATTTATTTGACACTTTCCCTCCTAGGATGAACCACATTGAGTGTTTCTTATGTTTTGTCCCTGCAGACGAAGAGCTTACAGCGAAGGAACCTTGTGCTTTCTGTCATTATATTTAAAAACAGAAATCACAGAGTATGCTTTGCAGCAAGTACTGAACAGATTAATGCGGACCTAAACCTCAGCGTCTTCACAACCCGATATGACGCCCCAACATCAATATTCAATTTAAATTGTTGTTTTGTAATTCTGGAGAGTGGAATCCCCAGCTGAATTTGCATGGTGGAGCGATATGTCATGTATGCCAACAACAATATTTACACGTGTCTTCCACGATATCATAGATACTAGATCTGCATAAGGAAACGGTCAGCTGAATCATCGGCTGAATGTGTATCATGGAGTGTACTGGCACCGGCTATTAACATTTTACACCTTCTTTTCATTCATTGTTATCGAAAATATAGACACCAGGTGAAATATGTAATAATTACTCAGCTTTGACTTTTTAGTTCCATGACAAATTAAAAAACTGCTTTGCAGACATGACATTTTTGCTGGTAGTTTTGCTTTTTACCGCCGCCTGACACGCAAAATCATATCAAGATCGTATAAAAATATACACGATACCTGTGAGTTTGTTGCAGTCATGAAACCTTACATTGGTTGACATGTAAGATGGACTTGAGGTTTATCCTTGGACAAACCTTCTCGCAAGATGCTTAATCCATTGTGTCCATGGTTTGACTGAGTCTTATGTTCGTATTATTATTATTATTATTATTATTATTATTATTATTATTATTATTATTATTATTATTATTATTATTATTATTATTATTATTATCATCATTATTATTATTATCATTATTATTATTATTATTATTATAACTATTATTATTATTATTAGCAGTGGCATGGGAGGAGGAGCACGAAGAAAAACACCACATCGTCGTTGGCGAGGTAATACCTGCTTTGTAATTTTGACCATTTATCCGGAAAAGCAACAAAACATTCCCGTTTCATTATTTTAGGGAAAGTTGGGTAAAATACTATCTTGCTTTTTTCGTGATAACTCATTTTTCACCAGAATGTGGCACATTATATTCCAATCGACCTCCATTGTTGTGAAATATGGAGAAAAATTTCAACAGCAACTTAGATAGCACTATTCGATTGTAAGAAAATGATACAGCAGTACTGGATAGACCTGCAAACATTATATTTTTGTAGTACCTATATTGTGTGTGTACCCAGGCTATCAATACAAAAGTTGCTTAAGTGAGATTGTATTAACACATGAATACATGCAATTCAACACTTGCAGTGCCAAGTTTAACCCTGAGCCAACAGCTATCCTATGCGCATCCTGCATGAAAAATGCGCAAACGATACTTGTTGACCGGAACCAAATGTTGTCCAAGTCTATTATCGTACGTCTTCGCTTGGTACTTGAAGGGAATGTTATTACATGAAAAATTTGAACATCACATTAGTATAAAAAGTCAAATAAATGTGACTATAGTCGCTTACGGCAATTCAAGGGTTATCTGCATTACTAAACGTAGGTGGAATTTACTTGTCAATCGTCTTTGTAATGAACAGAAACATGTATTTGAGCATTTATGTCAAAAGGGGCTTGTGCCATTAGAATGATTGTCGTGTACATTATATATTATGCCGCATACAAAATAATCACATTTAGTATCAACACTGTGAATAATATCATCAAATTTGAGCAAAGTATATTGAATAGTCAGAGTGCGTATATGGGGAAGAAGATCCATAGGTGTGAAAGGATATATACAGATAAGATAAAGACACGAACTTGGACGTTATATATTTAGTAGGTGTGTCCTTTTGTTCCATTTTAATTGGAGGTGCCCCAAATAAAACACACAGTAGTATGAGATTGCAAAATTTCATATAAAATCATTTCATACGTGTACGCTGGGAAGTTAAGAAATTGCAGATGCTTAGCTGTACACCAATTTGCAGGGAATAGCATATTAATAATAGGCTGCTAACTGCATTCACTCAGTTTATGCATTATCCAGATTACCCGCTCATAGTAGACACGTGTTCCCAGGACACGGATGCCCTCACCAGTAATTGTATGTGAGAATACAAATATGTGACTTGGAGAAACAGTTGTGCATTTTCATAATTATGCAGATTGATATTAATGACTGTAGTAAAATGCTTTTACGGAACAGTGAAACACAAGTTTGACACATGAAACAAAATGTGGACCTATCTGGCAATAATCATTTTAGCTTAGTCAACGGTGTGGTACGAACAGACAGACGGAGGCACAAAGAGTGGGACTCGGCCCTTGGCTGTCATTAAAGTCAATTAAACTCTCATCTTGCCTCATGACCTACATAAATAAGAGTCACCATCACTTTTGTTCTAGAGACACAGTAATTTAATCTCATAGGAAAGCTTTACAGTTGCAAGTGTCAGTTCTTCAATAAAGTAATATGCATTTAAACGGTTTTATAAAGAAGAAAGTTACACCATAATTCTTGAATATGTTGGTGATATGCTACTTGTCACACGTCAGTTCAAATATGTGTTGCGGAGATCGTTGCACATCAAAAATGAAAAGGTAACCTAATACAGAAATATGTTCTCTGAAAAAAATGTTATTTTGACGCCAACCACAAAATGGGGGGGGGGGGGACAGTCCATCTATAGCGTATAAAAGTGTACAGTGTGTGACAGGTTGAAGTGACAAGTCATGTTTCCCGAACGTTAAGGTTTCCCACAAGGCCTATAGGCCTCTGATAGGTCTACCGTGGATTTAAATAGCCATTCCGGCTGTTTTATTTATTTTGTCCTTTCCTTGCGTTGAAATCATCGTTTAAATCATTTCAATCGTAATTGGACCTGGACCCATATAGGCTTCCTTGATTTAATTTTCTGCCCAAGGTCTATCAAGCAAAAGAAATTTAGAAACCTGTGTGCAATGGCATCACAGGGCAAGCACTAGCGATGCAATAGGTCTAGCGAGAATACAACGCCACATACACAGAATGTCCCTAAAAAGTGTAAATTAGGTCACATTTGCGTGAGTTGAACAAAATATTTGAGTGCTTGATTCAATAGCATGCCATGTGCTTTTAGTTGGGAGTGTTTCTTTCTTTATCTTTCCTTTTTGTTTTTGTTAAAATGATTCAACAATGTTTTCTGTAGATATTGGTGTCTGTTATGAAATGTTGCGAATGTTTTTGCGCAGGGTGGTTCACGTTGTACACACACACACACACACACACACATATATATATATATATAAATATATATATATATATATATATATATATATATATATATATATATATATATATATATATATATATATATATATATATATATATATATATATATATATATATATATTTTATTAGATATTCTCTTGAACGGTAGTGGTGGTTTGCCGGACAGTGATAATGAATACATCTTTGAGGCTGTTCAGACATTCATACCAGAATTGAGACATTTCATCCTCTAATTTGATATACGATATACATATAAGTTTTCATTATTTGGCTTCAGTTGTAGTCCTGTGCAAGCTGTGTAGTAAGTATTCTGTGTTGTCCGGTGTGTATTGTATTTACTACTGTGCGTTATTAAGTGTACTGGAGAGCCTCGAGATTAGTTTACTGTAACTTTCAGCAGGCAACCCTGTTGAAATAAATAAGTTAATAATAATAATAATAATAATAATAATAATAATAATAATAATAATAATGATAATGATAATGATAATGATAATGATAATAATAATAATAATATGTATGAATATATATATATATATATATATATATATATATATATATATATATATATATATATATATATATATATATATATATATATATAAATATATATATATATATATATATACACATTAGTAGTATTCGACAATGTCATTAGAGCAATTAGGGATATCTCTTAAAGATTTAGGGATCAAGCTGATTAGGCAGATCACACAGGTGTTTTAAGGTGCTGCAGCACCCAACATAATTCTTGTATAAGTATTGGGTGTAACCTAAAGGGCAAATAGCACATTTTCAAGAGTTTAGATTGTTCATGCCAACCAACCTCCCCCCCCCCCAAAAAAAAAAAATCCCCAAAGTTACTGCTGCTTAAAATATCCGAGCCCAACAGGTTTGTAGCCGGTACAGAAAAAGGCATGGAATAAGACTCGATAGGAACGTAGCTGCAATGTTGCATCACCGCCGTGCATATCAAATTTCCGTATTGGTTGATTTTGATATTTAGGGTACACAAAGCTAGGATCGAATAAAAACGCACACAAGTTTCTATTCCAACATAAACATGGAAAGTCCTACTGCTGCAATGTGCACATTCAATGATATTCACATGAAAAAAAAAAACAAAAACAAACACACACACATACACAAACAAAAAATCAAACAAACAAAAAAACAAAACAAAAAAAAACAAAACAAACAAACAAAAACAACCCCCCGCAGCCCTTTTGCCCTAAGGAAGCATTCATCATTCACTCTTTTAATCTTATTTCATAAATGATCCTCTGCAGGCGGTTTAACATTGTTGAATTGGTCTCTGTGCTGATGACACTTTGCTGATGTGTTCAGCATTTTCAGTGACTAGAATTGAAAATCAATCCACGAAGACCTAAATGATGCCTACGAGTGACTAAAGATGAAAGGGCTACAGAAAGCTCACCACTTCTAGAGATACGACTCCAGACATGAATGGGTAACCATACTGAGAGTGTCAACCTGGGCCTCTGTTAGACGACAAAATGAATGGGAACAAATGTGTTATCTGTTTATGTACTAATATTTCAGAACAACTTGGAATACTTAATATAACTAAAATGTACTTACCTGCAGATACCTCAAAATATTACATAATGCTCCCAATGTTTGACAATGGAGACATAGTATACAGTAATTGTGGAGCTAAGCAAATACCGACATTGCAACAATTGCAAACACGGCTGGGCTCACACTAAGGTGCCCAAGAAAGACTCAATCCTGCGACATTTTCAAAGTATTAAAATGGTGATAAAATTAAAGTATTCAACACAAGAAGAATCTTCACGTCCAAACATGATTCTGTGCCACCAGATTTACAAAATGTGTTTATACGGATCACTATGCACATGGCAACAATGCCTTAGCAAGTTCATTTCATTTCATTTGCCCATGCCAAATATAAACCAACTCAAGCTGACCTTTACCTACAGGGATTCCCAGGAATGGAAACAACTACAGTCTGTTTAGTGAGCGATGAGCTCAAGGAGGGTGGCCGCATAATTCATGTTGAGCTAGTGTGTGTATGTGTGTGTGTGTGGGGGGGGGGTCTGCAGTTGAGCAACTGACACACAGCACGGCTATTTTGGGCAGACCCACATGGCTACTACTGTAGCTGTGTGTCTGGCAGGGCAAATGAGAGCATACACGGACACAGTCATTAACTTGGTTGTGCATAAGTAAACCAAGACTATAATTTATCAAAGTCAATAACTTAGCATCTGTTTAATGGCAGTAGCTTGAAACATTCCTACGAGTTTCCTTGCTGAATTTTGCAAGGTTTCCTATGTGTTTCTTCTGACATCTTGCACAAAGGTTCTACAGAAGCAATACTGACCAGTCAGAGTGTTGTGCAGTGTTCAATTGGACTGGTGGGGTTTTATCAGTTTATTTAAGTTCAATTTCCAAAACAAAATGTCTATACAAACATAAAATACATTGGCTTCTCACAAAGTTCATTTTGCAAGTAAAAGTCAAACAACTGTTTTATCAGCAGATTTGTGTTCCAGGAAACAGACAGGTAAGGGGGCGTCTGTTGCTCCATTCAGCTTTCTCCATGAGATACAGCATATGAGTGTGGACGATATTTTGAGCAGGGGTGTCCGTCTGTTGCCGCATGCAGCTTTTGCCATGATATACAGCAAATAGACAGCATTTTGAGTAGGGACACTCCCTGGAGCTGGGTTTGCTTCATCTTAATGACCCTTTGATAACATGATAGTGACCAATTGGTAGACGTTTTAAGTTGAATTATCACCCATTTGTTGTCTACATACACCCCATGTTGTCTCGGATGTAGGTTGGGACTGTATAACAAGAGATCTGGTAGCATGGTGCCTGATTGAAACACATATTGCCCTGGTAAGAAAGGGGCCATCTCCACATTTGAACACAAGCGTAAAGTACATGCAGAACTTTATCCAAGGCTTATTACACCAAGCCCAAAGAGAATATGGCTCAAGTAGTAATCAACAGGATTGTTCGCATTATCTTATAATAATAATAATAATAATAATAATAATAATAATAATAATAATAATAATAATAATAATAATAATAATAATAATAATAATAATAATAATAATGATTATGATGATGATGATGATGATAATAATAATAATAATAACAATAATGTCCTAAGCAACACCACAGAACAAACAACTCCCTTGACCTTTCCACAAGGAATATTTCTAACTGTACCTCATATTAAGGGAGGAATTATTTTTGATTGCATAAGTCATTTTAAGGCGGTAACTGTTCCAGTAATTCGTCTACTTTGGCCAGTGAACAAAAGCAGGTCATACATTTCATACAACCTTTAAACGATAGCTTATCTGGTTAGTGTTTGGTTACAGGGTGGCAAAAAGTGTAAAGAAAGTAGAAAATCGGGCATTGGCTGCATTTCATCCATCCCGATGATGCTCTTATGTAACGGATTCATCAGTTTTGAGGCACGTTTGTCGGAAGATGGCAAATCTTAGCGAATTATAACATGTAATGGTGGAACACATAAGTTGATTACTTCATGCACCAGGAGACCACCCTTACAGTATCTGAGTCTGTGCACCTTCGGCATCAACTAAGCCAAGGCATCATTTGTTGTAAACCAGCATTGCACTTAAGCACAACATGAATTTTTAAATTTTAAATGGAGATAATAAAATATTTGTATCATGTGAATGAATGGTATAAAATGACCCCCCCCCAAAAAAAACAAAAACACAAAAAAAAAAAAAAAAAAAAAACCAAAAACAAAAAAAAAGACACACAGGCACTTGTCCAGGCTCCTCTCTATTCTTTGAAATAAAGGCACTTGTGCTCTTTTCTGTTTCTGTCTGAAATTTCTTTGGGAATCTACAGTACATGTGTGTTGTTCAAGGAACGTTTTCGTTATTTTTTTTAAGGAATGGATGTGTGGGTTAAGACGTACTTTAAGAAAAAACATATATATAAGAAAGTCGCGTCCAGAAATAGGATTTTATTTTTTAAGATATTTTGAAATTGTTTATTATTTTACAGATCGTATTAAATAGGAAAAACCCGCCGTCTGTTTCACAAAGACACAAAGCCCACATAAAACACCAGGATAGGATGCAATGTTAAAGGATACAGGTAAACACTAGCAAACACATTAGCAGTGCAAGGATAACACAGAAATACTCTGTGAAAACAAAAATAAGATGTTTGAGATTGGTGAAACGTGATTGTATGGTAATTGCTGTTTTTTTTTTTTGGGGGGGGGGGTCACAATCATGCACTGTCCATAAACCATTCGCCCCGAAAATAAAGAAAATGTACTGAAGATAATATAGGGAAATCTGTATAAAAAACAACTTTTTCCAGAATAAATTCGCATCACATGTTGTTGTTCATATGGTCTGCAGTATCGCCACACACTACAATCGGCCATTTATGTGGTATCCATGCACAAGTTCATGGCAGAGAATATATGGGGAGCTGTCTGGCTAGAACACACCCCCTAGAGGATTTAGGACTGAAGGTGAGGGCGTGGGTGTGTGACGGGGCATCACTGAACCACAAGTTTTTCAAGTAAAGCAAATCGGCAGGTCTGATGACAATGTAATGTATTACGTTCAAAGCGGATCTGATCCCACCAGAAACATTTTCTTTACATGCAGTGTGCCACACCTTTTAATAACTGTGCGTAACAAACTTGAGAACCTGCACGGCAATCACAACACTAGTCTCTAACAAAAAAAAAATCAGTTTGGCCCATTTGGTGTTCACAGCCCACGAGGACAAGGCAAGGGCACTGAGCAGGCCACCAAGGAAGAACACATAAACGTTTCTCTGCAACTACATATGCAGTTCGTCTTGGTGCCCATATCGTGAGCAAAGGTATGGCTTATGCCATTAGAATGCGACACATTGAAGCATTGGAACAGATAGCCATGTCACAGTGATACTTCACAGATATTATAATATTCTTGTGTGCATGTGCATTTTGACTGCATGGAACAGTCATTTGAAATATTATTGTATGAACATGACTCAGACCTTATTAATGCTAAATCATTTTCCTTTACGTAATCAAGAATTAATTAAAATGAGTTTATTTCCATTATGAACAATTCACCAGTAAATTGTGTTTAAACATGTCATAAATAGATTGATTGATTGAGCATTCAGAACTCGAAAATATTCTGAATTTTAGGACAGATATATAGCTTGATATGTATTTATACAGCATAATCTATTTCCGTCATAATTTTTTCATTTTCAGAAAGATAAGTACACTGGTCACAAAGTTTATTGCATATCAGCAACATCAGAGTCACAACTGGTGGTCTTCTTGTCATATGAGATAGCATGCATTTTACACAAAATGTATCAAATTGAAGATAATTACAATAATTGTGCTGTTACTGCAATCTCATTCAAGTCAAAATTCTGAATTTATACAGTTTTGCTGTACTTTTTGTATTTTTATCATCTTTCAAAATTGATCCACGTTTTATTCTCATGGCTGGGGTCCCCATACGACCAAGGTATCTACAAACAAGCTTGTTGTGGTAAATGTATTTTTCAATATATGTTCTACCCGGGTTTTGTCCCATTACTTTACTTCTTTGAACAAGGGTTCACTGAGACCTTTACTGGGACCTCTTCAGCGGTCACCTCTTGCCAGCTTTTCAACAGCCTACTCACGGATTTGACAAGACCAACATTCATTTCGACTTTATCACTGTCTACAAGCTGTCAGATGTTTTTCTCATTTACCACTCGGGGATAGGGTGTGAGAGGGATGGATTTTTTTTTTTCTGGGCCACCTGACAGAGTGACACAGGACCGCGGCAGACAAGCGGAGAGCCACCGTATTATTATTATTATACCACTGGTCTAAGAGTACCCTGAACGTCCTTCACAAACTGGTAAAACTCGCCATAGGCATAGTTCAATTCCCCATATCCTGCTGCTTTAACCAGCCTGTCAAGTTTTCTGGCAAGTCCTCGGTATTGTCACTAATTAAGGTCTGAACAATTTGAATGAACAATTGGGCTTCAGTGTTAACGGTATATATACGCTAGCGTTTTAAAATCTTCCAGGGAATATAACCAATTGCATAACTGAGCACTTGCGGTTACTTAAAAGTCAATGTATGTACATTATTATCTTGAGTCTCTTCTGGCAGCCAAAATGTAAGCAATTAAAGTACCAATATTCTTAATAGTTGTACACTTTTCTAATAAAGTTGGCTCTCTCCATACAGAAAATGAGAATACATACATTAATTTGTTACCGTTGCTTAACTGTATGACTGAAGTGAACGACAACTTGTGATATTTTTAACAATGAGCCTGGTCCTTGATTTTAATAATGAAAAAAAAATGTAAAGGCTTTTGGGGCTGCAAAAAATGTTGTTAAAAATTAAATGCTTCCATGTTCTTCTTGTTTTTAATCAACACCAATGGTCATCATGCCAAGAATAAATGTTTATTTCTGTTGTACATGTACCATTCACTTTCTCACCTCCTTTCTGCTGCTTACGGGCACCTTTTGTTTTGTTTTGTTTTGTTTCGATGCATTACGCTGTTTGACTTGACCTATTTCCCCCGTTGGCCCCCCCCCCAAAAAAAAATTAATGAGAATTCGGAACCACGGAGAAAAGAAATGAGAAGAAAAACGTGATGTAAACAGATAAAAAGACTCTAGCATTTTCATTGATTCCACCGGAGGAATTGCTTTCCTTGACTTTGCACATAACATTTTGCGACATGCTTTTCTAGATGTACGGTCCGCTTGTATGATCTCCCGTATTTGTAACACCACCTGATGTTTTTTGTTTCTCTCTCTTCCGTTCTTCAAAGAACAACTCATCGTCAAATGCACATTTCATTTGACATTGAAATTTCGTCGCTTCTTCTTCACACACATCCTCATACCATTTTCAGCATCCATCATCTTGATCTGTCTGCATATTGATCAGTCTCGCCTTGAGGTGCGAGATTCACTGCCGCTTGCCAATACACAAGTTGTTTAGGCCAGTTGGATTTTTATGGCTCTGCTGCTGTATAATCAGGATTACAAAGCAAATAGGCATTATTGGCCACTACATTTTGGCAGCACTCTCTCTTTCTCTTCTAGACTCCTTGGTGAGAGTAACAAAAGTGCAGAACATGGAGAATTTCAGCAAAAATTTTAAATATGAGTTATTCAATTGCCTAAAGACTACAATACAGTATAAATCGGGACTTGGGTCGTAACCACTGTCCTGTTACATGCTGTAAGATCCTTTGATATATAATGTTGCCCAGGGAGATATCAGGAACTGCAGGTCCCGGTCAAAAAGAAACATATGTTTGGCTTACTTCTAGTTTCAGGCAGTTGAAGTGACAAATTACTTACAGCTTCAATTCGATTCTAACGTTCATGAATGGACACCCTGGGCCCATGTCGTACAACCTGGATGTCTTCAACACAACATATCAGCCACCTTGAGAATTCCTTGAATTTTGAATAAAATATGGATAAATAGTTAATCAAAGCTAATATTGCACAAATGCACGAATATGAGTTTACCAACTGTGAAACAAATGTACATCCAGATGCCAATTATAGTATAAAGTATAAACGCTTGTTCAATAATATGATACAAGCTTGGCCGTACTTCTCGCTTGATGGTAAAAAATAATAATGAATTTCAATACAAAATGTCTTTGTCACAATATGGAATATTAAAATATAGAAAGCATAGTTCTGTATATGGCTAAAACGACTTCAGGCATATCACGGAATACACAATTGATAATATTAAACAGATTTTGCTTTTAACATTTTTCTTGTCACATGCATGTTTGCGTTCGAGACGACTATTCTCTTTCTGTCGTTCTGGTTCAGTCTATTTTCACTCCAACCTTACTACACTACTCGGAAGTGCTACTTATTAATTTGAAATCTTATCAATATAACTTTTTAAAAGTAAATGTGACTGCCAACTGAACAGGAAGGAACCCGTGTTTCATAAAGCCAGAGAGTAAAGTATTAAGCATGATAATATTAGAAACTAAAGGACTACAGTATCAAATACATAAACACAAATTTATAACGGGATACCTTACCTTGGGAGGGCCATCTTGCTAAAAAGGGTATCATTTGAAAAAGGTTTCTTAACAGCCACCTCAGGAACTACATGTTTTAAAATCTGCAGGGCTGAAGTTCAGGCCATGCAAATAAATCATGAATATACACGTCGGTTAGTTCGAATTTGTCAATTGAAGATTGATGTAAAGAATTTTCAGGGCCATACATCATCACATTTTTAACCTATAATTAAAACATTTGCCTACGAGGATAATTTGAACATTGACAATATAGTATTGAATATTTACAACCACAGGGTTTCCCACATTAAAAAAAAAAACAAGCCTAAAAAGAACAAGTTAACCATCCACCTTGAATATCTGATATGTAAACTAATAGTGAGGTTGAAATAAAAAAATCAGTACAATCCATATAAGCTATGCCAATTGTTTCAGGGATAATAGGTGTATATGGCAAACAAAAATAAGCGAATATAGAATCATGTATATCCAGTAAAATGTGCATTTATATAAATAAGCGTTCAACTCTATGCCAAAATACTCTGTTATTTTCTCTGTGTCATACCCTTGATTGGTAATCCGTACTTTCAACTAGGTGAATATATTATACGTCACCATACATGAGTATTTTGGCTTAAATCATGTTTTGCACGGCTTAATTGCTAGATTAAAAAACATATGGTGGTTTTACACGTTCCTGTTTTTAGAAGCAACACTTTGTCACAAAATACTTAAAGTCTCATTTAATTCAACTTTTTTTTCCTTTTTAAGAGGTATATTTTTTCATGAGAAAAGTTATGCGCAATTTTGTTTTGAGAGCCGTACAGTGATCTGTTTTAAACGCTATCATTCTAATATGTCTTGGGGCTCTAGGTATAATTATTTATCTGCAGGTTTCGAGACCAAACTATCGTATTAGCAAAGTTCTGCCCTGCAGTGTACTGCTGCCTTTACCATTAGTACAGGTGTTAATATAAATTCAGTTGAAACTCTCAACCTTTTCTTCACTCAATGTCTGTCAGTTAATATACATAGCTGGATAATTCAATTTTTCTCGTAAAAAGTGTGTTGCATGCATTATTTTTCCGATTGCTCATCCATGAATACGTTGTGTCTGATGTTCAATGAAAACTCAGGTAAAACTAAACACTCACATTTTTTTTAGAAAACTCAAGAAAAAGATTATATAAATTAAAATTTCAAGCTCTGTTATGCAAAATAAGTCGATGGTAGTTTTGAATTTTAGAGGATCTATGGGGTTTATAACGAGTTCAAAAATGTTATGCTTGTTAGAAAATGATACTTTCATTTGTACCTCAAGAAGCATTAAAACCACTATTGCTATATCCGGGGCAATTCCTGGTAAATTACTATAGTTGTGCAATGCAGTTTTCCACATGAATACAAAGAGACCTAGAATGTGTTCCACAATTCTTCTTGCACAGTATATAGTATATTTTGCAATACGTTCAGAAATTATTTATCGCATGCAGCATGAAGTGGAACTACGTAACATAATTAATTCTCGCCTTGTCAAAAGGGCAATGTGTTAGTAGTGTTCCCTGGCCCGGTGACTCCCATGCGATCATTATCTACACCTAAATGTATCATATGTGAATTATACATGTGTACCAACTGCTTTTTCTCCTGATTCAACACCTCCCATACGCGTCATGTTTGATCCCTTCACATACACACTACATTCTAGATTGGCAGATTGAGGATGACTGATGTTTGTGCTGACTGAATAGCTAAGTCACCCTAAGGAAGGCATAATACCGTATGCCATGCAGTGCACCAGCTTTACAGTAAGCTACTTTCATATGGTAATATGCATTCCTGCCAGTTCTTCAAAATTAATACTAGAAGGGTGTTTTGTTGAATAATAATAGCATAATATTCTACGAAAATACCATTGTCTGCAAACAGCAACCAGAACAATCGAGCCTGTGTCATTGCTTTTTTGCAATCATGACTCGTCAGTCAACTGAGGGTATGGGATTCGTCTCTATCTTCCACCATTCATAGCACATTGATGTCCATCAATAATACGCACTTTCCATGATTTCTCAAAACCAGTTGACCAGATATTCAACTGTGATAAGAATGTGCCAAATTTCGTCTTCTTCTTCTGCTTCTCGTTAAAGTTATTCTTCTTCCCTCTCCTCCTCCTCTTCTTTCTTTCTTTCTTTCTTTCTTTCTTTCTTTCTTTCTTTCTTTCTTTCTTTCTTCCACTGGACAACCTTTTTATCCAATTCTTATCGTTACCTGAGTTGTAAGACACCTCATAGTAGTATGAGACCATGCCATAATTCACAATTCATATCCAGTTGTCATGCAGTGCACTAGCATCACAGTCAGCTTCTTTCATATGGTAATATCCATTCCTGCCAGTGCTTCAAAATTAATACTAAAGTAGGTCTTTTGTTGAATAACTATATGGCGAAATATCGTTGCCTGCAAACAACGACCAGAACAGTCGAGCCTGTGTCATTGTTTTTTTTTTGCAGTCATGACTCGTCAGTCAACTGCGGGTATGGGGTGTGTCTCTATCTGCCGCCATTCATAGCACACTGATGTCCATCAATAATATGCATTTTCCATATCTTCTCAAGAACAGTTGACCAGATATTTGACTGTGATGAGAATGTACCAAATGTCTTCTTCTTCTTCTTCTTCTTCTTCTTCTTCTTCTTCTTCTTCTTCTTCTTCTTCTTCTTCTTCTTCTTCTTCTTCTTCTTCTTCTTCTTCTTCTTCTTCTTCTTCTTCTTCTTTTTCTTTTTCTTCTTCTTCTTCTTCTTCTTCTTCTTCTTCTTCTTCTTCTCCCCCTCCTCCTCCTCTTGTACTTCCTTTTTTTCTACCTGATTTGTAAGACAACTCACAGTAGACCATGCTATAGTTCATAATTCATTTCCAGTTGAAAACCGTCCAAATCTTGACAAGCCCATCAACATGAACATCCCCAGATATTACAGGCAGACTTCGATATCCACCAAGCAAAACATTAGTTACTTATTTCATAAAGATGATAAGGTGTTGATTAACAATATGAGGGTATCGTCATACAGATCCACTTCAACTGATGCTATGGCATGTTCATATCCCTTGGTTGGAGTCTTCCATTTTTCTTTTTTTGCTTTTGATTGGCAAAATCATACAACAGGCAAATCATAATACTGGATTATTACATCTGCAGACGCATCCAATGAATTGAATTTTCAACTGCAGCACCATTCAACAATGAAACCAGGACGTTTTCAATTGTTTTCTTATTATGGAGATAGTTGGTCTGACAAAAAATTATAAAATGTCAAAAATACAGGTTTTTAAGTTTCATGATGTAGGCCAAGGAGGCTTAAAGTTAACGTGAATCTCGGGTATTATAATGAATAATTTATTTACAAATATTTTTCACTCGTTTCCAAAGCTCTCAATCTACTAATCTGACAACAACATGTTAATAATGAGCAGGTGCTCCATACTTCTTCTGACTGGGTGACATAATTTGTCAAGCAGATCCTGTAGATCACAGGTCACACAATTACAATTATAATAATGCCGCACGTGGTCGCAGTTCCTAACGTAGCTTACTATGGTCATAGCCTGAAGTAACTGGCAAAATATAAGATTCAAGCGATTGCAGGTTCATGTCTATTTGTGTCTATCATAACTATGCTATCAGAAGAACACATTCTCAAGCTGAAGCATAGACCCACTCCCAGAAAGGCACTATGTACCATCAGAGTGTAGCATGTTGCACAACCTTCGATGACTATATACAGTGATGATAATTATATACATTCTAAACACAGTAGCTTGAAAATTTCAAAGTAAGACCTGATGTTCATAAAATGTTTTCTTGTCCAATATTCCCTTCTTTGCTTTGATGTTATTGATGGTCAAATATGTATGTACTAATTTGGCCTTATTTTGTCTTGTCATAGTTTGAAGTCACAGGAGTAAACACTGCATTCATTGTTTTCCTTTCTGTGCAGGTACAACCAACTTTTGACTAACTAACAGACCACAGTAAGCCGCATCAGCAGAACAGCAATAAAGTATGTGTGGTCTTGCAGATTCTGTTATTAAAGGTCCAGTGAATCCGGCATTACTATTGTAATAGTGCAAGAAGATCAAGATGGAAGTAAATAAAAGTATAAAAGTCAAATGAATTTGTAGTTAAGCAAGCACGGTGTTAAAATATATTTGTAAGCTTTAGAATGACAGTTCAGTGAATCCCTGGATGAAAACGTTTGGCGAGTAAGGGAAAATTACTGACAGACAGCACTAACCATTATCAAGAATCATGAAAACCGCTGCCCAATTACTATTGCTAAGGTATCATTAAAAATGTTGAAAACAGTAGCTACAGCTAAAACACTTGAAATTATTTAAATCAAAATTCCAATTTAAACCGTTAAGCACTTAAAGGGAAAATCCTTTGAAGCAAAAACCCTTAATTGGCTAAAGAAAAAAGTGTATTGGAACAAAAATATCCTACGCATTTTAACCAAATAACCACTAAAAAATCAAGTGAAAGCAGCACAGAATCTAAAACAGGATGTATCGGTTTGGGAGAAGTCACAAGTGAAGGTATTGACAAGAGTGAACTGGAAGCAACCAGCAATAGGAACTTCAATATCAATGCAAGTAAATGAAGAAGCTATCTATGCAGACACTGGAGCTTATTTGTTATTCACGGTACTTTGCACCAAAGACACCCTTTTTGTTCTGTGTTCAGCCTCTGGGGCAATTGTTCGTCCAACGTACTTTCTATCAAAGAGACTCAAGCTTTCCTGAAGGAAGCATTGGCAATTGAGGCAATTACCTTATGTCATTTTGTCTATGCAAACTTAAGAAAATTGTAATACTGGCGTGGGCTTGATATGCCATAAAGGTGATGACTTGTACCTGGCACTTCCACAGAAATCTCCAAATGGTGGTTGGTGTAAAATATCAGAAAGTAAGATTTCGTTTTGGAATTTATACAAAGATGTAGGTGCTCATTCACACCACTTTCACAATGGACACTATTTATGCATTCGAGAACAAGTTAAAGACCTAATATAAAGGTATTCAAACATTGACAGAGGTGGGAATGAATAATATGCATGTAGGTATTTCAGGGATTGATTTAGGTCTTGCCTGTCTATAAAGACCATCCAAGGACAGAAAACTGCCAGACTGTTCATGACATTATCTTATCGTTTAGCTTTACAACAGAGCTACAATGTGTACAATATATAAACGTAATAAACCTGTAATGTCTCAATAATCCAACTTTCACAATGTGCAACTCACATGGATTTTTTTCTGTGGATAATGGGAGACATTCAGGACACTCATAATGTGAAAGTCTAAATTGACAGTCCTATCAATGAAACGTTTCTGTTTTCCTAGCATTTAACTGATTCAAATGGAGATTAACTGAATATAACCAATTCCTAATTCTCAGGAAGCAAAACGACCACAAAACGAATCCCAGTGTCACTTCAACAAAACCGAAGGAAGTCCAGTCAGATACAAGTACTGTGAGCATCACTGATTCACATCCTTACACTTTCCAAGTAGAAAGAACTTTTATAATAGGAACTTATTCATCCAAATCCTCAGGTGATATTGTTCTACAGGTACCTTTGAACTTTCAGGCTGATATACCTTCTAAAATGTGGCATGATGCACTTACCTTACGGAGTTCCAAACTAATCAGACAGGCTGATAGAAGATGCAATTGTCAAAAACATGAAATAAATATTTACACGGTCGAAAACAGTAGGAAAGGTTTACCATTGCATCTTAATACAGTCACAGCATTGTCATATTTAAGTATATAGGGGTCGCCTCTGTACAATGTGCACTTCTAAAGCTGTGGAGGATGAAATGAACTTTAACCACGATTATGTTAGGAAGGAAGAAGACAGGAAATGATTTGAAAGTGAGGCTCTCATCTTTCTTCATCATGTCGTTAAATCCTGCTGATGTCAGAACTGTTCTTGATTTCGTAAATCTATCCATATTCAGTGAAGTAAATGACATTATTCATTATGAAATTTGTTTGGCTGATAATCAAAATAAGTAAGTTGTTCTGCCTTGCATTTGATTTTACAAATGGTACGTTTTCAGTCTCAGCCCAAATAAGGCCCCATGTGTCAAACTGCATTAATGAAACTGAAATGATTTATTAAGCAAAACATGAATTTGCAAACCTCGATTCTCGTGACTCTAGACATCTCTGTTTATGACCCTCACATACAGTTGACATAGTGAAAATGATCAATACCAATATTGGTAATTGGCCATTTTAATTAAGTTCTAAAATTACCCATTGAGGTCAGGGTTCACATATAAAGTGGATCCCAACCTCAAAGGACCATTTTTGGTGGACGTAAAATGCAGACCCCATAAAAGAAGTGTTTAATAAAATGACAAAGTATTTAAAATTTCCACCAAGTTTGATGTATCTATTATTGTTTTGTCAACTCGTGTAGATATTTCGTCAACTGCAAAAAAGCTGCAGGCATCTGTGTCCAGTAGAAACGATGCGAGGTCACCAACATATTAAGAGGCCTGGGGAGGTTTTGACCCTAAAGTGGTTTTCCATTTTAATTCTATTAGACAATTTTTTGCTGGTCAAATGTGAACCTCTTTATGTAAACGATGTGCAGCTAGGGTATAGTTGGACATCTCTACTTGACAGGTGTCCAATCATACCTACCCGTGATCACACAACTATGTGTTTGAGAATTTTGACATCAACTTTATTCGCACTGTTCCTGTTAGGCTGACCGTTGGTTCAGCAAAGTTGGAAAGGTGGTAATAATACTCGGCTGAAGAAGTTATAGGTCTTTGTGGAATGATAAGGTCTGGCGTATTCCCTTGTTCCATAAAGATGTATGACTGGAGCAAGCTGTACAAGATGGAGCACTGGGTTAAAACTGAGCTTATTTCTATACAAAGCACCTTGAAACTTTTTCATTCTATTTTGGTTGTTGCCTGGCGGGTTATTACTGCTCGCACATTTGCAGTTGTATGCACTTTTTAAAAAGTGTGTTGTCCCTATAATTACTCAACGTCAGCTGTTTTTAATACTAGATGTTTATTTTGAGGGCATCGAATAATCCAACAACCAAAAAAATGCAAGTTTCATCACTATGCATGTTGTGACTCACAGACCAAACCATTATTCTGATAAACAAACAGATTACTTATTATAATATATAAATTTAGACAACCACAAACAAATGGAAAAGGGGTTCAAAACCCTTGTATCGAGTTTTCTCCATTAAAGGCACTTCTCAAGTTGAAAAATACGACACTCATTGATATTAAGATTGAGACAGAATAAGATAAACCCATATCAAACTTTGAATTACAGATACTACGCAACCAATAGTATGTAACTGGGATCATGGATATAGGAGTTTAGTTAACAGAGCAATGGTAATTTATTTCCAGATAAGTCTGCATATGTATTTGTGACATACTTTCATGCTCAAGCTTAGGAACATAGCCATAGGTAGAAAAATAAACAGTTTATAGTTGAAACTATGCAAGTCATCACAGACTTTGAGTTATAGAGACTTTGCAAATAATATTAGCTTAATGAATCAAGGTTTCTATCCTGTAATCGTGAATTATCTTACTTTCATTTTAAACAAATGAAAGGTCCAGATCTGTACGAGTGAAGATTTTTGACTTGAATGTGTGAATGTGGATACTGTTCTTGTAAACTCTTATATTGTAAACAAAAATTTGACTTTGACATTATTCTGAAGGTCACAGAGCTGCGTCAGTACATGTTTTCAAGGTCAACTTAACATAAGACTGTCACTGTCGCTTTATTAACTTTCTGTTTTGCTGTTATCATATGGGACAAAACACATTCAGTTTGAAATCAAAGGTAAGATATCATAACGACAATTATGAGAGCATATTAGAAATAAAAAAGCAGCTTGCTGACATTGTAGATCTACCAAAGCATAGCATGTGGGCTTACTGTGGGCCTATAGCCTGGAAGGGAATTGCAATTTAAGAGCATAAACTCACACACTTCTGTGTTGTCTTTTACCAGGCAGAGTTTAAGGCTATGTTAAAGAATTGTTTGTAGGTTGTTTTAATAAAAATGTTAAACAGTATATAGACACAGTTTCATGTCATGACCAATTTGTTAACGCGAAGATATTTCACGCTGCCCCATGGTAAAAAAGCTCCGTAAATATTCAATTCAACGTGCTACAAAGACCTGACTTCTTAAGCAATACATGAACTTGGAAGACACGCTGCATTAAATGATAGGTGAAATATATCAACTTATGTCATATTAAGAGTCACACTTCAGAGTGTTCGCGTGCGAGCACTGGTCGTTTTACACAGTGAATGTGGCACATACAGGGTAAGATGGTGGGTGGATGAAATGCTTTGTATAGCAAAAGAAGGACTTAAATTGGTTAACCGACAAAGTGCTCTTGCCACCTACTTATAATGTCCTGTTTTCAAGCGAGTGCTGATTAACCCCCATAGGACCTAATGTGTATCTTGTGTATTTGCTACTGAAACTTGAATCCAGACAGCTTAGGACTTTTATCGTAGCAATATCGGATGTTGTGCATATATAATGAGCTTAACTGTGGTTGATTCAAATTTGTTCAACCTGCTGCCATGTGGCATTGAAACGACGTAAATATCATTTCGATACAATGGAAATTTAACCTTTAAAAAGAATCACAGTGGACCGGACTACCTATGTCCTCATAAAAATGAATTTTTGAAAATCAGGCCAAGGCCACTCATGGGTTCTGGTAAACTAGCACCCAGAAAGGATCGCCATTGTGGTAAGCAACAAAATACTAGCTTAATCATCTCTTAACACTGTCAAGCGAACGGTACAATTCACATGTGGCTCTCTGTCCAACTTAAAACACGGTCACCCACGTATAGTCGCAGATTGGCCCCTTTGGAGCACTACCGTCTTAGGAAAAGCAAAAGGGGTAACCCAGATTCTAGCAAGGGTGTACCCCTTAATGTTTTTATTTGTATCTAATGACCACGGTGTGTATAAATATTTAGTCACATTTCTACAACCTAGAATAAATTGCTGTGCTGCACAGTCTGTGCTGGTCTCACTGAGATGGCTTTTGCTTCATAAAGGGTATTTGTATGTTGTGTTCTGGAAAAAGAAAATGCTCAATGTCAGTGAAAAATTCTTCTTTCTAAAAAGATGGGCCTATACCTAAGTGGAGGCAAAGCAAGATCTTCGTGCAACTTAATGGATTCCCTTAGAGCCATTGCTTTTGCTGCACTGCTGGTAGATAAATATAGGCTACGAGCTTATATGAGTATGAAACACACAATTTTTGCTGACAACTTCAACAGCTTAAAGACTTTTTTGGCATTCTACATATCACGTGAGTAAGCTGAAATGCAAACAATAATGTACTACAATTGTTTCAGCATTATACTTCAAATTTGACTCTCCTCTTTCATTTATAGTGCGTCGACATGTTTAAACGGTGGGATGTTGTCCATGTTTGTATTTTAAGTAGCTACAGGCAACCATTTTTTCTGATATATGTTGATTATTAAGTTAACATATTCCTTCAACAAGCCTAAAAAGACAAAGAAAATGATACCTGATTTGTTATTTTAGCACTCTTAATTTTCATGAAAGTTTGAAGTTTGAAGTTTGAACAGTATGGGAAAATTTTTTAGTGTTGGAGGGGGCGAAACGTATTGTTTACGGGGATTTTGACCACTTATACTTTAGAAGAGTATTGGCCATAAGGTTGGGAAATAAAAAAAAAATAGTATCACCCTCACCATTTTGCATATCTAATATTTTTTCTGACCATTAACTTTTAAGCAGTTTATATTAAAAACCATAAAATCGGCTGAAAACCACAAAAACTAGGACAAAATAATGAAAAAATAACAAACCCCCCCAAAAAACAAACCAAACCCCCCCAAAAAAAACAAAACCAAAAAAACCAAAAAACAACAACCCCCCCCCCAAAAAAAAACAAAAAAACAAAAAAACACACAAATAAAGAGGGGGGGAGCACTTCAAAGCTCGGAACTCAACATTTTGTGGCCATTTTTTCATGAAACATTGCAGATGTAATCAGAATATTATTATCTATGTCTGAAATAAGTGCAGAGGACTATAAGAATAGTAAGCAAGATATTTTGTTTTAAATACAAAAAATAAAAAATTCTGCTAAATCTGCCCCCAACCAAACTGATTTTTTTGGGGGGGGGTGTGTTATTTAAGGGCCCATGACACCGACTCATCCACCCTTTGTTGCAAAATTGATATGTGGATAAATTGAAACGCTGTCCTTTTGTAAGTGGCTCTTTGTGAGGAACCTCAGCGTTACAGTGATTATTATCACCGTAACTGTTAGCATCTACTTTTGACTCTGAATCAGACTTTACTTTGGACTTTTGAATCGAAATCAGTCAAAATTTTCATTTTTTTTTAATGGAAACCTCCATGTGTTTTCTTGGCCCACCTCCCTAGATATAGATGCACTTTCAACATGTCCAAGTTCAACAGATCCAGTGTTAAATGTACCATCTTCAACTTCTGTGTTTGCCGCGGTAAAAGAATTTGTAAATACATCAGCTTCTATCGCTGCAGACACAGAGTTGTTTGTAGTTAGAGACTGGATATAATACACACTAAGCAAAATTTCCTTAAATCTTAAAATCAACACATCTTATGAGCTTACCACTTTTAATCTCTTGTCTTTCAAGTTTTGTACAACTTTCAGATACTGCATCTATTTTTAATGCATTGATTTTGTCCCCTTTTTCAGAATTTATTCGGCAAGTCATGAATATCATAAGATGATTTATACACACCACTACACTGCTGTATATAGCCAACAAATGCTTGTTTCTTAACCACCAAAGTATCATGCTTATGTTGTGCCTTGTCTTTCCCTTCCTGTAATTTATCTTGAATTTTATAGTCATAAAAGTCTGAAGTGTGTATCTTACATTGAAGAGGAATGCCAACAAGGCTCAGTAACACTATAATATAGAATACCCAGAGCCAAGAGTTAAATCACAACTACATCAGATGTTGCATCTTCAGACACCCTTTTTGTTTAAAATTTAATCCTTTTTATAATTGGAAACAAGATCAACAATACCCGGCCAATGGTGAATCGCTGCTATTTCCCCTTTCAAAGGAAAGTAATTATTAAAACGGTTAGCACGATATCTTTTGATTTTGGACTGGATGTTGCCCATACTACAATAAGCTGCACATTGATCATGGCAGCCACTCCCGCCCCCCCCCCTTTCCGGGACCTATGGTGTCACATGCATTCCTGATGTACGGGGAAGCTGTCACCTCAGGACATCCACGAAACGTATGAAAGGCTGGCAACATTGTGACTGCTCAATGGAATATTTCCCATTTTATTTTCCACTGCTATGATAACTTTCTCAGCCATATTGCTGTTCCCCAAGAGGAAATGAGCGTTACATTTTAAAAACTGTACTGGATCTAATGCGCTGATTAATTCTTGCCATTTATCTTATAAAGCAGAATCAAAGGCCTTCATCACAGCAGTCTGGTCACTCATGACTGCAACAACTATTTTCCAACATGGTTTTTAATAATCAATCAATTTCATTAGTAATAATATCCCTCTCAACAGTTCTAGGATCGTCATGAGGCTCCTACTCAAAAATATCATAAAAGTTTCTTTACATACTCACGGCTACATCTAGTGATGCATTTGTATCTTCTGTATGAACAAAATGGAATCAAGCACTTCTAACTTGGTAGCGGACATATTTACTATGATCCTTAGTAGTCCCATCTTGATAAAGGTCATAACCATCAGAATGATATATTTCCTCAACGACATGCTATTTAGGCAACATGTTATCCTGGTTGGCAAAATGGATTAAAGTTCATTCAGATAGGTGATCCTCCTTAGGTTTAATTATCACTATGCAACAATGAACGTGACACTGCTTGAATAGCTTGTGCGCAATGCTTTGCTTTCATTTTCGCTTTCCAATAAGTTCAATAACACACTTTTAATGATATCACTAAAATTGTTACTACTTTTAGGAGTCACTACTTAATGATACTTTAATACAGCACCTAGCTGAAACTACAGATCATTTGACAACTTCCTTAGTGCTACTAATTCCCTTGGCATTTGTAACTTCTCTTATTTACCATTTCATTTCTGTTCTACTTTTAGGTTTTCTTGTTTGCAGTGACTTAATCTCGGTGTTTAAGGCACCCCTTTTCTTTCCACATCCTCTTGTTTTGTGATCATATAATTTAACTGTAGTCTCTCGTCTTTTCAGTCGTTTATGATGGGCACTTTGTTGCATGGATGCACATTCGTGGGATAAACAGTCAATTGTCTACTAATATTGTTCACATTTCTTTTGCTAGCAGTCCCCAATTTTCTTCCTTTTAAGTTAATTGTCCTTTGTTTTGATGCTTGACTCAAGATGACTTATAAGTTTACTCTAAGTTACATTATTACCAGTAACAATATATACGTTGCGTGACAACACCCATGCCTCCCCTTTTTGCCTTGTAGTACTGCCTTCGAGGATTTCATTGTACAAGCCTGCTGCCTTTATTTGATGTACAATTGCTGTTATGTTAATATGCTCAGGTGTATGTTCATTTATTGGGTGGCAGGTGCTGGTATGTTGCAGTATGTTCCTACACTGAGGGCATCTGCTGGGATCCCTCACCATGTTCGTGGACTGGGGGCTTGTTTGTAATTGTACTTGTTTTCAATGGTTAGTCTCTTTGCGCATAAAAGCCATCCCTCTGAAACGATCAGACATGGGTGAACCAGAGTCAATGCCGATTTTGCTTTACATCTTCCCTAGAGATTAAACCACATGCAACCTTGGCCTATGTTTATTTCTACCCATCATTGAACCAATTATTGCAAGTGGGCTAAGGCTCATAAGCTCTGTTTATGTCTCAAATTTTAGAAATTTTTAGAAATTACAGGGTCACAAATGTTAAGGGAACAGGGCCGTTATTCAACTCTGGGTAAAATGGTAAAGTAATCCCTGAAAATGCACACCATACGATGTACCACAACCACTAACTACCAGTGAGGGCGGAACAATATTTACAGTAAAGGATTACGGTCAAATAAATTTGCAAAGACTTTAGACAGGTCTGTACATTTTTATGTCTCTATCATATATTGCACAAGAGAAAACACGTCAACATAGTTGGGGGAAAATACACACCATACATCACACCATTACCACCTTGACTACCACCAATACCAGTGTGATGCATAGTAGCATAATATATTTCTGTAATAAACACAGGAGTATATTGACACAATTTATGCTTACTATTTTATCATTTGTGTTTCCCTAAAATACACGCGTATTTGTTAAGATACATATCAGAAGACAAGGCCATCAATTTTTTAATCGTTTGCAATTTACAGTCATCAAAAATTAGCGAGTCACATTACATGCTGTTATATTGTTAGCTTTGAACACTTGTTGGCCATCTTCCGTACCTATACAAATTTTGTAGTAAAAATGTCCATTAAAACGTTGTTTCCCGAAAAATACAACCCCAAAATAAAATAACGACTCATATAAACTTTACTTACCATAAAAGCAAAATTTTGCTCTTCTTACTGCTGTCAACCATTCAAATAAAAGACTGTGCTCCATTTAACTGGAACGGCATGCCGCGATCAAGGTAACCCAAACGTCTTATCGATAGTCTGGGCAGAAAAGATTGATGTATTCATTTTCAATATTTTACCATCAGAATTACTAGATTTGTATAAATGATGTAATTTCGTTATCGCGTGCATTAGTTGTATGATGTAGTTACCTCTTTCTGCTACTACATCTGGGAAAAGGCTCCCGCTGCTGCTGGCATACTCCATGCTGGCTGCGGCCATGTTCGAAGGTAATGCTCAAAATGGATTTTTAATGTGCCACGCAGCCACATTCTAAAGTTTAGTTTTATATAGAAATTTAACGTAATTTTGAACCTGTATTTGCTTAAATGTTTTCCATTCTAGGAGCACAAAAACCAGAATATGAAATTGAGGATAAAAATTTGTAGTTTTCAGCTGTGATTTTGGTTTTTTTAAAAATAACAAAGCGCGCAAAGCGATCGTAGTTTTAAAACATCTTGGCAAACTGTGAGTAATTTTTGTCTTTTGCGACATGATGGGTAAAATTACAAATGTCCACTATAGTATCTGTTTGTCTTGTAAAATGAGGTTGGCGTTGTTTATAAGTTCTGTTACAAGTTGCAACCATGTACCCCACTGTCTAGTCGTGAGTATGTTTGTTAAGAATGTGCCTGTAGAGCGCACTCTCTTTTTCCCTGTGGATGCAGAAGACTGATTTAAGCGAAACGAACCAAGCTGGCAAATATGCTAAAAACGATTGGTTTCAATATATCAAGCAAGAAAATGATACCTTTTTACTGTGGGCATTGCCCATCGGATCACTTTACACACAGTAGGGCGAGTTAATTTAAATCATAAAATAAGTCAAATATAAACGAAAACAGTTATGGTCAGTGGTGGCGTGCCGACAGTTTTCCATGACTAAGTGTCTCTGAGCATTAAATAAATTTAGGATCAAAATTTTCCATAAAACCACCAGTTACCTAGGTTACTGTTCTAATAGACAAAATTACCTGAGTCGTTAATCTGTCAAACCGAATCCCCCGAGTTGTTTGCCTGCCTGTGCCCCTGATCACCCATTTTCGGCCGTGATTTATGGCAAGGTAATAAGACGAGTTTGGATATACAAAATATGGAATTGATTCCTTCCATATTTGGAAAGCCGTATCTCTGATTTTAAAATATGGTAAAAAGTAGTCCCACCCATGGGATTTGGTCAACAATATCACATGGGCCATATCCCATGGGTTTTCAATGTAATATGGTACAAAGTAGGGGATAAAAATCTGTTTTCTAATGAAAATAGGCAATAATTTATTGTTGTTCACATAAAATACTCGCTACCTTCTCACTAATTCTTAAAAAGCTAGTAAATGACTGAATCTATTCATAAACTGTCACTTGCACTTATTTTTGAAAACATGAGAATAAATCCTGAAAATTGTTTGGCATTTCTACAGTGATGTTAATTGGTGTTGCTTCTTTCTCTGTACTAAATGTGTAAAGCCTACACCAAATGCCTTTCTCATTGTGGGCAATATTAAAATCAAATCAAATGGGACGGCAGTTGGAAAACCCATGTTTCATGTACCTTTAAATCGAGTTTGTTTGCAGAGAAGCTACTTCGTGGCATAGCTATACGCGTTATAAAAGCCAGCGTTGAATGAAAGGTGACTTTCCTCTGTATCAGAAGACCTAACATCGTTGAATTTTGCATATGTGTATTGTCGTCATCTCCTCACGCTTACTATGGAAATTGAATGAGTAAACCTATGGCCTCTATGTTATACAGAAATCCTCAATATCGGGTAACTTCAATTTTCTTATTACAGGGAATGATTTGGTGACCTCGTCTGTAACAAAGTTTAAGTTTATGAAGACACAAACAAATTTCTTTTAACTGCATTTGACAATTACTGATTGCATTGTGCCTTTTATTGCATTCACATATAAGGTGATTATTCTTACATGTTCCAAATATTAGATATGTTTGCCTACTCCTTCAAATGATATACGTTTTCATGTTGAATATAGTTGATTGGAATGAGCTTGGACATATGCATCCAGCGGGTCCATACACCAGTATGAGTACCTTTTTCAACATCACAATGCTTTTATTTCTTCTTTGATATTTCTTGTTTTTTATGTTAGTTAAAAAACAACTTATAATGGATTTGGTTGTATACTTGTTGGGGTCAAGCTTCCTGGTTTTCAGTTCGAGAAATATGGTCACTGCAAACATAATTATTATGAGTCGATACGTTTTGATGCTACGAGGCTGTTAGATTTTAAAATCACCATAATAGTACTTCCATGGCTTCCAAAAATGTATTATCAAAATCTAATTCAAAATTTCCCTTCGATGTGGGTATTTATAAATGTACGAGAAGGAAAATGAATATAAATTAGATATGAAACCTTAGTTATGGATTCAAATAATGAAATATTGTATTATAGTGCAGGGACATTTAGAGATAAGGAAAAAAAAACGCAGAGAACTATTTCATTCTTTACATAAAATATATAAGCCCCGACTATACTCAACCGAGCGGCTCGCTGTATAAAAGATATTAAAGACCAAAAGAAAGCAGAATGTGGCTACAAAATGTTTCTCTCATATGACACTTATGAAGCTCCAGGTGTTTGCATTTTGTTTATAGGTAAATTTACGTTAGATGTTCACAAAATTTACATTTATAAAGATGGAAGGTATATTATTTTAGAGATGACTACAAGTAATATAAGAATGATTATGGCACAAAAATATATGCACCCAATGAAGATCATCCATAGTATGTTGCACACATAATTGAAATTATTGAGAGCATACGAAACGCTAACCGTATCATTGGAGGGACGTTTAAATTTGGTTTTACATTTAAACAGAGATTAAAAATAAGGCAGAAAGCACATTCAAACAAAAGCGCAAGATATTCTCCTTTCATGGAATATGGACTCATATTTGGTCGACATTTGCAGAATTAAATATCCTAAAACATAAAAAATATTTGGCACATAAATAATCCAAATCCAATTTTCTGCAGATATATTTCTTTTGGCCTCTCTAGCGTAATTCAGCCAAATGACATAAAAGAAAACTTTCTATCTGACCACTCCATGATTAAAATAAAATTGTTAACAGAAAACTCTCTTCGTTGCCAAGGATACTGGAAGCTAAATTGTTCTTTGCTTTATGATCATGAGTATGTAAATATCATAAAACATACCATAATGTAAAATCAGGAGTAAAATATAGAGGCTAACCCAGCAACACTAAATGAAACAATTAAATGTCGAGAAGTCATCGAAGACCATAAAATATGCATCACGCAAACGAGAGAGAGAGAGAGAGAGATAGATAGATAGCGAGAGAGAGAGAGAGAGAGAGAGAGAGAGAGAGAGAGAGAGAGAGAGAATAAAAGAATGGGAAACCGAATTGTAAAACTAAGAATCCATACTACAAACAGGTCAAATACATGCCAAGGATGTGCCCCCCCCCCCCCCCCCCAAAAAAAAGGGAAAAAGACATTGACGAAAAATAATTTAATAAAGAATAAGGAAGCTGAGGATAAAACAAAAAAAGCCTTGGTAAGATATGGAGCAAGGTGGTATGAAGAAGGAGAAAGTCAAGCAAATAGTTTTTACACTTTAAAACTACAACAGCAAAACAATAGGTTAGTTTAGATTATCAGGTAGATTGGATTTATATAAATATATATATATATATATATATATATATATATATATATATATATATATATATATATATATATATATATATATATATATATATATATAAAAGTAAAGTTGTATTCGACGAGGAAATCCTCCTGAAGTCAACATGGTAGACTTTACCTGGTGTAGACCAAGGGCCATAACTAGATAAGGAAGAAAAGCAGTTCTGAAGCGTCAATAACAGAAGAAGGAGTACAAAATATAATCAAAATCTGTAAAAACAAAAACGTTCACTGGAAATATGGAATACCAATTGAATTTTATGATATGTTTTGGAAAGACAACAACAAAACATTTATGGCCTCCATATGTTATATTTACAAAAACGCACAACTGACAATCTCTCAATACGCAAGAAATATATATATATATATACATATATATATAAAGACAAAGACCTATTAGATTTAAAAACTTGGATCCTGATTTCTCTATTGAACACAGTTTACAAATTAATTTCAAATTGTATTGCATATAGAAGTAGAAAGGTGTTTCCAAATATTATTAATAGTGATCTCTCAACACGAAGGAAATATATATATATGAAGACAAAGACCTATTAGATTAAAAAACTTGGATCCTGATTTCTCTCTTGAACACAGGTGTTTCTAAAAATTATTAATAGTGATCAGACTGGTGTTGTGAAAAATATACAAATAGGGGAGAATATCCTGAGCGTAGAAGTATAAGACTATACAGATATAGAAGGTATTTCTTCGTTGGAAGTTTTTATTGACCTTCAAAAACATTTCAATGTTTTTATTGGAAATTTGTGCATTCTGTTTTTACTGGGGACAGTCTTTATGCCAGTGGCTGAAAGTTTTATATACTTATATTACAAGCCAAGTTACTAATAATGGCTGGTCAACAGAACCTTTTATTATTTCTAGAGGAGACCAAGCTTGCCCCCTTTCACCTTATATTTATATTCTGTGTGCAGTGATCCTTGCTTTAAGCATGAGGCTAAACCAAACATTGAGGGAATTTCAATGGGAAAAAACAGAATTTAAAATAAGCCAATACGCAGATGATACGTGTTAAACAGTTAAAGCAACAAGGAATAGCCACAAGGAATAGATTGCAATGGGTATTACGTGTCTCTGAAAACATTCAAATATATTCCGGTAAAAAGTTAATTACAATAAAAATGAAACAATACCTAATATACTATAGGAAATATATAAGGACAAAATTTTCTTGTTACACTAGGAATAAAAATTAATTATAATAACAATAATTAGTACCACAAAACCAAAAACCGTTTATACAAAAAGGACAACACAACTTTAGATGTGGTCCGACCGAAATATATCATTATGTTGTAAAATTACAGCTTTAAAATTATTTGTTATATCTCTGTTGCTAAATCCTCCAAAAGTCACGTTTATGAATAAAGTAAAGATACAGATTTCTTTAATTTTATAGAAAACCTATGACTCGAATTTACCTAGAATAGACCGAAAAATGACAAAATTAAAAGAAATATTCTAGTTCAATCATATGAAGATGTAGGGCTAAAAGTGATCCATGCTAAGGCACAGACAAATATATTAAAGTTGTATTGGCTGAAACGATTGACTCAATTAGACGCTGAAAGGAAATGGAAAATGTTGACAGTATTATAACTTTCCGGTAGTAGTGATGATATGTAGAAATATAAAGAAAAACCACAAAGATGTATTTGTGGTATTTTGATGGACATCATAGCAGCTTTTGGAAACAAATAGATAAAACATAGTGTGACTTCAATTTTACCTACCCTCAAAGAGAAGAAGATATAAACAGGCAATTTATATGTTACAATTCTTTGCCAATCTTATCTTTTGCAAAGAATGGTGGATGTGTTAAAATAGTTACATTTTTGGACTCTAACCAATTTTGTAGGTAATTTCCAAATGTTAAAACAAACTTTTGAAGGTGCCAAGCTCTGATTCATGCTATTCTAAATGATTGCAAACAAAAAATTGATAATTTAAACAGGAGAAATATAAAACATGGGTATATTATCAGTATTGAAACATGGGTATATTTGTAAGTACTTGTAAATGAGATTTTACTTGGATAAGAATTTGTTAATGAAAACATATGGCCATTATGCTGTGCGTTAGGAAAATGTACCTGTATCAATTCCACCAAGAAGACAGCAAACCATGTGTGGGATTTTTTTGAAAGGTAGGACAGGCTAAACCGATATTTTGATACCTGCCCTCCCCCCCTCCCCGCCCTCTGGATGATTTGTGTTGAGGGTTGTGGGTTCAAGACCTGGCCGTTCCCTGGTCAAAAACATATTCATGATACAAATGTGCTCTACTCAGTAACCTACTATGGGAGAATATATCTGGAGCTGATGCGCCATCTGGGGTCTAGTTGAATTTTTCATGCTGGAGACAGGAAAGACAGGTTCGACCTTGCTACTTACCAGGTGGCACGACAATCGCCCCATTTACCACTCATACCAGCAATGGCGTTATGGTGAGCTGCTTATGGGAATTTTCGGGAGTGGGACAAGCAGTTCGCTCAAAACATTGCTGCCCTTGTCATCCACCAAACTGGGGTGGAAAATGAGAATATTTGGGGGAGGGCAACGAAATGCTTTACCGAGCACAGGCAACATTTGGCGAGATAGCTAGCACTGCAGAACAGTGTTGAAAAAGTCTGTAAGGAAAGGCTTATTTCAATTTATATTTGAGGCCTTTTGTTAAACTGTTCACGGGGTTTTAACTTTAAATTTTCTCTTCCAATGATTGAAATAATGTGAACGTATAAACAAACTATATATACAAGGGATATGTTGAAAAATAAAATTGCTGAAATCAGGTTTTTGCTAATTGCAGCCCTGGAACGTTTGAAGTTATATCCCATAGATGTTGATTTCCAGCATCAGCTGACCAAAAGTCTGGTCATTTTTTTGGGAAGTGCAGTAGCAAAATATTGCATGTATTCTGACAATTTAGGTTGGTTGGTAACCGTGCCAGCCCTAGAGCAGATAACCTATAAAAAAACCCTGATCTGGTTTTCCTGATCCATGTCAACAGGTTATATTTTCACTGAGACAGCCCCGCCCCCCAAGAACACACATAAGCACATTTCCACCCTCCCCATGGACTAGCTCTCACAACAAAAATAAATGTAAGGGTTAAAGAGATAGTGTTGAATCTCGTTTCCCCGTAAGTACATGGAAAATGTTACATGAACAGGCCAAAAAGTGAAGTTCAAACCTGTACTTACCAATTTGCTTTTAAGTCACGTGGTGGAAAGACATAAAAGTTGTTTTGCCTAAAAGGCCTACATGTATGTTACCAAATGATGCTGGAGTCCTAAAATATTATGTTCTTACTACAGAGCATATTGCATGTGAATTTTCTGATTCTTGATGGAGGGGATACTAACCCTAAGGACTTTTTTCTTTTGACAATGTGCAGAGACGTGTCAGTTACTTTCCTGGTTTCAAGTCAGTGCATGAAGTGACCAAGATGAAAAGGTTTCTTGCAGTCATTGTCTACCATTACCAAAAAAATCTATGTTTCATATCCCGGTTTCTTGGTGTCACACTATCTAAGAAGACAGCAGCACGTTGTCTTATGACAAATTGTAAAAAAACCTTTAAACTGGAATTTTCTTGGGAAATCTCTATACATGTATTGTAAACAGTTAGGTCACAGATAAAAAAAATTAGAGCAAGCAATTAAACCTTTTCACTTGTCCATGCGGTGTATAAACATGCAAGTTGAATAGTCTTATTGCAGTCATGCAGCGATCCACATCTCGCACTTGATTTCAATCCATAAACCACACATTTATAGAACTGTACATCAGGCTACATTGCATTTATTTCTCAACTGTTATCTGGCAGCTTGTACACAAACAGGTGCAATGGTACCCATGCAGAACTAACAATATTGCTGTGGCCTTACTGTGAATTGAGACTCTCAGACTCTATGACAGATAAATAAACAAAGCACATGTATAAAGTTTCAATACACAAACACAAAAACATCTCCGATTTATACTCCAAGTATTTATTCAACAATCTTCACATACTTACAACACACATTTTATATACATGTTTTGAACGACTGTACATGTACATAATCTTTCCATAGATAATAGTATCAGTCCATGTATTTCAGAGAATCAATCATTCAGTGGTCAAATTCATGATGAACTTGTATTTGATCCTGAGTATGAAAATCAATGTACACATTTTGAGTTAAGTAAGCCAGGACAAAATACATGTGAACAAGTCCAGTATATTTCAGGTTTTTATTGTAAACTATCCTAGTCTCGCTTACACTAATTAAGTCATAAATACTTATGTTCCAGTGGGTAGCAGCAAAAGTACTAATGGTGAGTCAGTAAAGCTGAAGCAAGATCGTCAGCTTTGCTGACTCCCCATCAGTACTTTTGCAGGTGTGACCCTTGTCGAATATTTACACACGATGAAGAGACAAGACAAACGTTTGTGAAAATGTTAATTTACAATAGTTGACATTTTTTTTTTACACAAATATGTGATTTTCATTCACTTTTAGACTGAAGAATCCCCTCATCAATTTAGGTATAAATATAGCAAGACACCAGTAAATGTTATTCTATATACAAAAAAAACAACAAAAAAACGCTTGGTATTTCTTTGTTCATAGCTGATGATAATGAATGACCTGCACCAATAATCCTACTGTACACACATTGCAGCACTAAGAGGCAAGAAAAAAAGCTTCTTGTGTCAATCCTGTATAGGGCACGTCAGTCACGAGGGCTTAATTTGTGTATTCCCAGCACTTTCCATTGTAATTTGCAGCTAAATAAACTGTAAAGCTACTGTATGTAAAAATATCATATTTCATACGGTAAATTTACATATGCAGACAAACATTTAATGTGTAGTTTACTACCTCATCTTTAAAAGATATTTTATTTGAAGTTACTTTAACATATAATCCAATGAGGTAAGTCACCTCTAGTCTACAAGAATTTTGAATATTGGGTTGTGTATTAAGCTGAGTACACAGGTAATGGCTAATAATGACCTCTCCTATCAGCTCCTCTGATGAGATTAACTGTACTTTATACCAAACAACAATAATCAAAGAAGGGGCATTCTGACTTCCCTGTCGCCAATGATGACCATCCTCTTATTTATGTTTACAAACACACATTTCTCCCCATGTAAATGGTTTCCAATAATGTTTTCCGTGAGTCATAAATAATTACAAAGTATATTTTTATAGCTTCCCCTCCCCCGGCCCCTTCATAACATTCATTATAAATTTTACATATAAGTATCGACGAGATTTACCCCAATGGAGACAACAGTCAAAGCAGTTGGTACCCCTGTGTCCCATGGTTACTACAGAGCTGAAGAAGTGGCAAAAAGCTGAATGTAAGGCCATACGACCATCACCCTCATCAGGCTTCAAGATGTCTTTGTACCGTGATGTCATAATTAAAAAAATACTGAATACTGTTTTACTTGGTGTAATCTTGCTGTTTGTTTTTAGCAAAGAAAATTGAAATGAAGAACACGAAGCATATGAAGATGTATCCACTTGTCAGCAACCTGTGAAACTTGATATAGCCCTTGAATAAAATGGAGATGTGTGAAATTAATGTAAATACAAGAGATAAACAGAATGCTGAAAATGAGCACATATGTTTATTTTTGATCAACAACAGGGTTTTTCTGTTTTATACATTTTGCAGTCACAAAGATAAGCTGTAGTAATAAATGCATTGACCAGATACAGTCTACTTCTGGTGATGCACACTACCTTTTTGTCATAATTCAATGAAATTATGCTGAGAATGCTGATGGTGAACAACAACATGATAAAACAAGACATAGCATGTACCATTTACCATGGATTGTCAACTGAGTGTAACCTATGTCAAATATTCTGCCCCCTCCCATAAATTCTCAAAGCGCTTGGTACATTCTACTAAAATGGGAGCCATCAATTGATTGCACGGCACTATCTTTATGCTGCTAACATCCAAAGTTGACATCAAAAGTGCAAGTAAAACACTTTTAGGAAATTTTGTTCCTACTTCAATAATTCATGTATTCTTGTGGTATGTAATATTGTGTGTTAAATGGTACAACCATAATATTGTTGTTATGCCTTGGCCAGCTAAAACAACTAAATCATACTTCGACCATTTCATGGACAATCTTACATCCTACAAGAGTAGCAATTCTTCAATTAAGAACAACAGTGTCAAAAAGTACGCTATACTTGTGTCAGTACCGTTAACCTGTAGTGTGCGAACGTTACATATTGTAGCAACATATTGACAAAGGCACAAAATGTATTGTCACCAAACATGTTGAATGTGTTTGTTGGTCCCCCTTCAACCACAGACCTTTCTCTGTTCTGCATGGACGGAGCACATCAGGCAAGATGTATGTATCCATTGGTGGAATGGATGGCTGCAGAAGCTGCACGTTGGATTATTCGTGACCTTTGGCAAGCCACAGGAATCAGGAATCTTTTTATTCAAATCAGAATACATACATTGCATCAAGATACAGAAATAGTCAAATTATACATAAACATATTTGAGATATATCACAATATACATATACTGATTTGGGAGACTTGTGTTAAGGTGGTATATTGACCGCTATCACACAAGCCACCCACATTTTAATTTCTCTTAATTTATTTTTATGCAGATAATTTTCATTGAAAGTCTATACCAGCTGATGGAATGTATATTATCATTTAAATTTTTTAAAGAACGTGTTATTTGGGTCTCTAGTTTGTGTGTTTAAATCACTCCGCTTTAAAAAAAATCACCTTACAGAATTACAAATGTAACAATTTTCATATTTTTCAAGATGATAATTTTTTATATAGTTTGAAAACCCCTTGGATACTGTGTGTACTAACCTTATCTTTAATCATATCTGGTGTGTCATTTAGATTAGGAATCAATTGATGCCTTGTACACTGATCCACCTATAGACGAGCAGTCCTAGTTATAAATATGTTGCCCTTTCCTTTTGTGTTATAATCATGTATACTTGAGTTTTGAAAAAGTGGAAAGTTTCTAAAATACACTGGCAATGTCTCATTTTTTAATTTGAATTGAAATTTAAGGAGCTGTAGTTTATATATGTCTTCAAGTTTTAGTAACTTCAAGCCATTAAATATTGGTTCTGAAATGGCATTAAAATCAGCCTTAGTTATGATGCGCAATGCTCGTTTTTGAATAGAGAAAGGTCTATCTAATTTGTATCCCCATGCAAGAAGACAATAATTAAAATGTGGAAGTATGAATGAGTTATATAGGATTAAGAGGACTTTGATTGAAAGGAAACTTTTAGCTTGTTTCAAATGCCTACTTTCTGTGAGATTTTGGTGGAAATCTTCTGTATGTGTTTATCCCAATTCATAATTTTATCTAATGTTAAACCCAATTAATTAAATTCATCCACACAGTCAATTTTTATCTTATCTATTTCAAGAGAAGGAATAGAAACTTTCTTTAAAGGCTTATAGAATAACATAAATTTTGTTTTCGTTATATTCAGAGATAACTTGTTTAACTTCAACCATGTTCTTACATTATCAAGCTCTATATTAATGATTTGAGAAATATCACTGTTTTGATCTTGTTTTTTAGTAAATTTATAGTACTACATAGTGTGGTATCGTCAGCATATATAATAAATTTAAATAAATTTGATGCCAGTGTTATATCATTTATGTAAATTATGAACAAAAGTGGACCTAAGATTGAACACCTGGCTACCCCTGTCGTTCTGTCTAATAAGCGAGACTGCACATTATCAATCCTCAAAAATTGTTTCCTATTATTTAGATAACTTTCAAACGATTTCAGACTTGTGTCCTTATTTCCATAATAGTGTAGTTTTTGTAATAGGATTTTATGGTCTAAGGTATCAAATTCCTTCGATAAATCCATGTAAATGTTTATAGGTACGTCTCCTTTGTCCATTTCATTTAATATTCTGTCAATAAGTTCGTATGACGCTAGTTCAGTCGAGTGGCATTCTCTAAAACCATATTGACTTGGATAGTAGAGTTTATTTGTTTTGAAATAGTGATGAGTCTGCTCGAAAATGACCCGTTCAAATATTTTTGAAATCGCCGGAAGAACAGAAATAGGCCTATAATTTTCAAAGACTTTGGTATCATTCTTGTTATGAATAGGTATGACTTTAGCAATTTTCAGTAAGTCTGGAAAGATTCCTGTTCTTACCACTTGGTTTATTGTGATTTGTTATTGCTTTATATGTTTCTATTTTTATAAACTTTAATATATTAACTGGTAAATTGTCATGACCACAACTGTTTTTAGGTTTAAGAGAATTAATTATACTTAGTATCTTTTCATCTGTCACACTTGTAAACCGGAGTTTTTTTGGGTTTTTTTTGATTTGTTAGGTATTCCACAAAGTTTTTATCATTGGGTACATTAATTTTTGAAGCTTATTTGGGTCCCATCTTTATAAAGTATTTATTAAATTCATCGGATATTTCCTGTTTGTCAGTAATAATGTGACCATCTATGTTAAATGCGTTTGGGAAATTTCTTTTCTTTTTTCATTCTATTTAAAATTTCGCTAATTGTCGACCAAGTACTTTGTATATCATGTTTGTATTTATCAAAAAATGTCTCATAATAGCGTTTTTTGCGTTATTGATATTTGTTTGTGAAATTTTCTTGTAAGTCTGCAAGTTTACTTTGAATATGTTATACTCATTGCTGTCTCTAGGGGTTCTCTTTAACGTTTTTTACATATCATCCGTTCGTTTTATCGATGTTATTATACCTTGTGTGATCCAAGGAGATTTTTTTTGTGTTTATATTTGTTATATTTTACCTTTTTAACCAGCAAATGTTTGTCTAACGCATTACATATGGCGGTGTGGATCATGTTGTATGATTTATTAGGGTCGTTTGACTCATTATTAATAATATGATCACTTAAATTTGCCTCCGCAATTTCTTTTCGAAAATTTTCCAAATAGTATTAATGTCTGGCTCGAGATTGCACATATTTAGGTACTTCATCATATTTTTTACACAAAATATCTAGACATATAAAATATGAAGCATACATCCTCGTTGGTCATACATTCAGAGGGCATGAACATGTCTTTGTCCTTTGTGCTGTGCTTAGGAGTTCCAAAACTACTTGGGTTAGCCCGTCGCAGCCACACCAGTTGCATTTCCTCATTGGAATGCCATATGCCATAGATCATTTCAGGTTGAATACTTTGTATATTCCCTCAGGCTTAAATGTTTTGCTTGACGTCCTTGCGAATTGTTCATAGCAAGTCCCAAATTGAACAACTTGAACATCTTCTGTGCATGAAAAGGTAGAATTTTCCAAATACGCCAGATGGATAGACTAGGCTTTAGGAATTTAGCGCAGCAGATGAAATACACCCGACATGCTTCGCTGAGAGCCAGTATATAATGCATGTCAACAAAACTGCGTGACACGACTTGAACAACATACCTAAGCCGTAGATAACAGAAGGCGAAAACATGTAAGCACAAAAGCTCCTTTCTTGACTCTTCTCCAGTTAGCAGGGACTTGATCAGAAGCATGAACTGATGTGACAGCTTCAATGATTCCTGACAAGTAAATCTGATGCTGACTTGTGTGATCAGTAAGCCACTTACAAATCTGCATGTGTAGTCTCCCTGCACCTTCTTCATGCATCAAGGCATGGAGGTAACCTCCCATTGGACAGTTGACAGGCAGCTGCTGCACGGTCTTGATCTTGTCAAGCACAGTGCTCAGTGTATGAGCCACTGCTTCTGCTAATATATGCTCATGTAACCGCTGGAATGCATTATATTTGAGGTGCACGGGTTGCACTTAAGCAACTTCTATGTACTGGGACTGAGGAGATGCTACAAACTAAGACACATTTTGTCTTGTTGATTTCTTCTTTGAAGACTTGAGTTGTGCCACTTTCATGCACATTCCACCCTTCATAGCTGAAAGGTCTGCATTAGATCAAAGTAAAATCTCCAACTACCCCATAAAAACTGCGTTAGCTCAGTCTGCTTGACATTAGCAAAAGAGCAGGGGTATGTGGCAGCATTAGAAAGATACCCTGCTGCCACTGCTGTCCAATTCATATCAGCTGGAATCATACTTAACTCAAACCTTACCTGGTGCCAAGCAATCTCATATACTTCCCGTTCCATATGCTCAGCTTCTTTATATACATCTAGTGCATCCCTCAGTAAACCCCATAGTCTGAACATAAGATCTTTTCTTACCTGACACCACATTCTGTTTCACCACATTAAGCTTTTTCAAACTCTGCTTTACCTCATTATGACCACACCCATGAATTTGCGAACAAGCATTCATGGTTTGAAGCAGCAGTAATCTTCGTAAAGTTAATAATGTCAGAGTTCCTGTGATTCAAGACAGTAGGCTTGTGATTTCTGTGAGCGATCATCATAATGTCTTCAGCCCTTAAATTGATCATGCAGCATTTGTCTTTCTTGCTGTTCCTGGATATTCGTTCTTATACCTGTTCTGCCTCATATTCACTCTTCATCTTCATATACAAAGCTACTTTGAACCTTCCTTGAAAACAAAATGAATCATGCACTTTTTTTTTTTTTGGTGTGTGTTTTTTTTGGGAGGGGGGTGTTTTATAAAGTGTACACACTGGCAAAATACCTTGCATCATGCTGTTATTTTATGTTACAATCTTTAATTAATTAATTAACCTGCCAAATTCTTTATCTGGTATGCAGTAATAAATTATTTCTCTTCCAGATTAAAAATTTGACAGGTTAAAATGAAATTAAGATCCATAACTGATATATTCAAATTAAACGGTAGACATACTTACACTTCAAAATGTCTTTACATTGAAGAACAGTTGTCAATCAGAAAAATCCCACAAGTCACTGGACTCATGTGACAGCAAAGCTTCAAGTTTCAGTATTATTTAGAATTTTTATATCATATGAAAACAGGGTGGTAATTTGCAGCTAATAGCTCACTCTATGTAACAATCCCAGCTTTGCAGGACAGTCGTCATGACACATAAGTAAAATATGTATAACAAACATTGATAGTCTTTCCGTAAACAAAAATAATCCAGCCATTAGTGTAACTGACAACTAAAAAAATGTCTTGCTTTGCTGATTTGCTTCAACAAGGTGGCACTTCCATAATGTGACTGCAAAAGCAATTAGGTCTGCACAAAGTTACTGACGGACTGCCACACGAAAAACAAACAAATATACGAACAAGTTGCATTGCTGTTGCTTTAAGTTAATTTCCTCATCTGCCTGGTCTCAGCTTGATGCACTTTTGGTACAAAACGAAACAATCATATAAAATGGTCAAAAAAAAAAAAAAAAAAAAAAAAAGCTGAAACAGACAAAAAATATCACAAACATAATTACTTATATAAGCCTTGCAGAAAAAGACAGACAATGGAATCCCAGAGAATATGCAACTTTCAGAATACCAGCACCCATTGAAAATCAAGCCTCACCAACACAAATATTTACCTCTTTTATTATCAGGACACCTAGCCTGCATTATCAGTTATTATTGCTTTATCAGAGCATGAGTCTGTACAGAGCCAAGTGTTTGCCTATGGAACAAAGGTTGATATTCATTAAAATTTACCTCTGCTTCAGCTCTTCAGATGCACTCTCAAGCTGCTTTACATAGCTTTATCCATACCATCTATCAAAAAAACAAAAAAAAAAAAAAAAAAAAAAACAAAAACAAAAACAAAAAACAAAAAAAAAAAGCCCCCGTACAAGTGACATTTTTCCATTTTAAGTGTCGCCGTTATGAACATATTGACTGCAAACACAAAGTCAATGTATTTATGTAGGGTGCATGTCAAATGGTGTATTCACAACTGCAATGAACTCAACATGCAATGCAGGGCTTGTAACTTATCTACGACTTGAGCGCTCTCAAGCAATGCTCGCTGATCATCAGCTTCAAGGTGTAACACTGGTACCATGGTCATGAGTTTGCCAATATTCTGCCAGTGCCCTGAAAATGAGCAAAAGTCAGTCCACTACAGTGGTCCTCCTCTCGGAAGGCCACCCGAAATGCACCAGAAACGTGGCTTATAAGAGGAGTGGCCTCTCGCAATCGCATTATACAATGCAAAATACTACATTTGCAACACGGAGAAGTGGCCTCTCATCAGGGAAGCATACATACTGTACTGCATAAATTTGTTGGAATGTGCGTGGTAACCTATTGATAACTTGTGCACTCACTTTCAAATGACTTGCACAATTACATCAGCTATCACAGTTAACAGGAATTTAAACAATTTTACAAGTGCAGATCTAAAATATTAAGATTTAGGTTACAGACCACAGTTGTGATTGGCTGGTTGCGCATCCCAACGGAGATAGTCCGTAATTGTGAAAATACTGTGTTTTCAGCATGCTGTAGCTTCTGTTTAAATAAACTTAGCTAAGTCAGGTTTACTGCATCGCAGAGTTGCTTCATTGGTGGTCATATAAGTGCACTGTCTTCCAGGCCAGGTGGGAACTTTATGGTGGGGAAGGACAATGATGTGACCCTGGCAAGAGCACAGTTCATACACCTGTATAAAGCTGACATCCAGGTGTTGTTTCGTATTTCAATTATCACAAATTAACGAGCTGGGAATTGTATGACAAAATTCCGTCCATATTTTTCTGACAATTTTATCTGTTAAATGCCGTTCACGGAATTTCAAAATACCAAAATGCTGATTTTTTAGACTGAAAAATGCTAATATGAAAAATAGAAGGATTTATAACTGTAGTCTGTGGCCTAGTAGGGCTAACTCTGTATTTATTGGGACTCACATGGTCATGTTGTTATTCTATTATCGTTCATCAAGCAAGTTCAAAATGGGAAGTCAGTACTTTTTGACAGCTGCCTGGACAATTTTGAGTGATCCTAACAACTTTTACATGGATGGAGCCTGCAAGATATGATCCTGGGACTGTAGATCACAAGGCAAATGGTTCGGGCTATGGTATTGTGTACCTCAGGCCAGCTTATGAAAGGAGAAAAGAAGTTTTACACCCACAGATCGGCCGTGTATATCAAGTTTAACAGTCTCAATTTTCTAAAAATTCATGAAGTATCACATTTATGTCACAAATCATTGTGCATAGACATGTTGCACCTATCAGTGGAACCACACTGCATTAATAATAACAGGATTCGCTGCAAGACATTTAACAAGTGCACAGGCTATGCCTCCTTTGCTGACTGCTTGGTAGATAGATAGCTTCCATAGCCCTTCGTATTTAGCGATACCTCACAGGTACCACACAGGTAATCATAGGTGTGTATGAGAAATTAACAATGCTAATATCATATGAATAAATTATGCTAATCCCATTGATATGAAACTTAGTGACCCTCTGTTTCAAACTTTTAATTTTGTGCCATTGTCATTATAGGCCTACAGCCTCCATTCATATGCAGAGCTGTTTATACAAAATCATGTCAAAGTGCTTTTCCGCACACCAGAAAAAATGTGCATTGTCTGTCAGTAGAGCTGTACAAATCTTAGCTAAAATGTAGATTTCTTTGTTTTTGGTTTTGGTTTTTGTTTCCCCCCCCCCACCCCCACCCCCCACCCCCTTTTATTATTATTATTATTTTTTTTTTTTTTTGGTAGACAAAAGCTTGTCATATATGTGTATCATTTGACTGGGGTAAATCATTTAAAATCAGGCATGCTGACTTTGTTGAGCTGTTGAGTTCATCAGCATATTATTTTCACATAAACGAATGAATTTATATCCATGAATATGGATGACAGCACTTATGAACTGCAAATTTTATAACTTTTACCAAGCTAGTGTACATAGGTGGCAAAACATTTGAACTTCGACATACAACCACATATAATTATAAGAGTTTCAGAAAGTGAAACAAGGGGAAAAAAGTTAGCTTCCATTAAACACTTGCCTAAAAACACTTGCGCCTGATAATTGGATTGGTAATTGGATGCTTATCAAATTTAAAATCAGAGCACTTGTGAATACAAATATGCATTTATGATATTGGAGTAACTGTACAAACTTTTGTCATTTTCTTTCTAATATGTGCACATACACCAGAAACCATGTCAATAAACCACAACTTATACAGTCTACTGCAGAAAAAACGGCATAGCACTATTGGTTTGTGGAAGCTGGATCACCCAACTGCCTTCCTAATGTTCAAACAATGGGCGCGTTAAAATTCCATAATTTTAGTACCAAAAAACATAATTTGCTGAATACTGCTACTCTTATCTGTGACCTACTGGTCTTAAACTGTGCACTTTGATGGGCTTATAATGTTAAAACACTGAAACTGTTCCATTGTCTGCCATAATTCAGATTATATCAGGAAAATACTGCCATAATGACTGGTATTAGGTGCTGACCTGGTGTAATTGATACTCCCCCCATCCGCCATTAATGCCTCAGCAGTGATAGATGTCATATTTTTTGTAAACAAATGTTACGAATCTATCCATAAAAAGTAAAAAAATCACCAATTTCACCTAAAATTTCATAAAATTTTAGCAATATATTCAAATTTGCAGTTAAAATTAAGGGGTGGGGCATTGTAATTTGATCTCTCCTTGTAAGGGCAGGACATGCAGGCAAGTGATTATGGGTTTGCATCATAGCCCATTGTGTATAGTATTCATATTGCACAGAAAAGAATTGATTGGATGCAATTATATAATTTTCCTCAAAATTTTAATTAATTATTTTATTTGTCATAAAAACTGATTTTTCAGATTTAAAGGTTGCTTGCAAAAAAGTTGATATTTTCCTTAATATTGAAGTTTGTTAAAGTTAATGCAAATCCTTTGCAGAAAACAAGTTGTGGCTTCAGTTAAACAAGTTTTAAAAATTTTGATAAGTCTATTAGGTTACAGACCACAGTTGTGATTGGCTGGTTGCGCATCCCAACGGAGATAGTCCGTAATTGTGAAAATACTGTGTTTTCAGCATGCTGTAGCTTCTGTTTAAATAAACTTAGCTAAGTCAGGTTTACTGCATCGCAGAGTTGCTTCATTGGTGGTCATATAAGTGCACTGTCTTCCAGGCCAGGTGGGAACTTTATCGTGGGGAAGGACAATGATGTGACCCTGGCAAGAGCACAGTTCATACACCTGTATAAAGCTGACATCCAGGTGTTGCTTCGTATTTCAATTATCACAAATTAACGAGCTGGGAATTGTATGACAAAATTCCGTCCATATTTTTCTGACAATTTTATCTGTTAAATGCCGTTCACGGAATTTCAAAATACCAAAATGCTGATTTTTTAGACTGAAAAATGCTAATATGAAAAATAGAAGGATTTATAACTGTAGTCTGTGGCCTTTAGGCCATATAGATACATCCACTCACAGATATTAGTACTTAGTAGATTTATTAGGACACAATATTATCACCATTCTCGACAAGTAAAAATTTAAAATCACTCCTGTCAAAAAGGGGAATTAATACAATACCCGTGTGCAATGTGTAGCTGAGCACTGCTTGTCAACCTTCTCAGTAAAGGTGTTCGAGTTATCCTTGCTATTGAATCAGCATTACTTGATATAGATATGGTGCAAGGCTTTGGTCTGAAAATTAAGATGGGGTAAAATTTAATGAAACACAATTTTATTAAAAATCAACATTACTTTTGGAAATGAGGGGGGGGGGGTACAATGATGTTAGCAGATGCATTGATGTTTATCTATGGGGTACTGGTTCATCAAAGTATGTCACAAATAAAACAGTTTTATTGTATGTACAAAATTAGATATATGAAAAACATACTGTATGACATTTAGTTTTCATGATGTCCAGTCACAGGCCAGTGTACACATCATTGGCACCCTCATATGTGTGACATCTTGTCAGGCGTTTAATATTGTTAACGTATAAATAAATAGTACAAAACCACCGACAGGGTATGTTTCAAATTTATTTCTCTTCCATCACTCATATTTATGTGTGCCCCCCTCTTAAATAGTGTATGTTCATTCGTTTTTTTTTCTGGAATATGCCCACACAAGGCACCCCAGTAAATCATCCTATTATCGCCCAAAATAGTGCACAACTGCCATCTTTCTCAAATCGCCTGGGTACATTTTTTCAAGTATCAAAGTAGCGAGTGGTATCCTGTTTGTTTTTATTTGATATGATATCTGTAGAAAAACTGGCCATTTTAATTTTTCGAGTTAAAGTTTTATTTTAGCACCATTCAAGCCTAAAACAGGGTTCCACAGGGGTCAAGCAGGTGCGATAACATGGACTTACGCTTGGAATCATATTGCCATCAAAATTGCCAGTCAGACGTCTAAAAATAGGACAAACATTTGAAGAGTTATTTATATGTATGTATGTATGTATGTATATATATATATATATATATATATATATATATATATATATATATATATATATATATATATATATATATATATATATATATATGTATGTGTGTGTGTGTGTGTGTGTGTGTGTGTGTCTCTCTGTGTCTGTGTGTGTGTGTCTGATATGCTGCATGTGCTGTGTTGCATTATTACCTGTTGCAGGGCGGTATTTGTTTGGGTGTCTTTCATGGGTTTGCCTCGCTGCCCATCTTGATGCTTACAAATTTGCTGCCAGGAGATGCATGCAAACTGTACCCTGCTGGCTTTAGGGTCCCAGTGTGGTATATTATGGGTTGTGTCTGTAACGAATAAAGGTGCCTCACAAATACATTTTCCAGAACGACAGAACCGGTTACCAGTCAGGAAGCATCTAAATGACTGTGAAAGATGATTGTATGTACCACCAGCACGCTGCTATGCTTTATGGAGAAATTATGGTCTGTGAACTCTAATGTAAAGCATGGAAAGATAAATACTTTTCAAATATTGTTAGACCACCCAAAGATATAAAGTGACATCTTTATATCAAATAATCAACCTTGTGCTAGACCAAATAGTCAATTCTGCTTATAAGCATACCTCGCTTGCATGTTCTTTGTTTGAGTCTTCTCAAGTCTCTTCAACTTGTTCAGCATTAACTGGCCCAGGTTATCACCTACACAAAGAGTTACCACTTGCGGGTGCTCAATGATACGCAATTTACATGAGACCTAAACTGCTGGCTCAGAAAAGTAAGCTTGGTATTAGCAACAGTATCGGAATTGTATGATATACTTGCTAGCAACATACATGGAAATTTCTACCACTTTCTGCTATAATTCGTGACAGATGTAAAGCTTGCAGTTTAACTTTAAAAAGACAAAAAACAAAAAACACAAAATTACTGGGAAACTTTGTGCAAAACTATGGGCATCATAACATTGTCTTATTGGACAAGGACTTTGACATTTGTCGGATTGAGGTGTGCAAATTATCATTCATTTTAATTTTTTTACAGAAAGTAAACATGCATGATTCGTCAGCTCCAGCAGGGATTGGCATTTTGGCAGTGACTACATCCATTTATCAAACAATAAGGTAAGCTAGTTACATGGAAATGTGGTGCTTATCAAAATATAAATATGAATTTGTGTTATATGCCAAATAAGCTGTGAAACACTACAGGTAAAGTGGTTAATTAATTTTCCCCATAGAACAAAAACATAAATTATAACATGAAGCACCCTTTGTACATGCTGCTCTTAAAAGAAATCTAAGGAAGAAAACAGTTCCTTTTTATGTTTACAGGTCAAACTAGCACCGCAATAAGGATCAGGCTGCTTATAATTGGCAGCATAAGAAATACACAGATCTCCATTGTATGTAAGAATTATTTTTTTAAGAAAGGTGAAAAATTGTTAAGCTTATGCCGATTTTATGTCTAGTAGAAATCATTCTTATCGTCAAAATGGAAAATGCAAATCAAATATTTTTTTTTGCTGATATTTTCAATCAGTTTTTTTTTTATATTACTGTTGACACCTCCGACCACACTACAGTTGGTGCAGCTCAGTCAAAATTTTGATAATATATTCTGTTTTTTTCTTTTTGCCTGTCGAAAGGTATACAGCTGCTATACCACCCTCTTAAAGTGTAGAGATTTGGGGATATCGCTGTGGGGGACCATTAATCCATTGCATTTGTGCTGATGGTTCTTTCATGAGCTTTCAAGAGTATGCCTCATAAATTTTTATTGTCCAAACCTAATTGCTATGGCGTACCCCCATGTGCAGCAAAAAAATATTATCTTACCTGAGCAATAGACTCCAGAGAGTCACAATTGACAATGCCTGTAGCACATGGTTCAGGTAAAAAGGGGTGTACCACAGGGATTTATTTAGGGTCCCATTTAATTTAGTATTTTTATGATATGACATCAGCCACAATTGCAAACTCTATAATTATGCTGATGACAACTCCATGAGTCTTGCTGACAACACTTCGGGTAGTGTAGTTTCTACTCTTGAAAAACAGAGTTATATTGCTTTGGACTGGTTTGATGAGAACAACATGACGGCTAACCCAGAAAAAATTCAGGCTATTTCATCAGCCAATTGATTACAAAGCCTACAAATTGAAGGTAATTTGGATTGCATAGAACTCCTAGGCATCCATCTAGACAGCTATCTGAAAATGTATGAACTCATCTTATGTAAAGAAACTCAGACTTCGGGCTATGGCCATTGAAGTATACAAAGTTATCAAACGCATAAGTCCACCTGTCTTTTGTGATGTGTCTAAAATCGAAGAGAATGTTTATGATTTCTGGGGTAATTTAATGCTGGAACTTCCAAAGTTCAATCCTATTTACTACGGAAAAGGTTCCTTCAGATATGAAGGGACTCAAGTTTGGAACCTTCTACCCTCTGATATTTAGGAATGCTATACTGGCAACAATTTAAACAGAAAATGAATGGATGGCATGGGTGTCAGTGCTCACTTTGTATTTATACAAATTTACATCACCCAAGTGAAGAGAGTGCCGGGAATGGGCCTCTCAACTTGTCTGATACAATTATTTTCTCAGTTTACCTTATTACATATTATTAATGTCTTTTTAAATGCAATACAGTTTTCGATATAGTAATTGTTTACATTTTTGCTGCTTTTATTTTATTTACCTACTGTTATTTGAAACCTGGTCGACATAAGTAGCCTCTGGCTAATGTTCACTGTACGAACCCCAACTGTAATATAGCTATGTCTATGTCTATTCACACACTTCAAAAATGATCACTTACTTTGATCTTTGACCATCCCTGTTTCACAAATGTTTTAAAAAGAAGTAAATGGTAGAACTCAAAGTGGTTAAAAACAGTGCGTCCTCTAAGAAATGATATTAACCTTGGCACCAATAACAATCAGTAATTTACTATGTTAAATTCAAAATCATAACATTTGTCATATAATTTATCATAAATTTTCTGTTAACATTACATCCAAAAGTGAACACCCCGTGTCGTTCTTTGGGGCTTCCTTTAACTGCAAATTATCAGGTCATATTTATGAAATATATTCTCAAAAATATTTCCCGTTGATGATTAAGAGGTCATGAACATAACCAAATGTGAACTTGAAATATTTGTCATCAAATTTTTTCTCTTTGACAGCTTTACGAAACTGCTAATCCTTTATTTTTCTCTCTCAATACATCTTTTCAAATCAGCATGAGGAATAGTAGTTTCTAAAAGGGGAGAAATCTCAAGATGAAATCTGTTTATAAGGTATATGATTATATGTACCATCCAACTGTTCCAACACGATCTTGAAATTAGACAAAATCCAAAATCTGTTTATGCATAATGGTTGTTTCTATGTGACCACAGTCATTAAACCAAAGTCCCTGTACCTCTTTAAGCCTTTGGACGAGAAAAGAAACAATGCTTTAGTTGAACAGTTGAATACGGCCAATTTTACTTTTTGTGCGGCAAACACATTTTAAATAAAATTTATGTGCAAGTGGTATATTTGTGAAAATAGAAACCAAGGTCCATTTTTTTATTGCCACATGAACAAAAACGATAAGGCATTAAGAAAGATGTATTGAAGTAACAGGCTACTTAACTCACAAGTAAAAAATGTGTACAAGCAGAAAGTACCAATTCCAACTGGCTTCCATTCATATAACGAATATGTCATGGTTCTACACGGGAACCATTTTAATGTTGTAATACAGGAGAGACCTTACAGTCATTGTATCGGCTGTCATGTTTTTTTTTCTTTATTTTGGGATACAGCAAATGGCTGATTGGTTGCCCTAATGATGCTTAGATTCTGTAGAAAAAATATGCACGAACTGCACTCATAAACCAAGTAATGCAGTAATTTACCTCAATGTGTCTAAGTGCAGTGTTCTTATGGAATACGGACTCGGAAATATCATTTCATTAATTTACAGAAAAGGTGATAATTCATTGAGTGGCTGTTTCATCTGCATTGAAACAGAGGGAAATGTATATCTGTTTTTAATGTATTTGTTCAGGAAATCATGTTGTTGGGGTATTGAAAAATGTGCCTATGCAAGTTTTGACAAACATGATTTCTACATTGTAAAAATGGGGAAAAATCAGAGAACTAGAACATTTAGTTCATAATATATTCATTTTGTTGTGGAGAAACTTATGAAAAGTATATTGCATCATGTGTGAAGGGAATATGATCAAAGGTTTAAAAAATGCATTGCCGTGCATATACATTGGTGTTCCCTCTTCTCTACCCTCTGCTATTACCAGTCACTATATATTTTCAAAACTTCGATATAGTTTCGCAAAATCAGTAGCACCTCCCAGTAAACAGTCAACAGTGAACGGTCATTGTCTGTCTAGTTTCAGTGATGTGTTGATTGCTCCTTTGTGTTTGATCTAGGAAATAAAGGCCACCATTGTATTCATCAAATGAAGAACACACCATCAGCACACAAGTTGATAAAATATTTTTACCAGTAATCGTGCAGGCTGTGCACCAATTATTACAATGAGGTACACATACACCAGGTCTAGATATAATTTCGCAATATCGGTAGCACCACCAAGTGAACAGTGATGTAGACTCAATCAAGCCACATTACAAACATTGATCAAGGCAAACATTTTGTAATTCAGGACAAGAAGTCGAAATTCAGTGACATACACACACATTCGTAACAAGTACAGATAAATTACAGGACAACTCGATAGATATTTTATAATGTATATGTCTTCGAAGATTTCCTTTGCAATTAAAAATGATTCCGTGACTGGCTTAGGAGACAATATTAAAGGACTCTCCTTAGAAAAAGGAAATCATTCAAAAAGTTGGTGGAGCATGACATGTTGAACAATACAATACTGCCTATTTTGAAATGTACCTAGCCAACAGTTGTTGTTTAGTCAACGATACAAATTGTTGACTCAAGGATTGATAGCTGATGGAGAGCTAAAAATATAGACTATGGACTATAACAAAATTCCAGTTGACAGACAATTCAGTTCATGGAAAGGTTCAAATAGGATGTGTGGTATACCCGTTTTTCATATTTACTTTTATGATTCTTAACATAAGATACTCTTTCTAATGCAAATATACATCGAATGTACACACCTTTTGATTCTTTTTGTGATGGGTCAGATTTGTGGGCTGAAATGAGCAGCAGCTGATTTTGGCTTCAACATGCCGCATAACAGTAGTTACTTACCACTTCAAAGCCTTTATAAAATTAATGGTCATTGTCTGGAAGGTTTCAGCGATGTGTTGATATCTCCTTTTTGTTTGTTCCAGGAAATGAAACACATCATTGCATTCATCATACGAACAACACACCATCAGCTGAGAAGCTGATAAAATGTCTTTAGCAGTAACCGTGCAGGTTGCTTACCAGTTATTACAATGAGGTACCCACACAATACATTAGCTATAGGTTCGTTATTTTTAAAAAGTTTGAAACAATAAATTGCCTTTTCCGGTAGTGGCGAAACGTATGGAATGAGCTTTTACAAACAGATGATAAGCTAATGTTTCATGGAATTTGCTTTGTAGAGTGGCCCTGAGTTTCACTCTTTCTCCCGTAGAACTCCTGTTTTATTGGCGATGTGCATCTAAGCATCCATTGCAGGATAGTTTGCCCACAAAGAAGTTCCTATTTTCATGATCTATCATCAGTTAAACTTTTTCAATATACCAGGCTGTGAATCAAATAAATCAAGTTTGAGCAGGATCATCTTAATTATGAATAAGAAAGCAGCATGAAGGGGTCAATAAATATATATCTGTATTGCAGATTAGGAAATGTATCACAATTATGAGTAAAATGTAGCTTGCTTTTATATACATTTTAGAACAATGGTGTGGTTTAATCTTATTTTAATTGGCTTGAAGGTGGTTTGCGACACAAGTCAATTGCTTTTCATAAACTGGTTCTATAGTTCACAGATACCTCCTTACTACAAACATATTTTACAACTCGGTATTCATGGGTACAATGGGGATTGCATTGGTTTTAAGAAATTAACAAAATAAAATTCAAATGAAAGAAATAAAGAGAAATTGCAAAACTAGGTAAAAATTAAAATAAAAATAACACCATGCTTGCCATATTTTTTCAAACACGTTTAAACTCCCTAGCTGTGGATATAAGTGTAAGGCAATAACATCTTCTCGATTGGTAAGAGTATTGTGAAGCAGGCAGCAGGAAACTGATTCTTTCCACGATCTGCACGTACACGTAGGACCATCAGTAAAATCGTGTTAAACAAAACATGGTGTGGCATGCACCGCTGCCAGCACACTTCGTCCATAGACGTATGGTCGCATATGAGTAACATATTTAGAAAGTTATTCTTGACTTTTTCAAAGATCAATCCCTAATACAAGATATTGATATTATGTGAAAAAAAAAGTATTTTGGTAGACTGCTTTGTCTCTGAAGGAGATAACTTATGGTATAATTGCATGCAAATCAAATTCAGATGTGAAACCGTGTAATGTTGAGAAGCTGGCGGAAGTTGGCGGAACCCACCAGGATACAATGCAAACCTACATTTCACATAGATACAAAATCCTGCACAGTTTCATTGATTACAACTTCTTGACTATTTATCAGACATTGCATTAAATCCACTGACGCAACTCTGTGACCTTTATTTGTTACGGTCACAAAGATACCATCCCACCTTAGTTCTCACTTCAACACTTACTACTACGGATTTACCTTAGTTCTCACTTTAACGCTTACTACTACGGATTTTCCACACTTTGTGTTCACTTCTGAGCATGATCGCGCACAAGCCGACATCACACAAGTTGCCATGCAAATTTAAGACTAGACCAAGACCACATGGTATTTTTTGCGGGATGCAACGTGTTTATCGCAGTATGCAAAATACAAACTGTGTTTATTACAGCATAGAAGGTAGCGTGGTGTGTAGTCTTCATCGGTGCAGCATGTGGTAATACTGGGGAGAGTAAAGGTAAGCTGCATTACTTCAAGGCGCATATTATGGAGAGTTCATATAAAATATCATTTTCCAGTATTCCAGCTCAAGTTTCAGTGAAATATTGGTTCGTTTTGATGAAAGTAATGGATGCAAGTGATATTAAAAGGCCAATGACAAGCAGTAGTCGCATATAGCTACTGCCACAAAATATGTATCGTTTTAATGCCTTTAGTTTCTAAAAATGCAGACAGTACAGAATCTTTGTAGTAGTCGTTGTAACCATTAGCAGAGCAAAACATTTAGATTAAGAAATTATTACTCAAAGGATACTCATAATGTACAAATATGTATGTAATTAGTTTCATGATAATTTGGTCATACCTGCTCAAAAGCCCTTCACACCACGTGTTTCGGCCGCACAACTTTTACATTTATACCATGAAGTATGTTTTAGTCTGGACAATTTAAAAACGACGTTCGTATTGTGTTTTGGCTATTTCAAAAGCATTTGGTCAAGTTTGGCTTTATGGATTGTTGTACAAATTAAACAAAAATGGTATTCCCGGAAATTTATTAGATAAGTTCTCTAATTATCTGTGTAATCTTTATCAGCGTTTTGTTTTAAGAGGGCAGGCACACAGTTGGGCTTAGGCTTGTACAGGGGGTTCATGAAGGAACTGCCTTAGGGCCACTAATGTTTCGTACATACATTAGTGACATTTTGACTTTGCTACGCGTAAAGTTTAAAAAGGTGCGTATGATAATTGCTCTTCTTTATATATTTATAAATCCTATCACCACAGCCGATGCATCTACTATGTTTTTAAACAGACTCCATAATTATTTCCCACAAGTCAAACCCTGCTAACCATCCTCCTATTCATGTTGAACAACATTTGTTACAAGATGTGCAAAAGACACAGATGTCTAGTTGTTAGATTATATGCTGATATGATATGGTATGGGCCTATTGATCAAAAATTGAATAAATCTATGAATTTGGTCAATATCATGAAAGGTTTAAAGTTTTGTTAAGACAGAGAATCTGAAAAGATTATTTAATTTATTTTGTCCCGCCTATTCTCGTATATGGCTGTCTATTGTGACGTGACTGCACAGTATCAGAGGAATCAATATAGGAAAGTGCTTCATTAGCACTGCTCGCATTGTCATGGGCACAATGTTTGGAGCTCACAATGCCAAATGTTACGATGAAAGCGGGTGGCAAACTATAGCTAAACTGCGAGAAAATTCTAACTTATCTTTCGTACATAAATTCAAGAATAATTTAGCACCAGATACACTCCGCACTTTGATAACTAGTATTCCTACATCTGATAATCTGGATATAAATATTGTATAATTAGAATTATTTAAGTTCGGTGGGAATTTTCATCTATTCAACAAATAAGTTTTTATTTAAGCACATGCCAGTTAAATTCTCATTTGCGAAAAATTGATGTGAAGAACACAATCAGCAACATATTTTTGTAGCTAAGCATCTGAAGACAGGTAGCATTATTTCTTTTCTTTGTCTTTTCTTTATAATTATCAGGCCAAAATAACATACTGCAATTGTTCATTATAACTTTTTTGCCCAGCAAACACCAATATATTCTTCTACACACTGTTCATTATGGGAAATTTGAAATTGTTTTTGCAGCGGTTGGCGAGTTTATTACTGAAAGTGGATGCTTCAAACCAGAAGGGGTTTAGTTAAGATGTATTCTACATTAATCATATTAGATATTTCAAACTAGCATGCAAGTTGCTTTTCATTATATGCATATACCCTATTCCTCTAAGCGATATATACACGTGTACTGCCAAGTTTGGTCCCTGGGTACTCAGCATCTTTCTGTGGTATAGCCGACCATGTACTCTTCTTGCCTGTTTTGCTTATGTTGACTTTCTTTTTTTTTTTCTATTTTTCTGTGTGCCTAGTGTTTTCCTGTGTTTTGTCTTCCTCCCGCAAGAGGAATTTATTTAAGGCTAAGCCCTCATTTTCATTCGTTTATTGTCAATTTGTGGATAATATCGTGTGATATAAGTTTGTTTATTAAAATCTGTTTAAACCAAACGTTATTCAAAGCACAAGAATTGAGTTTCTGCCAAGGTATGACATGACGAATTGAGGGACACCATAAATATTCAATATGTACAACTGTAACACTGGAAACGTTTACTTGAAAGAGGTGCCAATCGTCGCTCATCATCAGGGACAATCCAAGAAATTATCTGAAAATTTGACTGTATATGTCCCTTATCGTAATCGAGAATTTGTTGCTACAGTCTCTGCTAATTATTTTGTCCGCTATGGTTGTGAATATCTATCCCTGAAATTACACATTGACTATTGGCATCCCTGGCTTCATAATACTTATGAAGCCATGTAAGGATACTTGTCCTTACATTTGAAACGCTTTGTTATTGAGTTTTGAATTTAGTTTTGTGTATGATTTAGTGTGCTCATGTCTGGTATAATCGATAGATGCGAAATTTGAGTGGGTATGGATAAAGCATGCAAGGATGGTTTCTCCAGGTCTATTCTGACACTTAAGCGATATTTTAGATGGCTAGGTCGGTTGATGAAGGGTTTTTGTCACAGTCCTCATTTTTTATTCATGCATTGAAGGACAAGATTCCTGCCTTTTAAATTTCCAATCAAATCACGCCACGATAAAGACTTCAATGTAAGTCGACAAATAATAATTCTGCTCCTCTTGTCCACCTCTGAGATTTCAGAAAGTTTCAACAGACATCTTTAGCTATTTCACTTTGTAACCAATAGAGAAAGACAGCCACACAATCAGACGTTTTAAGTGGAAACGGTAACTGCATTGCCAACAAGGCTAACAAGGACAATACTCCCAAAGAACGAAAGAAAATATATAGTTATGGGGCTGCATCTCAGAAGAGCCTTAGAAAACACTTTTGTGGACATGAAAGGGTACAAGCATAAAACATATATTGGATTGATGAGCAATTCCTCTGAATTCAGAAAAGCTATGTTGCCACTCTGGGGAAACGATTTAAAGTGATTCTGTGGATGATTTTATACGGTAACTTTTTTTTGCGAAAAAAAGAAAAATTATGTTGACAAAAATTTAGAAATTATGCTAACAAAAAACCATTATAGAATACCTTCAACAATGAGAATTTTTTATGTTTTTGATAAAACTTAGGTGTCTTTGACTGGCAACTACTATTTGTGTAACATGACTTTCATGTCTATTGCCTAATTTGCATAAATCAAACATGGCCGACACCAAATCCTTTCTTGGGCCTTTTTGTGTATTTCATCATTTAATAAATGACCCTTTTAGGCTGTTCAACACTTAATAATGTTCAATTCCAATGTGCTTAGCACAATTCTTTATTCTTCAGAGAAAAAATGTCATTGAACATTTCAAATATAGCATGTAATCATGTGATTGTCCCTGCAAACCATCAAAAGTCAAGTTTGAAGATAAGTGAAACTTGCTACCCAGAACAGAATTTGTTGCGTCCTGACCCCAATCTTTGCACCTGGATGCAGATTTTATGTTTCATAAATGCAATTTTAGAGTATTCAGTAGTGCTAACAGTCAACATTTCTGTACTTTCATATGCTAAGCAAAATGCTAATCAATCATAAAACATGCTAATCACTCCTAAAAAGACAGTGAAGCACTGTGGCTATATCATGTCCGCAGCTAACATTTTATAGCCATTCTTTAATGGTCAAAATAACTAATACTTCATCACAAGCTGTTTAGCAAGATGCTAATCAAAAAGAAAATTAAGGTACACACTACAGCTGTAATATGCAGACACAGATGACACATCAAACTGTTCAATGTTTTGGCATACTAATCACTGTCTGGATCAACTTTTTGGTTGCCTGACTGAAAGCTTTCACACACATCAGGTGCTACATATTGTAGTTGCTTCATATCAGCTAGAAAGACTGAGCCCCAGCGAAGATGATTGTAATGGTCAGATGCTGCCATCCAAGGTAGAACTTCAGTAAATGAGGACAGGTACAGTGACCAGTTGCCATCCCGCAATGCTCTTGTAAAGTGAAGCAGAATTGACACTAGATGCATGTACTCCCGTCAGAAACTGAAACTGGCATTATCCTTGTGGGACTCCTCAAACTCGTCCAAGAGATTATCCAGCTTTTGTAATTTGGGCAACATCTCATGCAGTGACATTACTGCAGCATTACTATATTTATTGACAAAGCCTTGTGCAAGCTGACCAGCCAGCTCTGTGACTGATGTTGCAAGTTGCTGCTGTCTGTCACCTAACCACTCTACAAAAGCTGGCCACAAGATCCGCCACAGGGCTTCATATGTGAGTTTGTGTGCACGCACAACCCTGTTCCACAGGGAGCCCTGAAGGATATTGTCAGCTGTATTTTCTCCATATACTCCACTTTCTACCCAAATGTCTCTTAAACCAGAATCAGCCATGTATTTGCCAATCACCTTAGAGAAATTCATTTCAATATGGAAGCATCCCATCATGACAACCAAGTTTCTATATTCTTCTGCCTTAAACCCCTGTAACATTTTTGTTTTGCAGTACAGCTGCTCGTCAAAAGTGATAACTGTGAAAATCTGATTAAAAGCAGCAGTCATTTTTGACACCTCTGAATGACAGGCCAGAGGATATCAAAGTCATGGGCAGGTGCATTTGTGATTGGCATTGGACCAATGGCTGCTAAAGCAGGATTGACATTGGACAACTGTTGATTAAAACCTGTCCAGGCAGGAACATCCTGATCATCAGGTTCCTGAAGCCTTGCTAAAATCCTAGCCATGTCTTTAGCTTTTGCCTCACGTGTGACTGCAGCATCAGATCTGTACCAGATCTTTTGTACAGGTTCTGGGAATGAGGGTTCAGCTTTATTTGCACCAATAGGAGATGGCATAATGGCTTGAAAATCATCAGGGAAAGACACAGATTTTGCCGATCTAGGATCAACATTTAGCTCCGGTGTCACATCTTTGCAAACGCTCTTCTGAAGGCAACTGTTTGTGATGCATGAAAAGTGCCTCTCCCATCAAGGATCTCCTCAATGATGTCAATGTTATCATTTGCATACCTAATATAACCGAAATATTGAGCATGAATGCAATTACCATTACGCTCGCGTTCAAGTTAACAAACGCCAAACAAACCAACGTTTCCCAAACACTTTCAGTGAAAGTCAAACGTTTTGCAAACACGTAGCAAGCACCTTACAAACACTTTCCAAACACTTTACAAACACTTTTCCAAACACTTTGCCGAACGCGTTTGGTGAAAGCCGAACGTTTCCAAACACTTTTCCAAACGCTTTCAAACACTTTACACTATGCGGCAAAAGTATGTGATACATCCACATATACACTTGTAATCTAATTCCAATGACAAGAATATTTTGAACAAGTGTCTAAAAAGCTTATCAGCACCTAAAAATCCCAACAACATTAAATGAAGAATTAAGTCTTTAATTAATTTTAGTTGAGTTAGACACTTGGGTAAACGTATTTGGATCGTGCTTTATATAAATATATACAAGCTATAATGCTGGATAAGTGCACATTTACATGTAGGTACATCATATATTGCTGGACCTGTTGAAAATACGTTTGGAGATTCTTCATCATTTAAATGGAAGTGTTTGAAATGCATAGTGTTTGAATGCGTTTGTGAAGGTGTTTGAAATCGTTCGGGTAATTGTTCAACGTGTTTGAACGTATTTGGAGAAGTGTTCGGCAGCTTTGTGCAAGTGTTCGAACGTTTTGTAAAAGTGTTTGAGGTTTTTCCAAACACTTTACAAACACATTCCAAACATTTTCAAACGTTTCCAAACACAAGCCAAATACCAGCAAAACGCGAAAAAAGCATTTGGCTGTTAACTTTTAGCTGGGCGTAACTGTAGATGTGCAACCTCATTACAAGGACCAGAAAGTGCATCGGTTCTTGGGCATGGCATGCAACTATGAGTGTCTTGGTTAAAGGCAAAAACATTTGAAAAGGAATTCAAGTAGATTTTTTGTTGAAATTTTTAGTATTCGTTTCATATTTCCATAATCCGTTTATTGTATGTTTTCTTAATTTTCAGGAAAATCTTTGCAAATGTTTTCCCCAAAGTACCAATTTGCTTAAAAATCTCTCCAAGAAATGACTAGAGATTGTTGGAGTTTGCTTGGTGCTGCACTGTTACTACTTTGTGCGTAGCTGTAATGGTATATGACTGTTTTAAAACCTTAAGCTGCATTCCGCTCAAACTTCCTTTGAGTGTTTCTCATATAAAGCTCTAGAGAGGCTCTTTACAAGAACTGACTTTATAATTTCTTGATTTTTTTACAGAACTATTTATGGACCCTGTGTCCTATCACTGAAAAGACTACCATGAATTTCAAAATTTATTTGTCCACTAGTAAGACAATGTTAACATGTATTTGCTACAATTTTCTGTCCTTTTATTGTGTGCCGCGAAGCCTTGAATTGTGGAATAATAGACCTAAAATATGTGTAATATAGTAACATTACGTTATATATCTGGGTGGAAGGTATGTATCCGTTTAAAGACTAGATTCATTTAAGATGTGTTTACACACACACACACACACTTGTAGGTATATTATGTACTTTACGTATGTATACGTGTGTGGCTGGGTTGGGTGTACATATGTGGCATTCGGACATGTGATGTCTAGTCGTACTCTTTTCCCCTCTCCCAAAATGACAGGCAATAATAATGATGATGATGGTGATGATGATGATAATAATATTAATGTTTTTTACTTGAGTATTGTTGTCTAGAGCCACTTCCTAGTCTGTGTCATCCTATTCTGTAGTCCAAACTCTTTACGCCCCATAAGCTCACCTGTCACTGTCTAGTAAAATTACCTGTATAATACTAAAAGTACTATTGTACATATTTATTTCTAATGAAAGGAATATTAGCAATTTAATACTATCTATAAATATGTGTACCCCTGAATATACTGCACAACTGTGTCTAATTTATCGCCCCTTAATGCACAGAAGTAATACCTGCATGGCACGTGAAAATATAATGTTGTTTATGTCATTAAAATTCACTTCAAAATAAACTTGGTGCACAGCTGCTGTTCTATGCTTGGCAGCAAACATGTGTGTGTGCCCAGAGGTCCATGTGACTTTGGTTAACAAAAGTTTACCAGGCTAAGACCTTGCCTTGACGCCAACACCTCAGGTTTAGGGCAAAACCTATTTTAGTGGTTTGCTGAGAAGGTATTGGGAAGTCTGTTCCCATTATTTTTCATTATAACTGGCACCTAAAAACCTTATGTCGAAATATTTATTAGGTATACAAAATTCGTGGAAGTAAACCCAAGCATATAGGTGAAATATATATATATATGTATTTATATATATATATATATATATATATATATATATATATATATATATATATATATATATATATATATATATATATATATATTGTCATCTCAGGTCCAAAGGTCCTGTTAATTTTTGAAGCTGAACTTACGATTTCACAATGTCATAGAATGTCAGCCTTGAATAAAATAGCTTACCTCACACGATCTAAATATCAATTAAAATCGGCACATTTTTGTGATTGAGAGCTGTTAGACTTCCTCATCTCCACTGTCGTTCAGTGGTTCACATACGTGGAAAAGTTGGGTGTTATAACAGCTGTTCATGAGCATGTGGTTGCTTAGCTTGCCAACTGTGTGTCCAAACAGGATATCCTGGGTTCTGCTTCCTACTTGCATTATATATACCTACGTGTGTGGAGGCCGAAAAGGAGACCAAATTTGCCAAGCTTGAGAATATCTACTCTACGGGAAAGATATAGTTTGGTCGTATGTGCATTACAGCGTAGCCCACTAAACAGGTGGCGCTGCAGTTGCTTCTGTGTCATTATCATACTATGCGTGTGGAGTGATTTAATGATCAAATCAGATATGACTGCTACTTAAAACATTTGACTCATATGTTCCTAAAATTTTCATTGGATACTGCATTTGGATTTTTTTCCAGAAAATGAAAGCGTCTTTATTTTTAATTATATTTTGTCATATAATAAAAACAATTTGCATCCAATTGGGGCAAGATAGTAGGCCTGTGCAAAGCAACATGTAGGTGAACTTTCTGTAAAAATACAGAATTCATGTCGTGCAATGCAAATCACTTTGCAAATCCACAGGTACCGAATCTGAACGAAATGGACGTTCTCCTGATAGTAATATCAAATATCGATTGAGGTTCACCCATCAGACTCTCATGTCAGGTAAAATCAGTTATGCATGGTGACTGGATCGATGTGACAAAGCATTCATGTAAAAGCAACAAACCACTTCCATATTATATATACACTACATATCTACATATGACGAAAATTCAATTGTCAATTAATACGATATTTCATATGTAATACTGAAATATTCTTTTCCGTGCATGATACAGATATCCAATATAAATAAATGTAATAAAAAAATAAGCAATCTGCATTATTAGGAAACCTGACTACCTGTACCTGAGTAGTGTTTCGTTTGCCGCGCACATGGAAGAAGGAACGCTAAAATGAAATACCTTGCATTTTGGCCATCATTATTGTATCGCTAACCAGATAAGAAATTTTATTTCAATCACTTTCATGCACTTTTTAGTTTTCCTATATTCCAACCAGGTTAAGTAGATTTTAAATACTGATCCCGCGACATTTTACATTTTGTATTTTATAATTATGTGTTAAATTAAAAAAGCCATTGAGTCCATGAGACAGTAGCTGGTATTTTTTAAAAACGAGTATTATTATTTATTAGAAATAATGAATTCAAATGCCATTATTTTCAGTATTTTTTAATTTCAATATAGACAGACGAATGCGGCATGAGTATACGTATCACGATAGTGCATCTGTGCCCCAGTATTATGAGCATACAATCAGTTTTGACACATAACCATGAGAATAACAAAACTTCTTAAGAGGCGCCCTTTTCAATATTCATTTTAACGAAGATGTTCCCAGTGTGGTAAAAGTATTCAGGTGTTATTGTAAGTGAAATGAAGGCCCAATAGTATATACCAAAGAGTAAAACTCGCTGGCACTCATCGACAAGAAAAACTTTGTTACAAATGCCAAAGCCACAAGGATGGATATTTGTAGCCACCATTCACACATCCACGCAGCAACACACACACACACACACACACACACACACACACACACACACACACACACAGATTCACCCCCATGGAATGAAGATCCTAATATAAACGCAGCTGTTGTTTCATTCTTATCATTTGTGTAAACAGATATCACGCCCAAGGACAGTTCAGTTCTTTTTTTCATTTAATACATAAGCCACTTCAACAGAAAATAACACAAATGAAATTCTGTTCATACATACATAAAGAAAATCACAGAGCTGTTAGACGCTCAACTTCTGATTTTGTAAATAAATTGAAGACTAAAACAAACCGCTAGTGATGCTACCTGTCATTTATTTTTCAACAGTTGTGATCAGCAAAAATGTAAAAACTTAATCAAAGTGCCCCAAGGAAGCTTGAATCAAATAGTGCACAAACAACATTTTCTATTTTTTGTTTGACAAGAAGCTAAGAAGTGAAAGGTCTTTTTCGAGATTACTTATTTTGAAACACTGCTAAGTTATACACTAAGGGAAAAGTAAAATAACCTGAGCTAATTCGGTAGCTAAAACAAAAAGTATAATTATAGTCTATATGAGTATGCGCCAATATTATGAGCATACAATCAGTTTTGTGCCATTAAGTGACCTAGCCTGCCATGCCTGGGTATGAAAAAAATCAATTATAGTCTATATGAGGCACCGTCAGTTTATTCAGGAAGCTGTGCCTCATTCAATCCTATCAGAATATTCCATAACTGGGATTTAAGGCCATGTAATTATAATGATAATGCATCATAGTATTTGGATAAATGGCCATTAAGTGACCTAGCTTGCCATGCCTGGGTATATACCCCTAATCAATTTTTAAGGTTTTTAACATATTACAGAGACTGATGACACACAATAAGGCAGCATGTTTACATACTTGATAAATGCTCCCAGGGTTCACAGAGGATTGTAGATTTCAGTAGGAATTCATGAAGTTTGCATACAAATCCTGTGTGAACAGACTGTCTTCAGCAGACTGTGATATTCCCTCCCACATTAATCCTTTAATGGTCTGGGCATACCCCAAAGTTTTTTCCTACAATACAAAAGCCATTTGCTATGGGCCTAGTTCATCGAACATACAAACAAGACACACAAGGCCAAATGTTCTGTTGTTGATTTTTGTCACACTGTCACAAAAAAACTTTCTTGAAATGCAACTGCTCTGTGAAATTAAGAAAATAATCCAAGCCCATGCACATTATGCAATTTCCAATTTCAATATGATACTCATTGTATGGTACATTTATTATCCATAACTCTATTTTCTTAAATATTTTTTCATCCCAATTTATAATGAAAAAACCCAAATTTTATGTCTTAAATACCAATGATTTTTGTTTCAATAATACCACCAGTGGCGCCACCACGACTTCACATGGTACACAGAATTTTGGTATTAATTTATTCTGTAATGATGCATGGGTATTTTTTACACAGGTTTACATGTCCTTAAAATCTCCAACAAATGGTTTTCTGAAGTGCATTCCCTCTGTGACCATGAGAAAATAGGTAAAGATGATCCATAAGGATCCTACTTAAAATTACCACCTGAATTACAATTGAGTGTACATTTGGTATCACTTTACCTATTCTTTCAGAAAATGATATTGAAAATAATATATTCATTTTGTCTTCAATGCAGGTGTTTCCTAATCTTGCGTTACAATATGGGCGACGCCACCAGATTTCAACACAATTTTGTGTCTTTTGATTAAGATTTTGTGATGTTTCCAAAAAATAAATCTTCAACAAAAAATTCTCTGTATGTTTACATTTTTCTCACGTCAGTTAATAATAACGTGAAAGGGAACCACCTATACTGAATCCGAGCTGGGGTTTTGTACCCTTTGTCAGGCCTGAAAGTTACATGAGGTCAACGTAAAAACCACACAATCAATTAAATTCACAGGCAAAGCTTCCAGATAGACGGAAAGAGGACAGAAGTGAAGAAAGATGGATGGCAGGATAGAAGGATGTGCAGAGCTATGCTATGACCTCTAGGACTTGTCAGCAGAGTTTAGATACAAAGTTTCATATACAAAGCTATTGAATAAGCAGATATCCATAGTTGTCCCTTTCAAAGTTGAAATTTCGGAGCAATGGCTAAGGGGGGAGATTTTTTCTTTAAGATTTGACAAACAATGACCAAAGTCGAGTCCTTAAAATACCTAGATCACTGGACCGTGATCATTTGTACAAATATGGCAGAGTCATATCAGCGGTATATCCCTACTATGTATAAAATGGATCTGTTCAAAGCTGGTAAAAGGTGTTTTAGTGATGAGCATTGTAGGAAATTTTCCAACTACAATTTCGAGGCTCACACTCAGTCTATGTAGCATCATACTATTCTAATCTGTATATCAATGTGGGTACTGCTGGCTGCATCATGATTATCCTTGGATGTGTCTTTCCCTGCACAGTGCAACCACAGCATGGAATATACGCTGTGTACATAAAAGAAAACAACACAAGAGAACCTGTTTAATCTGTTTCAAATCCATGTTCTGTCAAATATCTCATTTTCATATATACAGAATTAATTAAATGACTATGCAAAACAGTTAAATACCAAATTATTTAACATTGCATTGTGGTGGAACAACATATTCATAATCAGCAGGGGTCGAGGTTGTGATATAAACTGGGGTGACAGCCACCATGGAAATATATGCTGAAGAACAAAAAACCTGTGCAAGCAAAAATGCTACGAGCCACTGGATCGCACTTTAATGCACCTAGTTGCGATTTACCCAAGGTATAGTCCACCAAGTTTTAAAGGTCAAATGACAAACAAATTGTTACTTTCCTTCATTTTAGCATTAATGTATACTTCAGAACCATTTGTCTCAGATCCGAAAGAATAAATACGTGATTTTAGCTCCTGGATACGAAAAAAATGGTATTTTATCATCCCCGCCACTGAAAACATTTCTTTGAGTTAGTCGTGTTTTTGCCGCCAGATGGCGCGCTGCGTGACGTCATTCTTGCCAAGCTTGTATGAGCGAAAAATGGCTGAGTATATGTTTAACCCGTTGCCGTTTGGGTGGGAAGATGATGAAGAGTCTAGCTTTGGGCCAAATATCACCTACAGATCTGTGGTCAAACCATACATGTATGAGCCACTGAAGAAGAAGAGACGTATCGAGGTCGATGGAGTAGCGATCAACGACTCAGGGAAGGAAAATGAGGACCCTGAGCCTGACGATCCCACTGATGTTGCATGGTATGTAGCGATACGGCAAATTTGCAAGCGGAATATCCGACAGACTTTGGAAGATGTTTATCGTTCCCTGTGGTCTTGTCTCACATGATTAGAATTACAATAAAGTTTTATATCGAGGAAAAGATTCATGCCCAGATCAGTAAATTACTCCTGACTATGGAGCCGAGAATCGAAGACTTATTTTACTCTATGGTCTAATGTAATGCTAATGCCATGTAATGGTAATGGGGAATTCCCATTTCTCTCCTGCTGCTCCTCCGTGGTGTGATCATGCCCGGACATTCTTGAATAAAGCTCCCGTGTTTCGTTTGTTTTGTTCATTTGAGTTTAATATGGCAATGGTATGACAATTTTCAATAAACGAATGGCAATTTTGAATGTAAAGCAAACAGAGCCGTCTGTACCGATCGGCAGTACACAAATGGAGTCCCAACCGCAATTAGGCATTTAAGGGCTACCGGGTCACGCGTTATAACAATACACAATCACCGGTAATTAGCTTATCAGGTGCTAGAGTGCCACTGTTGCAGCTAAATGCAGTACACTGTTGTGTATGCCAAGGAGTGGGGGGTGGGGTATATTGGTAAAGTAAATGCTGAGAATAAAGTTAATATTTATGATTGGTAATTGGGCTCTGCGACAAAATGTTTCCATGCAGTTCTCTTGGGTGAAAAGTTAGGAACAAAATCTTTTACGATGTTGCAACTTCTATTTGCGGAAAAAAAAAGCCTAGGGACACAGATCCAAATTTTTATTTTTTCTTTCTTTCTTTTTCGCTCTCTTTCTTTGACTGGTACAAAAAAAACATAGGCTAAGGGCCATCACGACGATTTGAATATATCAAAAACTATTTTTCTAGCTATTTCTTCTTTCATTCTAAACTAGTACAAAAATGGACTTACACACTATCAATTTGGGGATTTATTGTGAACACTTTCTCTCTGGTACAGATCATGTTTGAAAAAACAAGTATTCACTTTTAATAGCATGTCAAAAGCATTTGATAAACAGTCTAGCACTTGAGTTTTTTAGTTGAAGGCAGTTTAGTATAAGTGGACCCCCCCCCCCCCAAAAAAAAACTTACATCTGCTAATCAACATTCTAAACCATTGGTTAGGTATTGAAGATCAACTTTTTATTTTAAAAATATTTGAATTTCTTTGTTTACTTGGCGAAGATCTAATTTATGTAGCCAAATCCTTCAATGGATGCCTCAAGCTAATAGATAGTCTGAACCCATACATAATACTTCTATAAATACTTATTACAAAAGCAGATCTGATACTTGGATGTATTATCTGAAGGAGGCTACTGGAACAGACAGGACAAGCAGTATGACTTGAGTGCTGGGGGGGGGGGGAGGAGGATCTTCCAAAATGCTATTATTATGATTGGTGAAAATTTCAGAAAATATGGTATCTCAGCTCTTTCTCCAAGACAGTTACTGATTGTGAACCCAAACATTGGGAATAACACACACATTTTTATCATATCAAATTTTATTCAAGTGATCACATAATGTCTATTATCAATATACATTCCACATTTACACTTTATGTCCTGCAAGTGTAAGTGTACACATTCTGTACCCATGATGAGAAAAGAAGAAAGAAAGTGTTGCGTCGACTACGCTCCGGTGAAGGCACATATGGATCGACTGCGCCTGACATGTATTACACACCACCCTGGGTTCCAAGGCAACTGCCAGAATTTATATGTTCTACAACGCTCTCTGTGGGAGTTCCTTGAAGACTACGGAGAAGTTGGGGATGACGACCCAGTCCACAAGTAAGTATCAGGGTCCACAAAACTAATATTACTACATACAATAAAATGCAACAAGCAAGAGCCATTGCTATATGGCATACAAGATTTTCATTTAGCCATCATAAACCATTAGTTTTTCTGTAAAGGTGTCTGTCCATTGTGGTGCACTTTCTACAATTCTGTAAGATGAAAACGCATCAAATTATAATATAAATATGCATCGCTATTATCATGGTTATTATGAGCACTATACCATTTTGATTCAATTTGTAGCAAGTGCCCTAGCTCTCCAGTTCTGTACATTCTGTGTAATTTATACATTTGAAATACTCAGTTTTTGTGTCCTTTATATTTCAGACTGTATCGCTACGTGTCACACCGCTGTTTCACAAGGTGGATCTGGGGCAAGCTTGGCAAGGGGAATCGCAAGCCAATTCCATCCTGTGTCGTCTCTGCCATCCGTGGCTCCTTCCCAGAAGAAAGTCAGACGTACAAAGGTTTCTATTTGAGGAAACCTTTTTGAATCAACGACTGAACCGGACACAATGATTTTCAACCAACTTTGCTTTGTCTGGCCTCTCATAACTATTTGCAATGGGCGGGATTGTAGGCTCTGACCGCTGACGTTCTTCGTCGTGTTGCCGTGCAAGTCTGTAACTTGGGTACCGTGTCCTCAGTCTTACCACTTCCTTGATGAGCACTTGAACATATTCTGAATAATAAAATGGACACTCAACTTACAGTAAATTGATATTACTGCCTGTGCAGTGTAATACACAAGGATCTTACAATGGACACTCAACTTACAATAAATTCATAATACTGCCTTTAATATGCACAAGAATCCTTTGCTCCATAATAATGATTTACATGTGCAATTTTTTTGTAATATTTCAATGCAGTTGTAATATTTCCTGATTAGAAAAATATTACTGGTTTACAGTGCTTCATGCATTACATGTCCACACCTACCATATGTACATTTTCCTTTCATTGGTTTTATTGTCGGTGCTCCCTTCTTCGCCTTAGGGAAGGATACACTGAACTGAAGGTCTCCATTCTTTGTCCTTGCCTGTTGACGGCTGTTGTTTTTTTCATTGAAATGGAGACACGCCAGCAATAACCTGTAAATATACAGAAGAGAATTTTCAGCTGGTGAATGAATATCCAAATTCATATGATTGTAGTAAGATTTCCTGTTGAAGTATACTGTAAATACAATAGCACAATACTGAATAGAATAAAATAGATGTTCAAGTGAATGTAATAAAATTGGTCTGCAAGATATATGATTTTGTTTCTGCTATTTTCTTTGTACATTGGAGGCTGGGGGGGGGGGGGGTGATGAAACTCACCTGGCTTTCATGGAAGGGTCGAAGAAATGGAGGGCCTTGGGTGCAAAGAAGCATATGATGCGATGAAAGACTCCAGAGATGATGTCTGATGGACAGGAGAGAGTTGCTTGAGGTCTTTGCACAGGAACTTGGAACTCACCACTGCATCAAGCTCCTTGTGTAACTTTGACCCTAAAATACATTATGCAAAGAAAACATCAGTAAAGTACACTGGTACAAACAGCCAACTTGAAAATTTAAGTTTCATATCAATTATTATCTATGATACCACATAAAAAAATAAAATAAAAAGTTATTTTACATTGTCATTGTACAATTTGTAATGAAACGGACGCATAAATCCCAACCGCACACACAGAACGTGAACAATGTCAATGGCCTAATCAACATAATATCGCTCACTCTAATCGATAGAATATTGTTCTTTCAATTTTCATTTCAATAGCGTGTAATAATTTTTTCGGAGATCTGCCACAGCCCATTGGCATAATAGTTTTATCTTGACATGTCAGTGAACAACGGTCTCATGTACGCTGTTGGTCGGCAACTTTGAGTTTGAACGGTAAACTGTAAACAGTTGGGCACCGCCACGACTCCCGGGGCCGGGCCGAGTCACAGACGTTCAAAATCAGATTGTCCACATCAACACACAACAATAATTATCCTCATAATTCACCGTATATAAACCTACAACTACCATCATTCACTTACAAACGTTTGATGATGAATACACAAGAGACTGCGTGATCTGCAGGCGCTAATTAGCCGCCACTGATAACAGACTCGCTGGGGACTCCCTGCAATACACAGAAATGTGAAAAGCGCTACCGTGTACCTACCGCAAGGTTCTGTCGTTTGGTCAGGGCGTTTGACCTCCTCCGCTTCGTTGGCGGGCCTTCTGACTGATTTTCCTGTCTGTTCCAATCGAAAATGATAGGGACTGCATCCTTTTTCAATAGGACTTGCATACCAAGCTTGCGAGCAATCTCTGGGTTTCTGTCGAAAGCATCGTGATGGAAATGGGCACTGCACAGCACAGGTTGTGTATGGTGGTCAGGGTTGAATCCATCCCTTCTGACTGCTGCCGTCCACGCTTTCTTTAACTTTTTATCCCTTGGGAAGTTGTAAAATTTCCACCAAAGTTTGTGCCGTTGGTACACCCAACAGCAGCACAATAAACCATAACTATGATTTCAAAATCAACGGAACCAACGGCAAGCCATTCGAACTGTGTGTGTGTTAAGTCTGGTAATGGCGGATTGGTACTTGACCGCTATGGCAAGAATGTTCAGGAACAATGCCCAACTTTGAGGCTGCTAAAAGGACGCTTTTTGACCGATTTGGTTCATTTTTTTTACATCAACTCGTTATAATTGATCATTAGAGGGACCTCGCATCGCAAAAATATGAATTTAATGGCAAAATCGGAGCTTGTCATTTGACCTTTAAGGGAAGCTGACAAAGAGTGAGTAGAGAGTCACCCAAGGTATAGCCCAAAACGTTTGATAATATTCTGGCAAACAGTTTTGGAAAAGTCGAAAACTTGACCTGCTTTTACAGTGTCAATCAACTCCACACAGGGAGCAACATTGTCATAATAAACGTCTTAACAAACCCCACCAGTAACAAAAATAGTTGATAAGATTTTTAAGAAGGGACTTCTCTCATGAAAGTTCACATTTTTGTTTTCTTTTGCAGCTGCATAACATTTCGTATCCTAAATGTAGTATTAGGACTGCCCTCATACTGCAATTTTAGTCCTGTAACATACAATGTTTTTCAAGGGACATACCCACACCAAAATAAGGGAGGATACTTAAACTGTCCAATTGGAACACATGGATTATGTTAAATATGGGAAATACAATCAGCCCATTAAACAAACATTGAAAGTCAGTATATCCATCACATTCTATATTTGCACAAACAGCGACTCTAATGACGTTATGCGCCATGACGTCACTCACGTTACAAAGGTGCTTGCCGCACAAGATGCATCACCTGACAGGAGAGTCGTGTGGGCCTATTTCTTCCTGAAGGGGAGGTGGGTTTTTCTCAGACAAAAATATGACCTAGAATTTTTTTAGTTACAAGTTTGGTATGTAGCATCTTGCATAATCCAAAGAAAAACTTCACTTGCCTTTTTTGTCTAATCATGGTTGATACATTTAGGATATACAAAGATCATTTCATGGCTAAATCATTCTCCTACCCTGTACAGTTCCCCCTCGAGGTCTATCCTCTCTCGACCCTTCGAGTCTCGGGAGTATACAGGCTCTCCGGGGAACTGTACCGGGTAGGGTACTTATTTTGCCATGAAATAACCTCTAAATATATATATTGAAGTGGCGGTTTATTCTGTCAGCTGCAGGATAATACCTATAGGCTGAATTGTATTTCATTGGATCATCTAGACTCTCTTAAAGGAGAGGACAGTCACTATCTCTCTCTCTCTCTCACACACACAGTCCACCTCGAGTAGTCTCTGACTGACATATGCTACAGTACACTCCGCTGCCAATGTTCATTTCATACATATTTGTTGCTCCCAGTGACACTATGTTAGATACAATGTCTGCGCAAGCCCCCCACCTAAAAATAGCTCTACTCTGTGGTGTTTTTTGTAGGATATATAAGGACATCTCCTCTTAGTTCTAGTTACTTATACTCCTAGGGTAAAAACTGCCTTAGGAGACATTGTTTTGCCCAAAATCAGACCTATTTACAAGTGCACGAGGAAAAGCTTAAAAAAACCTTGCATGTGACGTATAAGACCAGGTCGTTTGATTGCATTTAAGACTACACTATTGTATTAGGATCGAAATAAGATTGTAACGACTCTGGTGCTGCATGGTGCTTAAAACACTTTTGATATCAGACGTTAGCTATGAATATGTCAAGAATTATAGCACATTGTGGTGCTGCATGGTGCTTAAAACACTTTTGATATCACACGTTAGCTATGAATATGTCAAGAATTATAGCACATTGTCCAACATAAATATATAATTTTTGTTTACTGCTAGATGTGAATAGTTGACGTTATATTTGTTTAGCCTCACTTTGACCAAAAGAAATACAAAATTTGTTGCTAACTCCTAGTTCAAGGTAGTCAATGCTCATTTGGTTTAGCCTCAATTCTAACGTTCATGACTTATCACCTGGGCCCATTTTGTTTAGGAGGAATACCTTGGAGACAACATATTAGCCACACCATTTTTTTCCCTAGTTTCTTTGTATGTAAATATGTATAAGTGGGAAGTAGAGGCTCATGTTGCACAACTGCAGGAATGTAAATGTAAATGGGAGGTATGTTTGTAGCTGAGATTTCCAACACATGGGACAGTGCTTTGGACAGTACCGAGAATGCACCGTAAAGTAAGAAATGTTTTACCTCATGAATAACAACGCTTACACAAAACCTCCAATAAGGAGATTTTTGGCATAATTCTTTCACAAAGACACAATAGCCGGTTGCGATTTTCCAGGCTATTTTTTAAGACTGACTTTAGCTACACAACATCTATGGTAACTTTGTTACCTTTGTCATTCTGCTTTCAGAGTATGTTTCTATATGTATGTTTATGTACACTCCACGACTTCAACCTGGTGAAGGCTCTGTTTCACCACATTCTGTATTCTTCATTTCTTCAGTTTGATTTTGAACCTGAATATATTACTATAAGCCAGATTCTAATATTGACTTTTTATAATGTTCACATTTGCATCAGTATGTTTATCAAATCTGAATGACCATACCGTAGTATCTTATATTATTTCCTCAAATCTGAATGACCATACCGTAGTATCTTGTATTATTTCCATAGTATTTCATATTATTTCCTTATAAAATCAGAACATGTATGTCCAAGTTCTCAGTTTTCAAGCGCGTCGGCCCTCTCAATGAGAAATGTAGCAAGCCGCAAGTGAGACTAAAAACTCTATGTAGGTATCATTGAGGTACACCACGAGAGCATTGACGCACTGTGATCACATGGTTCCAATCACCAAAGAAAGCATGACTTCAGACAGGTTTCAACACCCAGGTTGTAGGAAACGTATCCCTAATGTTGGTATGTTAACTCACATGTACCAATCGAAATGCTTATTATTTTATGTCGGGACGCTGAAATGAACCCTGGCCCTGTTTCATTAAACGCATCGAGCAGTACGTGTACTTCCACAGAGTCATTAAACACTAGTGCATCAAATGTCACCTGGTGTAAGAGTTCGAAATCGCAAAGTGATTTATCAATCTTCCATCAGAATATACGTAGTTTAAGGCATAAAACTGAAGATATTTACGAATTTCCGTTTGAGTATGACACAGTTGCTTTTCCTGAGACATGGCTAAATTGCGCGGTTTCTGATGACATAATGCAATTACCAGGTTTCCAAAACCCAGTTCGATGTGACAGACAGGTCGGTCAAGGAGGTGGTGTATGTGCTTATGTAAGTAAAAAAGTGTCAGCTAAACGAAAGCCCTACTTGGAATCGCAACATGGAATGTGTTTGGGTTGAAATAACAACTAAAGGTAATAACAAATGGTTACTCAGAGGATTTTACAGACCACCCACAAATGCAAATTTCTGGGTAGAATTCGAAGGGGCTGTTGAACAGGCTTAAAACTCTTGCATAAACAATATCATTATCACAGGCAATTTAAATGAAGACCAGTTGATTTTCGAGATTTCTAAATTGTGGTCAATTTTGGATAGTTTTAACCTGATACAGCCTACAAGCAGTCCAACACGTGTCACAAATGAAACGGCTAAATGTATTGACATCATAGCAATTACAAGTCCTAATCTGGTCAAATTGGCTGGTACAATTGACACAGGTCAAAGCAACCACCACGCTGTGTTCTGTACCCTGAATCAAAAAGTGCACAGGTCGCGTGCCCATAAGAGAGACGTTTGGGTGCACGCACAAGCTGACTATATAGGGTTAAATGAATCACTTAGTCACATCGACTGGCGAAGTGAAGTGGCGAATTTAAATGTAAATGAAATGGTAAACAAGTGGTCTCAGGTGTATGTCGAAACCACCAAACTTTCTATACCCACAAAAGTTATTGAGTCAGACCAAGCGAACCTCAGTGGCATACAGGTAAAATACAGAGATCGATGAGGAAAAGAAACCAAATGCACAAGAAAGCTAAAGCAACTAACAGTCAAAATCACTGGGCACAATTCCGATGTTTAAGAAACAAAGTAACTGACTGCATGCACAAAGCCAAAGCAAACCACAAAAAGAAAATGGTAATTCAAACAATAGTAAGCTATGGTGGAAGCTTGTTAAGGAAGTTATATGCTCGAACAAAGCTAAAACGTCAGAACTCCCGCCTCATGTTCAAAATTCAAAATGGCCTGGGCCGTGAGTATTTACAAGAGGGAGTGCCCCCTGTGCACGAGTCTGGCATTAATACACGACATGCACAGGACATCGCCCCCTCTGTAGAACAGAACAACGTAAAAAGTCATTCTTTCATTGGACATCAATTTATGGACAAATTTGGATATACAAACATGACATTCACAGTCTCCAGGTAGTTTTTAAAGAAAAAATTATAAAAATGCTGCACTCGCTCCAGTTTCTATAGCGTTGGAAATCGCAAAGCGCAAATTCACAACACATGTATGAGAGTGAATTATTGTACTGTCAACAGCTACATGTTTAGTTTGGGCCTGGTCAACTCGGCCAGTTGTTCTTGCGGAGCAGACCGAGAAACTATTAGCCATTTCCTTCTTGAATGTAGACACTATACCACAATTAGAATTCGACATTTTGGCCCTCGGATTGCAAATAGCAGAGTGAATCTTCATGTTTTATTTTTGGGTGATCAACAGCACAACCTTATATGGAACACGAACTTATTTCCATCGGTCAAAAATTTCATCTTGGAAACTAGACGTTTTTTATGCTCTTCATTTCACAAAAGGTAATTAATACGTATGTACTTTTTCTAGCCTAACAGCAACTGTATATAGCGACGACAATTTTGCACTTCGATGTAAATTTGTATATGTGTATACATACGATCTGTATTATGCATGTTGTTTAACTCCAAATTTCTTTATATACGAAATACAGTTGGTATCTTTGTGCATGGGAGAGGAACCAAAAAGGAAAGGGGATTGGAAATCAAGCCCCAGGTTTGATTTCCAATCCCTTTCCTTTTTGAAAAATGAAATACGTTTAAATCAAATCAATCAAATGTTACTGAGGTGAAATATTTCCATCTCTAGACCATTATTATTATAAGATTATAAAGGACTGTAGCTAGTCCAATAATATAGATAAGATAAGAGCACGCATACGTTCCTCACTTTAACGTAAAGTACAGTGATGGATTTTGAAATAGTTTTAGTCGGACATTGAAAATTAAAACCTGCATAGCATGATTATATCTCTGTCTACGTGGGCTTCGAGCATATTGTGGGACAAAGAATTGGTATTCTTGAACAGGTGTTACCTAAAGCACTTTTCTTGTCACACGTATGTTCAGGTTCCAGATGGATATTTTATTCCTGCCATAATGGACATCTAATTAGACACAGCCATGAACATTTTCACTGCTCTCTGACTGGATTGCATACAGGTGGTATTTATCAATTTGGAATTAGATTTGTAACTTAAATGTGCCAGGTGCTACTGAACTTAAGGTGGCACAAACAAAGCTAGGCACTCAGAGGAATGCTGTCTTCAACCCGCTTTCCTGTTTTGGTTTTTATTTGTAGACTCATAAAACTATACGAATTCTTGTTGCTTGGGATCTTTACATTATATATACACCAAGAAAAAAATTTTAAATCACTTTTTGGGGCGAAAAATGGACATTTTACAAAAGGGTTCAATTTGGAGATTTTTCTCGGGATTCTCGAAAAATATAGTACTTAAAAACTTGAAAATTTGCAAAATGAGACTTCGTAGTCATGTCCAGGTTCGGTTCCTCCACTTTTTCCATAAACGCAATAGATAAATAGTAATCGATTATTAATTATGATGCTCGTGAAGATGAAGAATTCTTCATGTTGAGGGGGCATAAAACTGCCTAAAAAAAACATATTCCAAAACGCAAAAAACCAGTCCTGGGCATGTCTACGAAGTTTCATTTTGCAAATTTTTGGGGTTTTAAGTACTTTATTTTATTGACAGCCGGGGAAGCAAGGGGAAAGAGTTCCTACCACTCTGACTGTGCATGGTGGTTTTCTCCCGAGTCCTCCGGTTTCCTTTACGAAACAAGTAGGTAGGAAAGTATACTCCACCATCTGTGCCATGTAGAGTGATAAATATAGGCGTGTCCTGTTGTGCAATCCATGTAAAAGATATGAATTTCTACTATAAAGCACCAATGCGATTTATCTTGGTGTTTTAAATTGGATCTTGAGTAACTTTGAATGATCAAATGCACATATTGGCTTACATTTGGTAAAAATGGACTGTGGGCTCATGGATACAAATACGAAAATATGAAAAGTTGGTTTGTGATTTTTTTGGCATTGTTACTTTTGATTTTGGAGTGAAAATGAAACCTGAGACCGACATGTTGAGGTTATCTTTGGCCATTAGCTTACCCCATCTAAGTAGATCAGGGCCTTAACTGCCAATAATGACGTATTTCCAATATCAGGTGTTATCTTGAGTGCGCACATGATTAGCAAAGTTACGTCCAGGCTATGCAATATACAATGATATTCTAAGACGTTTCCATTGCATGTGTAGTCATGTGGGTACCATGAGTGGTATTATCAACACTATGAGCACATATCCTCTCTCATCAAATGATGGAGGATTCAGGGTCAACTCAGGCCAAGATATAAGGTATCAACTAAGGCTGTATAAGTGCACACACTGCTTTTCTCTTCAGCTGTACATTGACTAAAAGGATAAGGGATCATACTCAAGGGGTAGTCCCCCATACCATTGCCATACACAGTGACTGCATCTTCTCATTCAGACACTATAGAAAAATTCTTTAAGATGTATCAAATATTTCTTTCATTTGTTTCAACCCCCTCCTCAAATAGGGAAAATTCCCTAACTAAATAAATTAAAGTAGCATAAAGATAGTCATCAGAGTTGTTGGCCTAAAATTGATCACCCAAAACATCAATGATGGACATGCGTATGTGATGAACGGTACTCAGAATGGCATCACAAGATTACATGGTCCAGGTTTAGGTCATAACACTGGAAATTGTGATTAGGTATACCCTTTTATTTGGCAAACCGGACTCACCCTGAAGAAGGAGTTTCCTATACTTGTAATGCAAAACATTGTCGAAATTACCCTGAGTGTAAATATAAAAGCAGCAAATGGTACAATGCAATGTAAACCTGAAACATATATTTCCTTTGCTACATAATCAAAGTTGTTAATTTATGTTAGCATATATGGGTAGCTTAGTATTTTTTATGTGCAGCTTTGTGTCTCAAACGTATAAAATGTTCCTTCGCTTGCTTTTTAATTTTGTATTTATAATTAATGACCTTGGTGATACGAACTAGTATCTCGTACATGAATTTTATCAACTCCATATGACCAACTTTATTGTATATGTGGACTTTTTTCTCGTACATGCAAGGCATCTTGTATCTAAGACAGTAACTTTGCTTTATTTGGCACGAGAACTTGTTGTATCAAATTAAGGAGCAAACACAAGTACTTTATCAGAGTTCATATGCAAATAAAGTCCATGCTGAATGAACGTGTCATCATTGTCTTTCATTACATCATTATAAAAAATATAAAAATTAAATTTACACTGTATTGTAATCTGCATGTTCACATTTTGCTATCTTTAAATCGCTTTGATACAGAAACAAATGTGCCACACAGGCACAGGTATCAAATATATTGACCAATGCCAGAGTTTGTGAATTGTTTTAGTTTCATAGCTACTACACTGCAATGTGGAAACCTGCAAAATAACACAATATGCTGAACGACATTCAATAGTATGTGCAGTATTTATGCTTTGTAAGCCCTGCAAAGCCTACTACTTTGTACTCTCTTCTGATAATATAAATTGGGAATATACGTTCGTCCACCAAATGGGAATCGTTAATTTTGGATACATGTATGTCCTGTTAGTCATCTTATGAAAATTCATTATGAAACAACTTTGTGTGCACTGCCGCCTGGTTGGGAAAAAGGTATCTTTTTTTTTAGTCATAAATATGCATGTGTGTCCAAGTGGCACTGTGACTTCGTTCAACAGATGTTTACCAGGCTAATACTTTACCCTGATGTTAACACTTCAGCACCACAGTTTGGTTCAACATGACCGAAATATACCAATTATACAGACAAATCGTATGTATCCGTCACCAATAGGTTCAAACCAAAAGGTGTCAACACTCTTTCAGTCATCTTGGAGGGGGCGCTTTAGTCATAAAGTCTAGGCATATGTATTTTCATCGCTTTCACTATAATTAGTAACTCAATAAATGATCAATGTCACTATTTGTAGGAAAGCCAAATTCCTCGAACAAGCTAGACCACTTAAGAACACAAATATATTAACGCCCTTTTATAAGAGCCTCCTCGTGAATATAAAGTAAAGTAATATTACGAACCTGAATTCACATGTCTTAATAGCCTATTCAGTGACAGGTGATTTACTATAAATGCACCATGGAAACCTACATATAGAACCAGTACACATTTTAGAAAAGCACAGAAACTTATCTACTGAATATTTTAAACCTAAATAATAAAGCGCTCACCAAAACTTTGGCTCTCCAAGGATTTTGGTCGCAAATAGTGAACGCCTAACACTGACAACGGACATTCTCACGGACACTAGAAAAAAATATATAACAATAGCCAGTGACTATACTTTGTTTCAAACAAAAAACCACATATTTAACGGTAAACTATCAAAATAGGCAAATTCACCAATAGCCGTACTTACAAGATGGAACCCTTGACGCCTGGGTTCAAAACACCAACAGTACAAGTTTGTATTTGTGTCTTTTTGCCCAGAACCACTTCGTAGTAGTCAATATCCTATTCCGCAGTTCGAACTCTTTACTCTTCATAAGCTAACCTGTCCCTGTCTAACCTGTATATATATGGAATTACTATTGTCTATATTGCACACGTTCCTCTGTTAAATTTTGACATAGGCTGTATCAGCCCAAATAAATGAAAGGGTCTTCAGCGGGTAACTACTCAACATGTTTCACAGCCTTTTACCCGTACACGTCTCTCTGAGTAGCGGCTCCTTGCCTAAGGTAAATGTTCAGCAAAGACAACCCACATAATAATGAATAAATATGAACGTGGCAATTGATGAATTAGCTAAATATGTGAAGTTTTGCTTGTAAATGCAGAGCTTCATATCAAAGAAGAATACCTGTCAAACAAACCATAATTACCAAATTTTCATAGTACAGGTTCAGATAAGAACAATTTGACTTACCCCTGAACCAAAATGTACCCTTTCTAGCTGGACAGCTTTTTCTAGTTAAACCATCCGCCAATGTTTAACTGAAGTGGAAACAAGCTGGGGCATTATATTCAGTCCCAGTGATTGTAAAATAAACAGTTGCAGCTAGACCACCTGTACAAACCAAGGAAAATCCTAACAAGGACTGCAACAATGTACATACTTTACCAGAGATGTAAAACAAACTCCATGATGTAACAATTTGTATCACATTGCTACGCTTTTGCCTCTCTTGAACAATGTTAACCTTTTTACAGACTATGACCACCGGGTGCCGAGCATAGCAATCTTGACCTTAAGTATCACCTAAAGTTCAACAAGAAAATTTAACATCCAATCACAAATCAAGTCTACATCCACCTGACCTGTGATTCCTTTAGTAATAACAAATAAGGGAATCTCACCCAACAAAACTAGAAACATTACCTAATATGAACACTAAGCACGCAATCAACTTCATTAGGGCACACATATAATTACAAAGGCCAAACAAGCAAACTAACCCCTTAATAAAAACCCCATGAAATCGTGACGGTCAAACAATTCCTAACAATTAATTGAATCCAGCACAAAGCCCTCCACCACATCCCCATTCCACATATGCCTAAGGAACAAATGTATACTGAACGTGAATCTATCACGCATTTAAATCATTTTACCGCCGGGAAAATAACTGCTGGTATGACCAAGGCATGTGCCTATACAATGCTGAATCTAATAACTGAGCACGTGAAGAGATATTATAAATTATGAAAATGAACGTAAAGTTTCATAAAACAAGATACATGTTGCTTCAGAAAAACTGGAAAGTCGCATACTACATGGACATCTTGAGGCATTCTCACAATATCTCAGAGAATCAAGTTATGTTTGTTACAAACGATGGACTTAGACCTAGAGTGAAGCCATTCTTAAGAGACCACCCAGAGGACCTGTGATAAATGGTCCTTTCTGACAGGTAGTTCCTGAAGGCAGGTAAAATTAAACTGAAATATGCTTATGCAGATGTTGAGACTGGTACTTTAGCACGGTCCAGTGGAGGACACTTTTCAGCAACCCACCAGGGTAGTTGTCTTCTGTAGAGACAGAGGTCTAGCAGTTGTACACTAGTGTTACAGCTGTACTGGGGGTATAGCAAGACAGGTGCGATGGAATCGGTCGCCACTGTAGTCTATGAAGGACATATTCAAACTGCATCTGTGTTGCCATAGTCCATTTGTAGGTTACTAGGTCACATCTGTAAGTTCAGGTTCCTTATGCTGCAATCGAGTTGGCCATCTGAGACTTCAAATAAGGTTTCAGGAGTGGCTGTTGCTCGCATTAAGGCCTAGAACTTATAGCTGCGTTATACAAACCCTAGGTATCGAGAGTTTTAATTTAGAATTTCCACTTGTATTCAGAAAAAGTTATGCTCGCAGATACTATTCTTAATTATTGCAAATGCTTGATAGTTGTTCTCTATTGAACAAGACTTATGCATTAGAATGATGAAAGTATTGAATTTAAACGTTCCTCAAAACATAGAAACGGTATTGAAATGTCAACCATATTAGTATGTTGGAATCAAATTGCATCTCCCGAGATAATACTCTCTTCATTGTCAGCTACATGAACGCATGCCCGGGCCAATCATTCCACGGTCAGCCCATGGTGGCCCTGGTGTTTGTGGAGAGTATCGGATGGGGGTGGAAAGTTTCCATGAAACCATGTACATCAGCTCTTATAGCACACAGCACCTAGGGTATATGTTTTGTGTCTTTTTATCGATACCCTATGATGAATTATGCACCAATACTTTACTATTCTGTACACATGATTTGTCTATTATTTGGGTTTTCTGGTTGGGCAGTTGCCATTTATTGTGTTAATTGGAAAAAGCCATACACGTATAGATTGTTTTTTATTCGCAATTTCATTTAGTTTCTTACAGAATAAATTACCACTATTCACCTGAATAAACATATGTTGATTGCATACCCGGAAGGTGGAGAATACTGAAGGACAGGAAAAATAACGTTAGTGACGTTTATCCTTTACAAATGCAGTGATATATCCTGCAGCTGCCAGATGGTGTGCGAATTAAATAAAAAAACAAGGAAGAGTATCCGTTGTAGCGAAGACATAAACAAAGAACATCCACACAAAGTTTGAAATAGATATAGGCAATGGTTTTAGAGAAAATTCAAAATGTATTTGGTGAAAGAGGATGGCCAGGGAGACAGACTATGGGCTATCCACCTTGTCAACTCGACTCGTCAGCTGAGTTAAAATTAATAGATATAAATACTAATGATTAAATTTGGTAACTTGCATAATCCGATGTCATACAATCTTACTTGGACGTGTTTTTACATATAGTTTTACATTGATATTATATACACATGTTTGGAACGACATAAAATTGGCCAATATCATCCTTTGTTTTTTAAGGAGTTTGTAGCTCAATAACATGACAATACATTCAACTGGCATTCTTCATTTGAATGACGTTTTGTTGTTCACTATATAACTATAACTGTATACTTTGCAGTGCCCTCTCACTGAGGTGAAATAGATCTAGCTGTTGGTGTGGCACTGTCTCCTGCAGACCCACCCATTGTGTTTGAAGGGTTGAGAGTTTATACAATTAAGGTCACAGGTGAAAATTGGGATGAGATGGGGACTATCTTAGTAATAGGGACTGCATAAGCTCCATGAACATCTGAACCAATGTGACTAGCACACTGGACTACTTCGCCCTACATACTGTCGGCACACTGTTTATGGGTGAGATTCATGTATGTATACCTATACTTCTTTTGATTAAATGGGATTGAACTAAATACTATACAGGATCATTTATTTCCACTGAAAACCGATCTGTTGTTTTACTTTGTTTTATTTTATCTGTGACATTTCACCAATCGTACATGGCACAGATCCTAAGATCAAACAATCCACAAATAAATTTACTTACCTAATAAATTGCATAACTATGTAATGAGAAGCCCAGGTTGCAAAACAGAGCATTTGGCCCCTTCTGTGGTGATAGATTTAATTTTGAGGGCCATGTCTACCTTGGACTCCTGGATTGCACTTTGATTGTCTGATGTCTGGCGGGTCTTGATCATGGATGGTTCATGCTTGTTGGGATTTCCGGTGAGAGTTTCTTTAGCATTGTAGAAAACTGGTATACACCACCATTCTTCATGCAGTCATTTTATGCTGTCAAAATGACACTTTATAATCTTTAGATTTTTTCAAGAATATTGTATTGTCTGGTGAATATTGGGGTCCTCCTGCCTGTCGTGTCTCCTCATGTTCAACTCGGTGGGCTTGTCAAGATTTAGAATGTTTAATTTGAGCTGATGTTCGACTATGATATTGGCATGAAACGTTCTCTCCCACAAGAAAGTCTTTGCTGCTCAAGTAAGATAATGAGGCAGACAGGTTTGTATAATGATGGGGTGTTTTTGGAAGAATGTATTCATACTAAAAATCGGAATTGCCCCACACATGTGATCTGTGTACACTTGTCAGTAATGAGATGCAAAACAATTATGAACTCTTATGTAAGAGTAAAGCATCTAAGAAGCCTCCCGTATTTCAGCACAAAATGTAATATATGGTGTGGAAATATTCAATTGCCTGAATGACTAAACTATCATAAGAATAGAACTTATGTTATTCGTCTATTGCGCATTGTTTTAAAACCCTTCAATGTACGATAATTCCAATGGAGATATAAGGAATCACAGTTCTTTGTCCAAAAGAAACATACCACGATTTTCTTACCATAATTTCATTGTTTACCATAGGTTTAGGCAGTTCTAGTTTTAAAATATTTTAAGCCTCACGTCGATTTTAACGTTCATGACTGATCACCCCAGCTGTATGGTATATAGTGAGAACTTGCCTGCACTTCTCACTTAATCATGAAAAACAATGCTTTATTTCGAAAATATTTTAGTCACAGATTGGAAATTGAAAATTACAAAGCAAAATTCTATCTGTGTCCAGAATGGTTTCAAATATATCTTGGAACAAACAATTCATATCCGTAAACAGAAGCTGCCTTAAATATTTTTTCGTGTCATATGTATGCTGATGGTCCAATAGATATCTTCTCTGTGCCATGCTGGAGATCCAGCCATACACCATAATGAACTACTGCTTTTATGGATTACACCCGGATTATTGATCGATTTAAAATTAGATCAGTATGACTGTTCAAAAGCATAATGCGCATGTGACATGGCCAACTGCACTGGAACACAGGTTTGATAAGGCAAAAAATGTAATAGATTTAGAAATCACAAGACTACAGGGTCACATATTAAGCTAACTGTGTCATTCCCTTACCAAGGCGGGCCATCCTGCTCAAGAGAGTATTTTCCCCACAAAAAGGGTGGATTCAGGCACTTAATTCACCTTTTATTCTTTTTAAGGTTTTGTTCTTGAAAAAAATTATACATAATTTTGTCAATATAGGCGTATGGTGATCTATTTTACAAACAAACATGCTGACTTATCTGTGAGCCCCAATTTTTATTTTTATGTCCAGATTTATTGATCAAAGCATGCACAGAAATGCAGCTCTATGTTACAGTGACCTGTTACTGTTACCATTAACACAGATACCAGTATATTGCCAGCTGTGGGTCCAAACTTTTTAAATTCAACTTTTGTAAATTATTTTACATATATCGTTAATAAGAATCTTCATAAAATCATATTGTGTGCATTTTTTTTCCAATTGTGTGTCTTTAAAATAGTGAATCTGACGGTTCTGATAAAAACATAAGATATTTACATTTTTTAATCCAAAACAATTATATTAATAACCTTGTGAAATCAAAGGTCGCAGAATATATGGACAGCGATTGACTTTAGGAGTAAAATATACGACAAAAGTAAACTGTTTATCGACTTCAGGAATGTGGAAACCGTTTTGCTGAAACAGTCTTACTGTATACATAGTAGTTAGTTTAAAGTCAAGCGAGTTATTTTGTAACACAGATTTCTTCCTGACACATAAAGACAACGAATGTTTCGCCAGTTCTCCTTGCACAATATATTATGGCATTTTTTGTGTAACATTCTGATATTGTTGATCAAATACACTATGAAGGAGACCAACTAACGTCATTGATTCTCCCCAAATCAAAAGCTCTAATGTCTAGCACAGCAGTGTTTCCTGGCCTAGTGACTCCTATACGTTCATGACGTATACCCAAAGAACAAACAGTTACATATTAAAATATTTTGGCCTTCAAAGTAACTATTCTGCCGCAACATTCACTAATTATTGATATACCACTTAGTAATAGGCGCATTATACGTATATACTGACTGAGGATTTTTTTCTCCTGACCAACTCCTTACACATTAACCCTGTCTCGTCTCTTCACCTGCACATAATATTGATGGCCAATTAAGGATGATTGTTGTTTGTGTTGATTAAGAATCACTCCAAGGAAGGCAAACTGCCATATGTCATGCAATGCAGCAGCATTACAGTCAGTACCTCTCATATGGTGATATGCCTCCCTGCCAGTGCCTCTGAATAAATAAACAATGTTTGTCACCACAGACGGTCTTCTTCAGTCAAGCTGGTGTGAATTAGTTTTTGCTATCCTGGCTCATCACTCACCTGGGTGTCTGGGAGGCTTCTGTCGTCCATCCATAGGGCGTTCTAAGTCACTGACGCTCAAAGCAGACCGCAGGCAACTGCATTCGCGCACTGTAGCGTAACTCCCCGTTCATTGTATCAAAATGAACACCAAGATATGAAATTCGAGTCCAAACCAGCTGACATCGCTCTCGCAAATATCCCCAGACGTTTTATTTTGACATCTTTAAAACAAAACGATTTGGTGGTTTCTCCTTGTATTATGTGTTAGGTAAGGAACGCAGTGCAGGTCCATATGCATTTTGCTGGACCTGCAAGATGAATTAAAGGACACGTGAAGCACAGCCGAGCGTGTCCTTTGATTCATCGATCAGGTTCAGCAAAACGTCTATGGACCTGCACGAAGTTCGTAACCTACCTTAATGAACATTTCTATTGTTTGATCTAACTTAACGTAAGGCTTATTATTGTATTTGCACTGTGCATACAAACATTTTGATGGAAATTAAAAAAAGGTGCCACATAGAACTATTTTAATAGCCAATTCACACGCATGTGGCAATGCGTAATATCGTCCTGTTTGAAAGCACCACTCAATCCATCCATCAGCAATGTGTAATGCATTCAACATGTTGAACACAAATAGAACCGTCAGTTCTACCTGTAAGCCGTGCTAGACCAGTGTCTAGGACTTTACACGATAGGCAGACAGGTCACGAAAAACTGTTGCGGTTAAGTGTAAGGGACATTGCAAAATTTCAGTCCGTCATTAATGGTCTTCAAAAGTAGTACCTCTAAAACAGTAAGTCATCAGTTTGCGTAGGAGGTCCACCTTCGCGCAAGTTAGGTACGGTCTAAAACAACAGAAATCTTCAGTTGGAGGTCTTTCGTCGAAGTTAAGGTATGGCTTAAAACAACAAAAAAAGTTCATCAGATGAACGTCACGCTGGGTTGAAATGGAATCCTATGTTTGCCAGCTCAAAATGAGATTAAAAAGCTTTTTTCAATGCACATACAACGCGAATCCTTTTAGGGACATTTCGTCATGCAATTCTGTCAAAGTTCAAGCTCCTTGTGTCCCAGGGGTGTCATGCTTTACACTGTATAGATGTCGCTGCACTGCAAATTCGAAGTATGGAAAATGTGCGTATTGGTGAGTACATGTACATTCTATCATTATCGCCAGTATCCTTATCATCGCCACAATGACACAACAGTATTAAGTACATGAGAAATTCAATATTAAAACGATGTAGTGCACGTTTTGTTAACACTTATAAAGTGAATCCCAAAACCAGTCTATTTTTCTACAGCTCTTCAATGTTCTGTTTTGTTATTTTACTACCGATTTTCATAACAGCTATCGGTCTAAGAGTAATTTAGAATTTCTTTAGGTGAAAAGCTATACCACATGCCAAACACAAAACGGAGCATGACAAAACATAATATATATATATATATATATATATATTAATGTATGGAAATCGCCACGCATCATCTTAATGTTCACAAAACAACATGAATCAATGACACGGCGTGAATCGACGTGTGAAGATAGCATTGACTTTAATGATAATGTGTAAAGTAGACACTTCATTTCCACGCCAAATATCAGAAATATGCATTCCTAACATAATAAAACCTATATAGTCAATTGACCACAAGGCTTTGCCGGAATCCGTCTGCACTAAATATGGAACTCAAAATTCAAATTTGTAAAAACAGAACCTTTCGGGCCTTTTATTATGAAAATGCTCAAGTTTTCTGGAATCTTAATTTTTCATACGGATTTAAGAAAGAGAACTTATCATTACTTAGATTTTCCGAATATTTAATTGTTTCAATTCAGAAAACTTGTTTTGGAGGAATATCCACATAAAGCAAACATTTTAATGCATATATCTGTTGTCTGTAGTCAGGATTCAAAGGTTGGTTTAAACATATTTTATTGAAACAATCAAAAGATAACACGGTCTATTGACTATCATGTAAACATTACAAACATTTTTTTCTAATTTTTCAAGATTGCATTGTGGCTAGAAATACCAAATTTGGACATATGATAGAGAGCATGTATGTCTACTAATATGTCTGTCTCAAAATCTTAAATGAACAATTGCACAAAAAGAGGTTGGACATTACCTAAATTGTACTCATGTGTTAACATGAAAGACAAGAAGAAAACCACAAACAAATGAACCCACGTGGCTCTAAAAAACACAAACAAACAAACAAACAAAAACGCGATTTGTATTATTTTCCTATTGTCGTGCTGTTCATGCATTTGTATTTTTGACAAAGATTACATCACCTTGTCCTAAGTTCCGCAACGTAGTAGATATACATAAAGAGGACGTTTTTTGAAGGTGTGACTCTGTGTCCTTTTTTGGGGGTGGCTGGGTGGGTTATACCACATGCCAAACACAAAACGGAGCTTGACAAACATAATATATATATATATATATATATATATATATATATATATATATATACTCCTGGTTCCCACATTAGGGGTACATACTTGAAAATTGAACATTGGGGGTAAAATTTTTCTTAATGCTTTTTCGTACAGAATTAAAGCGAGGGAGCGTGCAGAAAAAACGTGATTTTTTTAGCGAACGAGAGTGCTTGCTACAACATTATTGTTTTTTTTATTAAAAGCAAAATTGAAAAATATACCGATATATGTACCCCTAATGTAAAAAGAGAACTACCCCTAATGTTTTTCATGCAAAGTGAGGTGTTTATGGGTAATTAGGCAAAAAAAGCGCCCTTAAGGTGTATTATATTTTTTCTCTGGATCATACATTGCGGGTACATGTTTGTATCTTTGTAAAAGTAATCTTTGTAGCGACATCCATATTTTACTACTGATCAGCAAACAAGATAAAGCATGACATATATGCGTTTATCTTATTCTGCATCGCATAATAATCTTTAATGGTTGCACTGGTAAATTTATCGTATTATTTGAGTGATAAAATTAATTTTCCTAATTATTATGATGAATTTTAGTCATAAATACACATTCAGAAATATGGCATAAATATTGAATACCATTTACTTAAATATGATGGATTAGCGAGGTTTGACTGTATTTTGAGAATGAGCAAACATTATTTATTTCTAGATCCTGCTTATCGGATGTGACTCCAAGGTCTGTGGTACAGCGGCAAGCTGACTGTCAAGCTCAGGGATCTTGTCTTGTAGGTCCTTGAGTTAAACCCAGAATTTCAATCAGGTATTCAATGTAAATCAAAATGTTATCCAGACATCCACAGAATATAAAGTTTAAAAAAAAAGAAAAACCAACATTGTTTATCCATGCACAAATGATCTATTTATACAAATATTACCTACTGCGTTAGATGATAGATTCCAAATCCTTCTTTGTTTAATCATGTATAATTATCATACTTAAATACATATCTTTACAGCTTCTGGTTCCAAACAAGAATTCGTTATTACTATATTGTTGTGTATAATGTTTATAAAATTCAAAAGAAAAAAGGATAATAATATTGTATGCATCAAGCAACCATAAAAAATTATGTAACTATTTTAAATAACATCGTTTATTAACAATCCTTATATCAAGACGTTATATTCTGAATCTTACTCTATATGCAAGTGCATATGAATAACTATGAATTAACACACTAGTTGAATGCCAATCATATTAAGAGCCACGTTCCATGTGCTCATTTAAAAATTTAGGCCCGATCAGAATCTAGACATCAAGGATATTTTGTTCATTCCAAAAATATAGTCGAACCTACCTAATTCATGATATGTATATATATAAATATATATGTAAATATTATTCACTCCTTCAAAATATTTTTACATTGGATCACACTTTATGGGAAAAGCCATATCTACATCTATATTTCAATACACCATTTGTTTGTCATTTTGGTGGGAGGCATGATTAAGTGCATATGAATACCTGTGAATCTTAGGGGTGACTTGCATATATGAAACTTTCAACAGATTTATAATATGCTTAAAATAAAAATTAATTTCATAAGGCCAATACATAAGGTCTATATGTTTGCAAATTCTATATGCATATCAAATACAGTTAGGCTTCTTACCAAGTACCATCTGTATCTGGTTATTTTGCCAGGGTAACAAGATTGCCTGCACTGCAAATGAGCTATAGTCCACGAGCATGTCAGCTTGACATAAGTCAGAGACCGTATTTTTTTAACCGTCCAACTTGTCCAACAAATGTTATTATCAAAAATCAATTTAAATACTCCAGGGACGGATGTAGGCAGCGTGACTGTGTCTAGTTTTTCTGGTGTCAACTTGAAAATGTACAGACTTAGGGCATTATTAACATAAATGTGCATTTTTTCTGATTCTGAAATTGGAATTTTGGGTAAAACTGTTTGACATTTAAATATGTGGCATGTCAAAAACATTACAACTATATGTTTTATGCATACAATCCACCGTATTTATATAAATAGAGTTCAAAAGTTGTTACAACATTTATTCTTGGTTGCACATTAGGGGTTAAGGCTTTCTATTTCTGAAATTCACTACACTATCTGAATGCCATTTTGTGTTAAGATGATGTTGCTAATTGGCATTTAAAACTTTAGACTTAATCCGGGGCCAGAAATTAAGCAATATATTGCCTTATTTTAAATGTATATAATTTATGCAACTTTTTATCAAAATGAAAATAAATACTGAGAATAAACGTCATGAGAACAATTCTTGGGACCAGTATATACATTTTTATTCTGGGTTGTATTTTGTGGGTAAATTCAACATGTCACTCAAACAAAGCTCCTGATGTTATACATATTTTGGGCATGACCATTCCACAGCTTGCCATGCTTTACATTTTGTTTTGATCCCACGTTTGACCATCATTCACAGAAAAGTTTCTAGATGAAAGTACTTAATCAACCTCTTATTGGCATTCCAATTATGCAACATCAAAGTAGCTTAAATAATTTTCACTGGATCCTACTTTCAGAGAAACTGTACTCGTTTCAATAGCTTAGCAAGCTTTTGCCTAGTAGTTTAGATCTGTTTCAGGATATTGTAGATAGGAGGGTATTTGAAAAATTTTAGGAAATATTCATGGATCATGCCTAAAGGGTAATGGCATTTAGACATATCTGTCACTGCTCCAAATATTAATCCTACACAAAGCTTTACTAGATGGACTGCAAGGTTTCAACCAGATATTTAATCTTGTGAAGATCCATATGTAATTGTTGTACAGCTTCTCATTAACACAAAGTCGGGTTTTTATATATTACGGGCATTGACCTTACATAGGATGAATAGCTAAAGGGTAGTAAGATGTACATCCCTATCTTGTATTTTTGGAAATTAGGTAAAACCAAGATATAAATATTTCTTTCCGTTCACGCCACCATAGCGACATGTATGTCATACAATCCCTCTTTGAAACATAAATGGCCCATTGATTCCTTTCAGGAGTACCCAGTCATATTTACTAGATGATACTTTAGGGGTCAAGGCACATGTACAGCTGCCAGTAACACACCATTTCTATACTCTTTGTATGTTATTTTTATATATTGTATATGTATATTGCCTTTTACATTTGAGGCTAAATTATTATCTACAAATTCAGGAATAGCGTTCCCCATTTTGGACACATATCATTTTGCAACGTGTTATTATAATAAATAAATAAACGTTGTTGAAATGGAATGAATTTTAACTACCATGTTGGCATCTAATGGTCTCATTCTACTATATAATCACGTGTTCAGTTGAGCATTAGCATTTACCCTTGCCTTAAAAACTAATTGAAAAATCACTGTGTCATTAAAAGGGATGTACCTGCATGTGTTTTAAATATTTTGAACAGAAATAAAAAATGTCCTTTAAGAAATAAATAAAAATACATTTCATTCACTTTTGTCAATTATTTTTTATTGAACATTTACTAGTGTATAAATATGTAAAGGAGGTATAACATTCACAGAGCTTTATTGGCATAATGGCAACCATTGCAATCATAATGAGGGTAATGAAGGTAAAGACAGTATTGAAGCAATTTTTAGATTTTTTTCTCTGACAGAAAACTTAGGGGCTTCGTCTCTGGGAAGTCTACCTGTAGGGTTAATTGGAGTGATCATCTGATAAATGAATGCAGGAAATAGTTCTCAGATAATTGTTGTCGAATTTCAAGAGTGTCAAATTATTAAGGGACAGATATAGGCAGCGTAACTGTGTCCAGTTTCTATGGCGTCGTATTGAAAATGAACAGATTTAGGGCATTATTTACAAAAAATGTGAATATTTTCTGATTCTGAAATTTGAATTTCGGGTAAAAGATGTTGACATTTAAAAATGTGTCATGTCAAAAACATTACAAGAATATGTTTTATGTATGCATTCCACCCTTTTAATATAAAAATGGATTTCAAAAGTTGTTACAACTTTTATTCTGGGTTGCACATCGGGGGTTAAAGCTATCTATTTATAAAAGTCGGTGCACTCTCTGAATACCATTTTTGTTAAGAGGATGCTGCTAATTGGCATTTTAACTTGACACTTAATCCAAGGCCAGGAATTAAGCAATATTTTGCCTAATTCTAATATATAAAACTTATCCAACCTTTTCATCAAAATCAAAATTAAATTTTGAGAATAAACATAAAGAGAACAATTCTTGGGACATATATGTACATTTTTATATTGGATTGCATTTTGTGGGTAAAATCGAGCTTGGCATGCTTTACATTTTGTTTTGATCCCATGTTTGATCATCATTCACAGAAAAGTTTCTAGATGAAAGAACTTAAGCAACCCAATATTGGCATTCCAATTATGCAACATCAATGTAGCTTAAGTAATTTTCACTGGATCTTACTTTCAGATAAACTGTATGTATCTAGATAGCTTAGAATGCTTTTTCATAGTAGTTTTAGATCTGTTTTATGATATTCTTGATAGCGTGGTATTTGAAAAATTTTTGGAAGTATTAATGGATCGTCTCTAAAGAGTAATTGCATTTAGACATACCTTTTCCTTCTCTGGCAAGAAAAAGGTCTACAGTCATCTTATTAACATAAAATTGTTGTTTGCAAGAGGTCAGGTGTTTGTTCATTGTGATTTTTGGATTTACAATTATAAAGACCAATGCTGTCAAAGACATAAAAAGGGGGAGCTTTTACGTTCCCCTTTTTTTCTGCTTTTGTCCAATCGGGCTTTGTGTCTCGGAATTCTACCTGTAGGGTTAATAGGTGTGATCATGTGATAAATGAATGCAGGAAATAATTCTGAGATAATTGCTGCCAAAGTTCAAGAGTGTCAAATTATTAAGGGACGGATAAACGCAGTGTAACAGTGATTAGTTTCTCTGGCGTTATATTGAAAATGAACAGATTTAGGGCATTATTTACCAAAAATGTGTATTTTTTTTTTATTCTGAAATTGGAATTTGGGGTAAAAGATGTTGACATTTAAAAATGTATCATGTCAAAACATTAAAACTAAATGTTTTATATATACAACCAACCCTTTTTGTCTCATAATGGATTTCAATATTGGGTACCCATTTTAATCTGGGTTGCACATTAAGGGTAAAGGCTATCTATTTTTAAAATTCAGTACACTATCTGAATATATTTCATGTTAAGAGGATGCTGCTAATTGGCATTTTGAATTTTTAGACTTAATCCAGGGCCAGAAGTTAAGCAATATTTTCCCTAATTTTTAATATATTATTTATGCAGCTTTTCATGAAAATTGAAAATAAATACTGAGAATAAACGTCAAGAGAACAATTCTTGGGAGAAGTATGTACAATTTTTATTCTGGATTGCATTTTGTGGGTAAAATCAAAATGTCAATCAAACAAACCTCCTGATGTTATACATATTTTGGGCATGACCATTCCAAAGCTTGGCATGCTTTACATTTTTTTTCATCCCACGTTTGACCATCATTCACAGAAAGTCTTTTGGTGAAAGAACTTAAGCAACCTCTAGATGGCATTCCAATTATGCAACACCAATGGTGCTTAAGTTATTTTCACTGGATCCTACTTTCAGAGAAACTTAAGGCTATCTAATTCTAAATTTCATTACACCTTCTCAATAGCATTTTTGTAAAGAGGGTGCTGCTAATTAGCATTTTAAATTTGTGACTTAATCTGGGGCTAGAAATTTAGGAAAATTTTGCATAAAAAAAAGCTCTCAGATAATATGCTGCCGAATTTCAGAAGTGTCAAATTATTAAGGAATGGATGTAGGCAGCGTGACTGTGTCTAGTTTCTGTTGCGTCAACTTTAAAATGAACAGATTTAGGGCATTATTTACATAAATGTGTATATTTTCAAAATTCTCAAAATTTGGATTTGGGGTAAAAGATGTTGACATTTAAATATGTGTCATGTCAAAAACATTACAGCTATATGTTTTATGTGTACAATGCACCCTTTTTATGTAATAATGGATTTCAAAGTTTTATTCTGGGTTGCACATTAGGGGTTAAGGCTATCTATTTCTAAATTTCATTACACCTTCTCAATAGCATTTTTGTTAAGAGGGTTCTGCTAATAAGCATTTTAAACTTGTGACTTAATCTAGGGCTAGAAATTTAGCAAAATTTTGCATAACTTTTAATATATGTAATTTTTGAACTTTTCATGAAAATGAAAAAAAAAAATACTGAGAATAAACTTCATTAGAACAATTCTTGGGACAAGTATGTACATTTTTATTCTGGATTGCATTTTGTGGGTAAAATCAACATGTCACTCAAACAAAGCTCCTGATGTTATAAATATTTTAGGCATGACCATTCCACAGCTTGGCATGTTTTACATTTTGTTTTGATCCCACGTATGACAATCATTCACAGTATAGTTTCTAGATGAAGAGACTTAAGCAACCTCTTGATGCATTCCAATTATGCAACATCAAAGTAGCTGAAGTTATTTTCACTGGATCCTACTTTCAGAGAAACTGTCCTCATTTAAATAGCTGAGCACGCTTTTTCATAGTAGTTTTAGATCTGTTTTATGATATTGTAGATAGGATGATATTTGAAAAATGTTAGGAAATATAAATGGATCGTATCTAAAGAGCAAATAGCATTTACACATATCCGTTACTGCTCCAGCGAGAAAAGGTCTACAGTCATCTTAGTAACATGAAATTGTTGTTTCCAAGACGTCAGGTGTTTGTTCACTGTGGTTTTGCATATACAATTATCAATAACAAAGCTGCCAAACCCATAAAAAGGGGAGCAATGTCCTTATATTATTAGTTCCCTCTTTTTTCTGGTTTTGTCCAATCGGGCTTTGTGTATCGGACCTTTACCTGTATGGTTAATGGTGTGATCATGTGATAAATGAATACAGGAAAAAGCTCTCAGATATTATGCTTCCGAATTTCAAAAGTGTCAAATTATTAAGGAATGGATGTAGGCAGCGTGACTGTGTCTAGTTTCTGTTGCGTCAACTGTAAAATGAACAGATTTAGGGCATTATTTACATAAATGTGTATATTTTCAAAATTCTGAAATTGGGATTTGGGGTAAAAGATGTTGACATTTAAATATGTGTCATGTCCAAAACATTACAGCTATATGTTTTATGTCTACAATGCACCCTTTTTAATGTAATAATGGATTTCAAAGTTTTATTCTGGGTTGCACATAAGGGGTTAAAGCTATCTATTTCTAAATTTCATTACACCTTCTCAATAGCATTTTTGTTAAGAGGGTTCTGCTAATAAGCATTTTAAACTTGTGACTTAATCTGGGGCTAGAAATTTAGCAAAATTTTGCATAATCTTTAATATATGTAGTTTTTGAACTTTTACTTCATGAGAACAATTCTTGGGACAAGTATGTACATTTTTATTCTGGATTGCATTTTGTGGGTAAAATCAACATGTCACTCAAACAAAGCTAATGATGTTATAAATATTTTAGGCATGACCATTCCACAGCTTGGCATGCTTTTCATTTTGTTTTGATCCCACGTATGACAATCATTCACTATAGAGTTTCTAGATGAAAAGACTTAAGCAACCTCTTGATGCATTCCAATTATGCAACATCAAAGTAACTGAAGTTATTTTCACTGGATTCTACTTTCAGAGAAACTGTCCTCATTTAAATAGCTGAGCACGCTTTTTCATAGTAGTTTTAGATCTGTTTTATGATATTGTAGATAGGATGATATTTGAAAAATGTTAGGAAATATAAATGGATCGTATCTAAAGAGCAAATAGCATTTACACATATCTGTTACTGCTCCAGCGAGAAAAGGTCTATAGTCATCTTAGTAACATGAAATTGTTGTTTCCAAGTCGTCAGGTGTTTGTTCACTGTGGTTTTGCATATACAATTATCAATAACAAAGCTGCCAAACCCATAAAAAGGGGAGCACTGTCCTTATATTATTAGTTCCCTCTTTTTTCTGGTTTTGTCCAATCGGGCTTTGTGTCTCGGACCTCTACCTGTATGGTTAATGGTGTGATCATGTGATAAATAAATACAGGAAAAAGCTCTCAGATATTTATGCTTCCGAATTTCAAAAGTGTCAAATTATTAAGGAATGGATGTAGGCAGCGTGACTGTGTCTAGTTTCTGTTGCGTCAATTGTAAAATGAACAGATTTAGGGCATTATTTACATAAATGTGTATATTTTCAAAATTCTGAAATTGGGATTTGGGGTAGAAGATGTTGACATTTAAATATGTGTCATGTCCAAAACATTACAGCTATATGTTTTATGTGTACAATGCACCCTTTTTAATGTAATAATGGATTTCAAAGTTTTATTCTGGTTTGCACATTAGGGGTTAAGGCTATCTATTTCTAAATTTCATTACACCTTCTCAATAGCATTTTTGTTAAGAGGGTGCTGCTAATAAGCATTTTAAACTTGTGACTTAATCTGGGGCTAGAAATTTAGCAAAATTTTGCATAATTTTTAATATATGTAGTTTTTGAACTTTTACTTCATGAGAACAATTCTTGGGACAAGTATGTACATTTTTATTCTGGATTGCATTTTGTGGGTAAAATCAACATGTCACTCAAACAAAGCTCCTGATGTTATAAATATTTTAGGCATGACCATTCCACAGCTTGGCATGCTTTACATTTTGTTTTGATCCCACGTATGACAATCATTCACAATATAGTTTCTAGATGAAAAGACTTAAGCACCCTCTTGATGCATTCCAATTATGCAACATCAAAGTAGCTGAAGTTATTTTCACTGGATCCTACTTTCAGAGAAACTGTCCTCATTTAAATAGCTTAGCACGCTTTTTCATAGTAGTTTTAGATCTGTTTTATGATATTGTAGATAGGATGATATTTGAAAAATGTTAGGAAATATAAATGGATCGTATCTAAAGAGCAAATAGCATTTACACATATCCGTTACTGCTCCAGCGAGAAAAGGTCTACAGTCATCTTAGTAACATGAAATTGTTGTTTCCAAGACGTCAGGTGTTTGTTCACTGTGGTTTTGCATATACAATTATCAATAACAAAGCGGCCAATCCCATAAAAAGGGGAGCACTGTCCTTATATTATTAGTTCCCTCTTTTTTCTGGTTTTGTCCAATCGGGCTTTGTGTCTCGGACCTCTACCTGTATGGTTAATGGTGTGATCATGTGATAAATAAATACAGGAAAAAGCTTAAAGATAATATGCTGCCGAATTTCAAAAGTGTCAAATTATTAAGGAATGGATGTAGGCAGCGTGACTGTGTCTAGTTTCTGTTGCGTCAACTGTAAAATGAACAGATTTAGGGCATTATTTACATAAATGTGTATATTTTCAAAATTCTGAAATTGGGATTTGAGGTAAAAGATGTTGACATTTAAATATGTGTCATGTCAAAAACATTACAGCTCTATGTTTTGTGTGTACAATGCACCCTTTTTATGCAATAATGGATTTCAAAGTTTTATTCTGGGTTGCACATTAGGGGTTAAAGCTATCTATTTCTAAATTTCATTACACCTTCTCAATAGCATTTTTGTTAAGAGGGTGCTGCTAATAAGCATTTTAAACTTGTGACTTAATCTGGGGCTAGAAATTTAACAACATTTTGCATAATTTTTAATATATGTAATTTTTGAACTTTTCATGAAAATGAAAAAACAAATACTGAGAATAACTTCATGAGAACAATTCTTGGGACAAGTATGTACATTTTTATTCTGAATTGCATTTTGTGGGTAAAATCAACATGTCACTCAAACAAAGCTCCTGATGTTATAAATATTTTAGGCATGACCATTCCACAGCTTGGCATGCTTTACATTTTGTTTTGATCCCACGTATGACAATCATTCACAGTAAAGTTTCTAGATGAAAAGACTTAAGCACCCTCTTGATGCATTCCAATTATGCAACATCAAAGTAGCTGAAGTTATTTTCACTGGATCCTACTTTCAGAGAAACTGTCCTCATTTAAATAGCTGAGCATACTTTTTCATAGTAGCTTTAGATCTGTTTTATGATATTGTAGATAGGATGATATTTAAAAATGTTAGGAAATATAAATGGATCGTATCTAAAGAGCAAATAGCATTTACACATATCCGTTCCTGCTCCAGCGAGAAAAGGTCTACAGTCATCTTAGTAACATGAAATTGTTAATTCCAAGACGTCAGGTGTTTGTTCACTGTGGTTTTGCATATACAATTATCAATAACAAAGCTGCCAAACCCATAAAAAGGGGAGCAATGTCCTTATCTTATTAGTTCCCTCTTTTTTCTGGTTTTTTCCAATCGGGCTTTGTGTCTCGGACCTCTACCTGTATGGTTAATAGGTGTGATCATGTGATAAATGAATACAGGAAATAGCTCTCAGATAATATGCTGCCGAATTTCAAAATTGTCAAATTATTAAAGAATGGATGTAGGCAGCGTGACTGTGTCTAGTTTCTGTTGCGTCAACTGTGAATTGAACAGATTTAGGGCATTATTTACATAAATGTGTATATTTTCAAAATTCTGAAATTGGGATTTGGGGTAGAAGATGTTGACATTTAAATATGTGTCATGTCCAAAACATTACAGCTATATGTTTTATGTGTACAATGCACCCTTTTTAATGTAATAATGGATTTCAAAGTTTTATTCTGGGTTGCACATTAGGGGTTAAGGCTATCTATTTCTAAATTTCATTACACCTTCTCAATAGTATTTTTGTTAAGAGGGTGCTGCTAATAAGCATTTTAAACTTGTGACTTAATTTGGGGCTAGAAATTTAGCAAAATTTTGCATAACTTTTAATATATGTAATTTTTGAACTTTTCATGAAAATGAAAAAAAAAAAAATTCTGAGAATAAACTTCATTAGAACAATTCATGGGACAAGTATGTACATTTTTATTCTGGATTGCATTTTGTGGGTAAAATCAACATGTCACTCAAACAAAGCTCCTGATGTTATAAATATTTTAGGCATGACCATTCCACAGCTTGGCATGTTTTACATTTTGTTTTGATCCCACGTATGACAATCATTCACAGTAAAGTTTCTAGATGAAAAGACTTAAGCACCCTCTTGATGCATTCCAATTATGCAACATCAAAGTAGCTGAAGTTATTTTCACTGGATCCTACTTTCAGAGAAACTGTCCTCATTTTAATAGCTTAGCACGCTTTTTCATAGTAGTTTTAGATCTGTTTTATGATATTGTAGATAGGATGATATTTGAAAAATGTTAGGAAATATAAATGGATCGTATCTAAAGAGCAAATAGCATTTACACATATCCGTTACTGCTCCAGCGAGAAAAGGTCTACAGTCATCTTAGTAACATGAAATTGTTAATTCCAAGACGTCAGGTGTTTGTTCACTGTGGTTTTGCATATACAATTATCAATAACAAAGCTGCCAAACCCATAAAAAGGGGAGCACTGTCCTTATATTATTAGTTCCCTCTTTTTTCTGGTTTTGTCCAATCGGGCTTTGTGTCTCGGACCTCTACCTGTATGGTTAATAGGTGTGATCATGTGATAAATGAATACAGGAAAAAGCTCTCAGATATTATGCTGCCGAATTTCAAAAGTGTCAAATTATTAAGGAATGGATGTAGGCAGCGTGACTGTGTCTAGTTTCTGTTGCGTCAATTGTAAAATGAACAGATTTAGGGCATTATTTACATAAAGGTGTATACTTTCAAAATTCTGAAATTGGGATTTGGGGTAAAAGATGTTGACATTTAAATATGTGTCATGTCAAAAACATTACAGCTCTATGTTTTGTGTGTACAATGCACCCTTTTTATGTAAAAATGGATTTCAAAGTTTTATTCTGGGTTGCACATTAGGGGTTAAGGCTATCTATTTCTAAATTTCATTACACCTTCTCAATAGTATTTTTGTTAAGAGGGTGCTGCTAATAAGCATTTTAAACTTGTGACTTTAATTGGGGCTAGAAATTTAGCAAAATTTTGCATAACTTTTAATATATGTAATTTTTGAACTTTTCATGAAAATGAAAAAAAAAATACTGAGAATAAACTTCATTAGAACAATTCATGGGACAAGTATGTACATTTTTATTCTGGATTGCATTTTGTGGGTAAAATCAACATGTCACTCAAACAAAGCTCCTGATGTTATAAATATTTTAGGAATGACCATTCCACAGCTTGGCATGTTTTACATTTTGTTTTGATCCCACGTATGACAATCATTCACAGTATAGTTTCTAGATGAAAAGACTTAAGCACCCTCTTGATGCATTCCAATTATGCAACATCAAAGTAGCTGAAGTTATTTTCACTGGATCCTACTTTCAGAGAAACTGTCCTCATTTAAATAGCTTAGCACCATTTCATAGTAGTTTTAGATCTGTTTTATGATATTGTAGATAGGATGATATTTGAAAAATGTTAGGAAATATAAATGGATCGTATCTAAAGAGCAAATAGCATTTACACATATCCGTTACTGCTCAAGCGAGAAAAGGTCTACAGTCATCTTAGTAACATGAAATTGTTAATTCCAAGACGTCAGGTGTTTGTTCACTGTGGTTTTGCATATACAATTATCAATAACAAAGCTGCCAAACCCATAAAAAGGGGAGCACTGTCCTTATATTATTAGTTCCCTCTTTTTTCTGGTTTTGTCCAATCGGGCTTTGTGTATCGGACCTCTACCTGTATGGTTAATAGGTGTGATCATGTGATAAATGAATACAGGAAAAAGCTCTCAGATATTATGCTTCCGAATTTCAAAAGTGTCAAATTATTAAGGAATGGATGTAGGCAGCGTGACTGTGTCTAGTTTCTGTTGCGTCAACTGTAAAATGAACAGATTTAGGGCATTATTTATATAAATGTGTATATTTTCAAAATTCTGAAATTGGGATTTGGGGTAAAAGATGTTGACATTTAAATATGTGTCATGTCAAAAACATTACAGCTCTATGTTTTATGTGTACAATGCACCCTTTTTTAATGTAATAATGGATTTCAAAGTTTTATTCTGGGTTGCACATTAGGGGTTAAGGCTATCTATTTCTAAATTTCATTACACCTTCTCAATAGCATTTTTGTTAAGAGGGTGCTGCTAATAAGCATTTTAAACTTGTGACTTAATCTGGGGCTAGAAATTTAGCAAAATTTTGCATAATTTTTAATATACGTAGTTTTTGAACTTTTACTTCATGAGAACAATTCTTGGGACAAGTATGTACATTTTTATTCTGGATTGCATTTTGTGGGTAAAATCAACATGTCACTCAAACAAAGCTCCTGATGTTATAAATATTTTAGGCATGACCATTCCACAGCTTGGCATGTTTTACATTTTGTTTTGACCCCACGTATGACAATCATTCACAGTACAGTTTCTAGATGAAAAGACTTAAGCACCCTCTTGATGCATTCCAATTATGCAACATCAAAGTAGCTGAAGTTATTTTCACTGGATCCTACTTTCAGAGAAACTGTCCTCATTTAAATAGCTTAGCACGCTTTTTCATAGTAGTTTTAGATCTGTTTTATGATATTGTAGATAGGATGATATTTGAAAAATGTTAGGAAATATAAATGGATCGTATCTAAAGAGCAAATAGCATTTACACATATCTGTTACTGCTCCAGCGAGAAAAGGTCTACAGTCATCTTAGTAACATGAAATTGTTGTTTCCAAGACGTCAGTTGTTTGTTCACTGTGGTTTTGCATATACAATTATCAATAACAAAGCTGCCAAACCCATAAAAAGGGGAGCACTGTCCTTATATTATTAGTTCCCTCTTTTTTTCTGGTTTTGTCCAATCGGGCTTTGTGTCTCGGACCTCTACCTGTATGGTTAATAGGTGTGATCATGTGATAAATGAATACAGGAAAAAGCTCTCAGATATTATGCTGCCGAATTTCAAAAGTGTCAAATTATTAAGGAATGGATGTAGGCAGCGTGACTGTGTCTAGTTTCTGTTGCGTCAATTGTAAAATGAACAGATTTAGGGCATTATTTACATAAAGGTGTATACTTTCAAAATTCTGAAATTGGGATTTGGGGTAAAAGATGTTGACATTTAAATATGTGTCATGTCAAAAACATTACAGCTCTATGTTTTGTGTGTACAATGCACCCTTTTTATGTAAAAATGGATTTCAAAGTTTTATTCTGGGTTGCACATTAGGGGTTAAGGCTATCTATTTCTAAATTTCATTACACCTTCTCAATAGTATTTTTGTTAAGAGGGTGCTGCTAATAAGCATTTTAAACTTGTGACTTTAATTGGGGCTAGAAATTTAGCAAAATTTTGCATAACTTTTAATATATGTAATTTTTGAACTTTTCATGAAAATGAAAAAAAAAATACTGAGAATAAACTTCATTAGAACAATTCATGGGACAAGTATGTACATTTTTATTCTGGATTGCATTTTGTGGGTAAAATCAACATGTCACTCAAACAAAGCTCCTGATGTTATAAATATTTTAGGAATGACCATTCCACAGCTTGGCATGTTTTACATTTTGTTTTGATCCCACGTATGACAATCATTCACAGTATAGTTTCTAGATGAAAAGACTTAAGCACCCTCTTGATGCATTCCAATTATGCAACATCAAAGTAGCTGAAGTTATTTTCACTGGATCCTACTTTCAGAGAAACTGTCCTCATTTAAATAGCTTAGCACCATTTCATAGTAGTTTTAGATCTGTTTTATGATATTGTAGATAGGATGATATTTGAAAAATGTTAGGAAATATAAATGGATCGTATCTAAAGAGCAAATAGCATTTACACATATCCGTTACTGCTCAAGCGAGAAAAGGTCTACAGTCATCTTAGTAACATGAAATTGTTAATTCCAAGACGTCAGGTGTTTGTTCACTGTGGTTTTGCATATACAATTATCAATAACAAAGCTGCCAAACCCATAAAAAGGGGAGCACTGTCCTTATATTATTAGTTCCCTCTTTTTTCTGGTTTTGTCCAATCGGGCTTTGTGTATCGGACCTCTACCTGTATGGTTAATAGGTGTGATCATGTGATAAATGAATACAGGAAAAAGCTCTCAGATATTATGCTTCCGAATTTCAAAAGTGTCAAATTATTAAGGAATGGATGTAGGCAGCGTGACTGTGTCTAGTTTCTGTTGCGTCAACTGTAAAATGAACAGATTTAGGGCATTATTTATATAAATGTGTATATTTTCAAAATTCTGAAATTGGGATTTGGGGTAAAAGATGTTGACATTTAAATATGTGTCATGTCCAAAACATTACAGCTCTATGTTTTATGTGTACAATGCACCCTTTTTTAATGTAATAATGGATTTCAAAGTTTTATTCTGGGTTGCACATTAGGGGTTAAGGCTATCTATTTCTAAATTTCATTACACCTTCTCAATAGCATTTTTGTTAAGAGGGTGCTGCTAATAAGCATTTTAAACTTGTGACTTAATCTGGGGCTAGAAATTTAGCAAAATTTTGCATAATTTTTAATATACGTAGTTTTTGAACTTTTACTTCATGAGAACAATTCTTGGGACAAGTATGTACATTTTTATTCTGGATTGCATTTTGTGGGTAAAATCAACATGTCACTCAAACAAAGCTCCTGATGTTATAAATATTTTAGGCATGACCATTCCACAGCTTGGCATGTTTTACATTTTGTTTTGACCCCACGTATGACAATCATTCACAGTACAGTTTCTAGATGAAAAGACTTAAGCACCCTCTTGATGCATTCCAATTATGCAACATCAAAGTAGCTGAAGTTATTTTCACTGGATCCTACTTTCAGAGAAACTGTCCTCATTTAAATAGCTTAGCACGCTTTTTCATAGTAGTTTTAGATCTGTTTTATGATATTGTAGATAGGATGATATTTGAAAAATGTTAGGAAATATAAATGGATCGTATCTAAAGAGCAAATAGCATTTACACATATCTGTTACTGCTCCAGCGAGAAAAGGTCTACAGTCATCTTAGTAACATGAAATTGTTGTTTCCAAGACGTCAGTTGTTTGTTCACTGTGGTTTTGCATATACAATTATCAATAACAAAGCTGCCAAACCCATAAAAAGGGGAGCACTGTCCTTATATTATTAGTTCCCTCTTTTTTTCTGGTTTTGTCCAATCGGGCTTTGTGTCTCGGACCTCTACCTGTATGGTTAATAGGTGTGATCATGTGATAAATGAATACAGGAAAAAGCTCTCAGATATTATGCTGCCGAATTTCAAAAGTGTCAAATTATTAAGGAATGGATGTAGGCAGCGTGACTGTGTCTAGTTTCTGTTGCGTCAATTGTAAAATGAACAGATTTAGGGCATTATTTACATAAAGGTGTATACTTTCAAAATTCTGAAATTGGGATTTGGGGTAAAAGATGTTGACATTTAAATATGTGTCATGTCAAAAACATTACAGCTCTATGTTTTGTGTGTACAATGCACCCTTTTTATGTAATAATGGATTTCAAAGTTTTATTCTGGGTTGCACATTAGGGGTTAAGGCTATCTATTTCTAAATTTCATTACACCTTCTCAATAGTATTTTTGTTAAGAGGGTGCTGCTAATAAGCATTTTAAACTTGTGACTTAAATTGGGGCTAGAAATTTAGCAAAATTTTGCATAACTTTTAATATATGTAATTTTTGAACTTTTCATGAAAATGAAAAAAAAAATACTGAGAATAAACTTCATTAGAACAATTCATGGGACAAGTATGTACATTTTTATTCTGGATTGCATTTTGTGGGTAAAATCAACATGTCACTCAAACAAAGCTCCTGATGTTATAAATATTTTAGGAATGACCATTCCACAGCTTGGCATGTTTTACATTTTGTTTTGATCCCACGTATGACAATCATTCACAGTATAGTTTCTAGATGAAAAGACTTAAGCACCCTCTTGATGCATTCCAATTATGCAACATCAAAGTAGCTGAAGTTATTTTCACTGGATCCTACTTTCAGAGAAACTGTCCTCATTTAAATAGCTTAGCACCATTTCATAGTAGTTTTAGAACTGTTTTATGATATTGTAGATAGGATGATATTTGAAAAATGTTAGGAAATATAAATGGATCGTATCTAAAGAGCAAATAGCATTTACACATATCCGTTACTGCTCCAGCGAGAAAAGGTCTACAGTCATCTTAGTAACATGAAATTGTTGTTTCCAAGACGTCAGGTGTTTGTTCACTGTGGTTTTGCATATACAATTATCAATAACAAAGCTGCCAATCCCATAAAAAGGGGAGCAATGTCCTTATATTATTAGTTCCCTCTTTTTTCTGGTTTTGTCCAATCGGGCTTTGTGTCTCGGACCTCTACCTGTATGGTTAATAGGTGTGATCATGTGATAAATGAATACAGGAAAAAGCTCTCAGATATTATGCTTCCGAATTTCAAAAGTGTCAAATTATTAAGGAATGGATGTAGGCAGCGTGACTGTGTCTAGTTTCTGTTGCGTCAACTGTAAAATGAACAGATTTAGGGCATTATTTATATAAATGTGTATATTTTCAAAATTCTGAAATTGGGATTTGGGGTAAAAGATGTTGACATTTAAATATGTGTCATGTCCAAAACATTACAGCTATATGTTTTATGTGTACAATGCACCCTTTTTTAATGTAATAATGGATTTCAAAGTTTTATTCTGGGTTGCACATTAGGGGTTAAGGCTATCTATTTCTAAATTTCATTACACCTTCTCAATAGCATTTTTGTTAAGAGGGTGCTGCTAATAAGCATTTTAAACTTGTGACTTAATCTGGGGCTAGAAATTTAGCAAACTTTTGCATAATTTTTAATATACGTAGTTTTTGAACTTTTACTTCATGAGAACAATTCTTGGGACAAGTATGTACATTTTTATTCTGGATTGCATTTTGTGGGTAAAATCAACATGTCACTCAAACAAAGCTCCTGATGTTATAAATATTTTAGGCATGACCATTCCACAGCTTGGCATGTTTTACATTTTGTTTTGATCCCACGTATGACAATCATTCACAGTACAGTTTCTAGATGAAAAGACTTAAGCACCCTCTTGATGCATTCCAATTATGCAACATCAAAGTAGCTGAAGTTATTTTCACTGGATCCTACTTTCAGAGAAACTGTCCTCATTTAAATAGCTTAGCACGCTTTTTCATAGTAGTTTTAGATCTGTTTTATGATATTGTAGATAGGATGATATTTGAAAAATGTTAGGAAATATAAATGGATCGTATCTAAAGAGCAAATAGCATTTGCACATATCTGTTACTGCTCCAGCGAGAAAAGGTCTACAGTCATCTTAGTAACATGAAATTGTTGTTTCCAAGACGTCAGTTGTTAGTTCACTGTGGTTTTGCATATACAATTATCAATAACAAAGCTGCCAAACCCATAAAAAGGGAAGCACTGTCCTTATATTATTAGTTCCCTCTTTTTTTCTGGTTTTGTCCAATCGGGCTTTGTGTCTCGGACCTCTACCTGTATGGTTAATAGGTGTGATCATGTGATAAATGAATACAGGAAAAAGCTCTCAGATATTATGCTGCCGAATTTCAAAAGTGTCAAATTATTAAGGAATGGATGTAGGCAGCGTGACTGTGTCTAGTTTCTGTTGCGTCAATTGTAAAATGAACAGATTTAGGGCATTATTTACATAAAGGTGTATACTTTCAAAATTCTGAAATTGGGATTTGGGGTAAAAGATGTTGACATTTAAATATGTGTCATGTCAAAAACATTACAGCTCTATGTTTTGTGTGTACAATGCACCCTTTTTATGTAATAATGGATTTCAAAGTTTTATTCTGGGTTGCACATTAGGGGTTAAGGCTATCTATTTCTAAATTTCATTACACCTTCTCAATAGTATTTTTGTTAAGAGGGTGCTGCTAATAAGCATTTTAAACTTGTGACTTAATTTGGGGCTAGAAATTTAGCAAAATTTTGCATAACTTTTAATATATGTAATTTTTGAACTTTTCATGAAAATGAAAAAAAAAATACTGAGAATAAACTTCATTAGAACAATTCATGGGACAAGTATGTACATTTTTATTCTGGATTGCATTTTGTGGGTAAAATCAACATGTCACTCAAACAAAGCTCCTGATGTTATAAATATTTTAGGAATGACCATTCCACAGCTTGGCATGTTTTACATTTTGTTTTGATCCCACGTATGACAATCATTCACAGTATAGTTTCTAGATGAAAAGACTTAAGCACCCTCTTGATGCATTCCAATTATGCAACATCAAAGTAGCTGAAGTTATTTTCACTGGATCCTACTTTCAGAGAAACTGTCCTCATTTAAATAGCTTAGCACCATTTCATAGTAGTTTTAGAACTGTTTTATGATATTGTAGATAGGATGATATTTGAAAAATGTTAGGAAATATAAATGGATCGTATCTAAAGAGCAAATAGCATTTACACATATCCGTTACTGCTCCAGCGAGAAAAGGTCTACAGTCATCTTAGTAACATGAAATTGTTGTTTCCAAGACGTCAGGTGTTTGTTCACTGTGGTTTTGCATATACAATTATCAATAACAAAGCTGCCAATCCCATAAAAAGGGGAGCAATGTCCTTATATTATTAGTTCCCTCTTTTTCTGGTTTTGCCCAATCGGGCTTTGTGTCTCGGACCTCTACCTGTATGGTTAATAGGTGTGATCATGTGATAAATGAATACAGGAAAAAGCTCTCAGATATTATGCTTCCGAATTTCAAAAGTGTCAAATTATTAAGGAGTGGATCTAAGCAGCGTGATTGATTCTAGTTTCTGTTGCGTCAACTGTGAAATGAACAGATTTAGGGCATTATTTACATAAATGTGTATATTTTCAAAATTCTGAAATTGGGATTTGGGGTAAAAGATGTTGACATTTAAATATGTGTCATGTCAAAAACATTACAGCTATATTTTTTATGTGTACAATGCACCCTTTTTATGTAATAATGGATTTCAAAGTTTTATTCTGGGTTGCACATTAGGGGTTAAGGCTATCTATTTCTAAATTTCATTACACCTTCTCAATAGCATTTTTGTTAAGAGGGTGCTGCTAATAAGCATTTTAAACTTGTGACTTAATCTGGGGCTAGAAATTTAGCAAAATTTTGCATAATTTTTAATATATGTAGTTTTTGAACTTTTACTTCATGAGAACATTTCTTGGGACAAGTATGTACATTTTTATTCTGGATTGCATTTTGTGGGTAAAATCAACATGTCACTCAAACAAAGCTCCTGATGTTATAAATATTTTAGGCATGACCATTCCACAGCTTGGCATGCTTTACATTTTGTTTTGATCCCACGTATGACAATCATTCACAGTACAGTTTCTAGATGAAAAGACTTAAGCACCCTCTTGATGCATTCCAATTATGCAACATCAAAGTAGCTGAAGTTATTTTCACTGGATCCTACTTTCAGAGAAACTGTCCTCATTTAAATAGCTTAGCACGCTTTTTCATAGTAGTTTTAGATCTGTTTTATGATATTGTAGATAGGATGATATTTGAAAAATGTTAGGAAATATAAATGGATCGTATCTAAAGAGCAAATAGCATTTGCACATATCCGTTACTGCTGCAGCGAGAAAAGGTCTACAGTCATCTTAGTAACATGAAATTGTTGTTTCCAAGACGTCAGGTGTTTGTTCACTGTGGTTTTGCATATACAATTATCAATAACAAAGCTGCCAAACCCATAAAAAGGGGAGCAATGTCCTTATATTATTAGTTCCCTCTTTTTTCTGGTTTTGTCCAATCGGGCTTTGTGTCTCGGACCTCTACCTGTATGGTTAATAGGTGTGATCATGTGATAAATGAATACAGGAAAAAGCTCTCAGATATTATGCTTCCGAATTTCAAAAGTGTCAAATTATTAAGGAATGGATGTAGGCAGCGTGACTGTGTCTAGTTTCTGTTGCGTAAACTGTAAAATGAACAGATTTAGGGCATTATTTACATAAAGGTGTATATTTTCAAAATTCTGAAATTGGGATTTGGGGTAAAAGATGTTGACATTTAAATATGTGTCATGTCAAAAACATGAGAGCTATATGTTTTATGTGTACAATGCACCCTTTTTATGTAATAATGGATTTCAAAGTTTTATTCTGGGTTGCACATTAGGGGTTAAGGTTATGTATTTCTAAATTTCATTACACCTTCTCAATAGTATTTTTGTTAAGAGGGTGCTGCTAATAAGCATTTTAAACTTGTGACTTAATCCGGGGCTAGAAATTTAGCAAAATTTTGCATAATTTTTAATATATGTAATTTTTGAACTTTTCATGAAAATGAAAAAAAAAATACTGAGAATAAACTTCATGAGAACAATTCATGGGACAAGTATGTACATTTTTATTCTGGATTGCATTTTGTGGGTAAAATCAACATGTCACTCAAACAAAGCTCCTGATGTTATAAATATTTTAGGCATGACCATTCCACAGCTTGGCATGTTTTACATTTTGTTTTGATCCCACGTATGACAATCATTCACAGTACAGTTTCTAGATGAAAAGACTTAAGCACCCTCTTGATGCATTCCAATTATGCAACATCAAAGTAGCTGAAGTTATTTTCACTGGATCCTACTTTCAGAGAAACTGTCCTCATTTAAATAGCTTAGCACGCTTTTTCATAGTAGTTTTAGATCTGTTTTATGATATTGTAGATAGGATGATATTTGAAAAATGTTAGGAAATATAAATGGATCGTATCTAAAGAGCAAATAGCATTTACACATATCTGTTACTGCTCCAGCGAGAAAAGGTCTACAGTCATCTTAGTAACATGAAATTGTTGTTTCCAAAACGTCAGGTGTTTGTTCACTGTGGTTTTGCATATACAATTATCAATAACAAAGCTGCCAAACCCATAAAAAGGGGAGCACTGTCCTTATATTATTAGTTCCCTCTTTTTTCTGGTTTTGTCCAATCGGGATTTGTGTCTCGGACTTCTACCTGTATGGTTAATAGGTGTGATCATGTGATAAATGAATACAGGAAAAAGCTCTCAGATATTATGCTACCGAATTTCAAAAGTGTCAAATTATTAAGGAATGGATGTAGGCAGCGTGACTGTGTCTAGTTTCTGTTGCGTCAACTGTAAAATGAACAGATTTAGGGCATTATTTACATAAATGTGTATATTTTCAAAATTCTGAAATTGGGATTTGGGGTAAAAGATGTTGACATTTAAATATGTGTCATGTCAAAAACATTACAGCTCTATGTTTTATGTGTACAATGCACCCTTTTTATGTAATAATGGATTTCAAAGTTTTATTCTGGTTTGCACATTAGGGGTTAAGGCTATCTATTTCTAAATTTCATTACACCTTCTCAATAGCATTTTTGTTAAGAGGGTGCTGCTAATAAGCATTTTAAACTTGTGACTGAATCCGGGGCTACAAATTTAGCAAAATTTTGCATAATTTTTAATATATGTAGTTTTTGAACTTTTACTTCATGAGAACAATTCTTGGGACAAGTATGTACATTTTTATTCTGGATTGCATTTTGTGGGTAAAATCAACATGTCACTCAAACAAAGCTCCTGATGTTATAAATATTTTAGGCATGACCATTCCACAGCTTGGCATGCTTTACATTTTGTTTTGATCCCACGTATGACAATCATTCACAGTACAGTTTCTAGATGAAAAGACTTAAGCACCCTCTTGATGCATTCCAATTATGCAACATCAAAGTAGCTGAAGTTATTTTCACTGGATCCTACTTTCAGAGAAACTGTCCTCATTTAAATAGCTGAGCATACTTTTTCATAGTAGTTTTAGATCTGTTTTATGATATTGTAGATAGGATGATATTTGAAAAATGTTAGGAAATATAAATGGATCGTATCTAAAGAGCAAATAGCATTTACACATATCTGTTACTGCTTCAGCGAGAAAAGATCTACAGTCATCTTAGTAACATAAAATTGTTGTTTCCAAGACGTCAGGTGTTTGTTCACTGTGGTTTTGCATATACAATTATCAATAACAAAGCTGCCAAACCCATAAAAAGGGGAGCAATGTCCTTATATTATTAGTTCCCTCTTTTTTCTGGTTTTGTCCAATCGGGCTTTGTGTCTCGGACCTCTACCTGTATGGTTAATAGGTGTGATCATGTGATAATTGAATACAGGAAAAAGCTCTCAGATAATATGCTGCCGAATTTCAAAAGTGTCAAATTATTAAAGAATGGATGTAGGCAGCGTGACTGTGTCTAGTTTCTGTTGCGTCAACTGTAAAATGAACAGATTTAGGGCATTATTTACATAAATGTGTATATTTTCAAAATTCTGAAATTGGGATTTGGGGTAAAAGATGTTGACATTTAAATATGTGTCATGTCAAAAACATTACAGCTATATGTTTTATGTGTACAATGCACCCTTTTTATGTAATAATGGATTTCAAAGTTTTATTCTGGGTTGCACATTAGGGGTTAAGGCTATCTATTTCTAAATTTCATTACACCTTCTCAATAGCATTTTTGTTAAGAGGGTTCTGCTAATAAGCATTTTAAACTTGTGACTTAATCTGGGGCTAGAAATTAAGCAAAATTTTGCATAATTTTTAATATATGTAATTTTTCAACTTTTCATGAAAATGGAAAAAAAAATACTGAGAATAAACTTCATGAGAACAATTCTTGGGACAAGTATGTACATTTTTATTCTGGATCGCATTTTGTGGGTAAAATCAACATGGCACTCAAACAAAGCTCCTGATGTTATAAATATTTTAGGCATGACCATTCCACAGCTTGGCATGTTTTACATTTTGTTTTGATCCCACGTATGACAATCATTCACAGTACAGTTTCTAGATGAAAAGACTTAAGCACCCTCTTGATGCATTCCAATTATGCAACATCAAAGTAGCTGAAGTTATTTTCACTGGATCCTACTTTCAGAGAAACTGTCCTCATTTAAATAGCTTAGCATACTTTTTCATAGTAGTTTCAGATCTGTTTTATGATACTGTAGATAGGATGATATTTGAAAAATGTTAGGAAATATAAATGGATCGTATCTAAAGAGCAAATAGCATTTACACATATCTGTTACTGCACCAGCGAGAAAAGGTCTACAGTCATCTTAGTAACATGAAATTGTTGTTTCCAAGACGTCAGGTGTTTGTTCACTGTAGTTTTGCACATACAATTATCAATAACAAAGCTGCCAAACCCATAAAAAGGGGAGCAATGTCCTTATATTATTAGTTCCCTCTTTTTTTCTGGTTTTGTCCGATCGGGCTTTGTGTCTCGGACTGCTTCCTGTATGGTTAATAGGTGTGATCATGTGATAAATGAATACAGGAAAAAGCTCTCAGATATTATGCTTCCGAATTTCAAAAGTGTCAAATTATTAAGGAATGGATGTAGGCAGCGTGACTGTGTCTAGTTTCTGTTGCGTCAACTGTAAAATGAACAGATTTAGGGCATTATTTACATAAATGTGTATATTTTCAAAATTCTGAAATTGGGATTTGGGGTAAAAGATGTTGACATTTAAATATGTGTCATGTCAAAAACATTACAGCTATATGTTTTATGTGTACAATGCACCCTTTTTATGTAATAATGGATTTCAAAGTTTTATTCTGGGTTGCACATTAGGGGTTAAGGCTATCTATTTCTAAATTTCATTACACCTTCTCAATAGCATTTTTGTTAAGAGGGTTCTGCTAATAAGCATTTTTAACTTGTGACTTTATCCTGGGCTAGAAATTTAGCAAAATTTTGCATAATTTTTAATATATGTAATTTTTGAACTTTTCATGAAAATGAAAAAAAAAAATACTGAGAATAAACTTCATGAGAACAATTCATGGGACAAGTATGTACATTTTTATTCTGGATTGCATTTTGTGGGTAAAATCAACATGTCACTCAATCAAAGCTCCTGATGTTATAAATATTTTAGGCATGACCATTCCACAGCTTGGCATGTTTTACATTTTGTTTTGATCCCACGTATGACAATCATTCACAGTACAGTTTCTAGATGAAGAGACTTAAGCACCCTCTTGATGCATTCCAATTATGCAACATCAAAGTAGCTGAAGTTATTTTCACTGGATCCTACTTTCAGAGAAACTGTCCTCATTTAAATAGCTGAGCATACTTTTTCATAGTAGTTTCAGATCTGTTTTATGATACTGTAGATAGGATGATATTTGAAAAATGTTAGGAAATATAAATGGATCGTATCTAAAGAGCAAATAGCATTTACACATATCTGTTACTGCTGCAGCGAGAAAAGGTCTACAGTCATCTTAGTAACATGAAATTGTTGTTTCCAAGACGTCAGGTGTTTGTTCACTGTAGTTTTGCATATACAGTTATCAATAACAAAGCTGCCAAACCCATGAAAAGGGGAGCAATGTCCTTATATTATTAGTTCCCTCTTTTTTCTGGTTTTGTCCAATCGGGCTTTGTGTCTCGGACCTCTACCTGTATGGTTAATAGGTGTGATCATGTGATAAATGAATACAGGAAAAAGCTCTCAGATAATATGCTGCCGAATTTCAAAAGTGTCAAATTATTAAAGAATGGATGTAGGCAGCGTGACTGTGTCTAGTTTCTGTTGCGTCAACTGTAAAATGAACAGATTTAGGGCATTATTTACATAAATGTGTATATTTTCAAAATTCTGAAATTGGGATTTGGGGTAAGAGATGTTGACATTTAAATATGTGTCATGTCAAAAACATTACAGCTCTATGTTTTGTGTGTACAATGCAACCTTTTTATGTAATAATGGATTTCAAAGTTTTATTCTGGGTTGCACATTAGGGGTTAAGGCTATCTATTTCTAAATTTCATTACACCTTCTCAATAGCATTTTTGTTAAGAGGGTGCTGCTAATAAGCATTTTAAACTTTTGACTTACTCTGGGGCTAGAAATTTAGCAAAATTTTGCATAATCTTTAATATATGTAATTTTTGAACTTTTCATGAAAATGAAAAAACAAATACCGAGAATCACTTCATGTGAACAATTCTTGGGACAAGTATGTACATTTTTATTCTGGATTGCATTTTGTGGGTAAAATCAACATGTCACTCAAACAAAGCTCCTGATGTTATAAATATTTTAGGCATGACCATTCCACAGCTTGGCATGCTTTACATTTTGATTTGATCCCACGAATGACAATCATTCACAGTATAGTTTCTAGATGAAAAGACTTAAGCACCCTCTTGATGCATTCCAATTATGCAACATCAAAGTAGCTGAAGTTATTTTCACTGGATCCTACTTTCAGAGAAACTGTCCTCATTTAAATAGCTGAGCATACTTTTTCATAGTAGTTTTAGATCTGTTTTATGACATTGTAGATAGGATGAAATTTGAAAAATGTTAGGAAATATAAATGGATCGTATCTAAAGAGCAAATAGCATTTACACATATCTGTTACTGATGCAGCGAGAAAAGGTCTACAATCATCTGAGTAACATGAAATTGTTGTTTCCAAAACGTCAGGTGTTTGTTCACTGTAGGTTTGCATGTACAATTATCAATAACAAAGCTGCCAAACCCATAAAAAGGGGAGCAATGTCCTTATATTATCAGTTCCCTCTTTTTTCTGGTTTTGTCCAATCGGGCTTTGTGTCTCGGACCTCTACCTGTATGGTTAATAGGTGTGATCATGTGATAAATGAATACAGGAAAAAGCTCTCAGAAAATATGCTGCCGAATTTCAAAAGTGTCAAATTATAAAGGAATGGATGTAGGCAGCGTGACTGTGTCTAGTTTCTGTTGCGTCAACTGTAAAATGAACAGATTTAGGGCATTATTTACATAAAGGTGTATATTTTCAAAATTCTGAAATTGGGATTTGGGGTAAAAGATGTTGACATTTAAATATGTGTCATGTCAAAAACATTACAGCTATATGTTTTATGTGTACAATGCACCCTTTTTATGTAATAATGGATTTCAAAGTTTTATTCTGGGTTGCACATTAGGGGTTAAGGCTATCTATTTCTAAATTTCATTACACCTTCTCAATAGCATTTTTGTTAAGAGGGTGCTGCTAATAAGCATTTTAAACTTGTGACTTAATCCGGGGCTAGAAATTTAGCAAAATTTTGCATAATTTTTAATATATGTAATTTTTGAACTTTTCATGAAAATGGAAAAACAAATACTGAAACTAACTTCATGAGAACAATTTTTGGGACAAGTATGTACATTTTTATTCTGGATTGCATTTTGTGGGTAAAATCAACATGTCACTCAAACAAAGCTCCTGATGTTATAAATATATTAGGCATGACCATTCCACAGCTTGGCATGCTTTACATTTTGTTTTGATCCCACGTATGACAATCATTCACAGTATAGTTTCTAGATGAAAAGACTTAAGCACCCTCTTGATGCATTCCAATTATGCAACATCAAAGTAGCTGAAGTTATTTTCACTGGATCCTACTTTCAGAGAAACTGTCCTCATTTAAATAGCTGAGCATACTTTTTCATAGTAGTTTCAGATCTGTTTTATCATATTGTAGATAGGATGATATTTGAAAAATGTTAGGAAATATAAATGGATCCTATCTAAAGAGCAAATAGCATTTACACACATCCGTTACTGCTGCAGCGAGAAAAGGGCTACAGTCATCTTAGTAACATGAAATTGTTGTTTCCAAGACGTCAGGTGTTTGTTCACTGTAGTTTTGCATATACAGTTATCAATAACAAAGCTGCCAAACCCATAAAAAGGGGAGCAATGTCCTTATATTATTAGTTCCCTCTTTTTTCTGGTTTTGTCCAATCGGGCTTTGTGTCTCGGACCTCTACCTGTATGGTTAATAGGTGTGATCATGTGATAAATGAATACAGGAAAAAGCTCTCAGATAATATGCTGCCGAATTTCAAAAGTGTCAAATTATTAAGGAATGGATGTAGGCAGCGTGACTGTGTCTAGTTTCTGTTGCGTCAACTGTAAAATGAACAGATTTAGGGCATTATTTACATAAAGGTGTATATTTTCAAAATTCTGAAATTTGGATTTGGGGTAAAAGATGTTGGCATTTAAATATGTGTCATGTCAAAAACATTACAGCTCTATGTTTTGTGTGTACAATGCACCCTTTTTATGGAATAATGGATTTCAAAGTTTTATTCTGGGTTGCACATTAGGGGTTAAGGCTATCTATTTCTAAATTTCATTACACCTTCTCAATAGCATTTTTGTTAAGAGGGTGCTGCTAATAAGCATTTTAAACTTTTGACTTACTCTGGGGCTAGAAATTTAGCAAAATTTTGCATAATTTTTAATATATGTAATTTTTGAACTTTTCATGAAAATGGAAAAACAAATACTGAGAATAACTTCATGAGAACAATTCTTGGGACAAGTATGTACATTTTTATTCTGGATTGCATTTTGTGGGTAAAATCAACATGTCACTCAAACAAAGCTCCTGATGTTATAAATATTTTAGGCATGACCATTCCACAGCTTGGCATGCTTTACATTTTGTTTTGATCCCACGTATGACAATCATTCACAGTATAGTTTCTAGATGAAAAGACTTAAGCACCCTCTTGATGCATTCCAATTATGCAACATCAAAGTAGCTGAAGTTATTTTCACTGGATCCTACTTTCAGAGAAACTGTCCTCATTTAAATAGCTGAGCATACTTTTTCATAGTAGTTTTAGATCTGTTTTATGATATTGTAGATAGGATGAAATTTGAAAAATGTTAGGAAATATAAATGGATCGTATCTAAAGAGCAAATAGCATTTACACACATCCGTTACTGCTTCAGCGAGAAAAGGTCTACAGTCATCTTAGTAACATGAAATTGTTGTTTCCAAGACGTCAGGTGTTTGTTCACTGTAGTTTTGCATATACAATTATCAATAACAAAGCTGCCAAACCCATAAAAAGGGGAGAAATGTCCTTATATTATTAGTTCCCTCTTTTTTCTGGTTTTGTCCAATCGGGCTTTGTGCTTAAGTAATTTTCACTGGATCCTACTTTCAGATAAACTGTACTCATTTCAATAGCTTAGCACACTTTTGCATAGTAGTTTTAGATCTGTTTTATATTATTGTAGATAGGATGGTGTTAGAAAAATTTCAGGAAATATTCATGGATCGTACCTAGACAGTAATTGCATTTTGATATACATGTCACTACTCCAGCAAGAAAAGTCTCCAGTCATATTATTAGCATGAAACTGTTGTTTGCAAGACGCCATGCGTTTGTTGAGTTTGCTTTTCGAATTTACGATTATAAAGACCAAAGATGTCAAAGACATTAATAGGGGAGCAATGTCCTTAGACTCTTAGGTCCCCTATTTTTCTGGATTTGTCCCATCGGGCTTTGTGTCTCAGAACTCTACCTGTAAGGTTAATAGGTGTGATCATTTGATAAATGAATACAGGAAATATTTTTCAGTTAATTGCTGCTGAATTTCAAGAGTGTCAAACCATTAAGGGACGGATATAGGCAGCATGACTGTGTCCAGTTTCTCTGGCATTAACTTGAAAATGAACAGACTTAGGGCATTATTTACCAAAAAATGTGTATATTTTCTGAATCTGACGTTAAAATTTGGGGTAGATGTTGACATTTAAATATGTGTCGTGTCAAAAACATTACAACTACATGTTTTATGTATACATTCCACCCTATGATGATATATTTCAAAAGTTGTTACAACTTTTATTCAGGGTTGCACATCAGGGGCTCAGGCTATCTATTTCTGTCATTCAACACACTCTCTGAATACCACTTTTGTAAAGAGGATGCTGCTAATTGGCATTTCAAACTTGTGACTTAATCCGGGGCCAAACATTAAGCAATATTTTCCCTAATTTCTAATATTTATAACTCATGCAACTTTTCTATCAAAATGAAAATAAATACTGAGAATAAACCTCATGAGAACAATTCTTGGGACAAGTATGTACATTTTTATTCTGGATTGCATTTTGTGGGTAAAATCAACATGTCACTCAAAGAAGGCTCCTTACCTTATACATTTTTTGGGCATGGCCATTCCATAACCACGAATGCTTTACATTTTGTTTTGATCGCATGCATGAGAATCATTCACAGAATAGTATCTAGATGAAAGGACTTAAGCAACCTCTTATTGGCATTCCAATTATGAAACATCAAAGTAGCTTAAGTAATGTTCACTCGTTCCTACTTTCAGAGAAGCTGTACTTATCTAAATAGCTTAGCATACTTTTGCCTTGCTGCTTTAGATCTTTTTTTTTGATATTGTAGATAGGATGGTATTGAAACAAAAATTAGGAAATATTCATGGATCGTGCCTAAGAACAGTTACGCTCGCGTTCAAGTTAACAGACGCTAAACGCACCGACGTTTCCCAAACGTTTTCCAAACACTTTCAGTGAAAGTCAAACGTTTTGCAAACGCGTAGCAAACACTTTGCAAACACTTTCCAAACGCTTTACAAACACTTTTCCAAACGCTTTCAAACATTTTTCCAAACGCTTTCAAACACTTTGCCGAACGCGTTTGGTGAAAGCTGAATGCTTTCAAACACTTTTCTAAGCGTTTCAAATACTTTACACTTTGTGCCAAACGTATGTGATACATGTACATGTACACTTGGTAATCTAATTCTAATGAGAGGAATATTTTTTAACAAGTGTTAAGGAAGAAATAATACAAACAAATAATATGCCTACATTAACAGGTTTAACACTTCATTTATTATAAAGTTACAGATCTTTCAGTAGCAAGTATACCCAGTCACTATTATACTTTTTCTGAAAGTGAAGTTTTTGAAAAAAAGGCTTACTTTTAAAATTTCGAATGGAAATACAGAAGCAGCTCAATTTAAACACTGTCTGGCTTACTAAGCCAATCAATAGAATTAGCTCCAGTGGAGTAAGCCAGGCGATACTCCATTGGTCCTTGGAGTAATTATATATATTTTAATTGAAAATTAGGAACTATCTCCGAGTAAATTTATAGGCAATATCATGATCAGATCAGGAATCATGATCTGATCATGATTCTGCCTATGGATTTACCCCCGAAACAGATTTTGAAAGATGAAGTATTCATGACATCTTAAATGAAGAATTAAATCTTTAATTAATTTAAGTTGAATTAGACACTTGGGTAAACGTATTTGGATCAAGTTTTACATAAATATATACAACCTATAATGCTGGATAAGTGCACATTTGCATGTAGGTACATCATATATTGCCGGACCTGTTGAAAATACGTTTGCAGATTCTTCATGATTTAAATGGAAGTGTTTACAAAAGATAGTGTTTGAATGTGTTTGTGAAAGTGTTTGAATCGTTCAGGTAATTGTTCAACGCGTTTGGCAAGTGTTTGAACACGTTTGGAGAAGTGTTTGGTAGCTTTGTGAAAGTGTTCGAACCTTTTATAAAAGTATTTGAGATTTTTCCCAAACGCTTTCCAAACACTTTCCAAACACATTTCAAACACTTTCCAAACACATTCCAAACGTTTTCACACGTTTCCAAACACAAACCAAACACCAGCAAAATGCTAAAAAGGGTTTGGCTGTTAACTTTCAGCTGGGTGTAACTGTATTATTGCATTTAAGCATAACTGTCACTGCTCCAAATATTATTCCTATATATAACTATACTAGATGGACTGCAAGGTTTCAAACAGTAATTTAAACTTGTGAAGGTCCATATGTAAATGTTGTAAAGTTTTCCATTGAAACAAAAATCAGGCTTTTTTATATTACTGGCATTGACATAACATACGGTGAAGAGCTTTAGGGTATTAAGATGTATATGCCTATCTTGATTTTTTTCAAATTAGATAAAAACCAAGATATCACAATTTTGTTTCTCTTAATGCCACCATAGCGAAGTCTTGTATGTCATACAATCCCTCTTTGAAACATAAATGGCCTATTCATTCCTTTCAGGAGTACCCAGTCATATTTACTAGATGACACTTTAGGGGTAAAGGCACATGTACAGCTACCAGTAACACACCATTTCTATACTCTTGGCACAGTGTTTTTATATACTGTATATGTATATTGCCTTTTTTACATTTGAGTCTAAATTATGCTCTAGAAAATCAGGAATGACATTCCCCGTTCTGGACCCATGTCATTTTGCAACGTGTTATTATAATAAATAAATAAATAAATAAATAAATAAATAAATCGATAAATAAATAAATAAATAAATAAATAAATAAATAAATAAATAAATAAATTAATAAACTATGTTGAAATGGAATAAATTTTGAACCATCATGTTGGCTTCTAATGGTCTCATTTTACTATATAATCACGTGTTCGGTTGAGCATTAGCATTTACCCTTACCTTCAAAACTAATTGAAAAATCACTATGTCATAAAAAGAGAGGTACTCCATGTGCTTTAAATATTGTGAACAGAAAAAAATGTGCTTTATAGAAATAAATAAAAATATATTTCATTGACTTTTGTCAATTGTTTTTGTTTGAACGTTTACTAGTGTATAAATACGTAAAGCAGGCATGATGTTTACAGACCTTTTTTGGCAAAATGGCAACCATTGCAATCTTAATGAGGGTAATGAAAATAGAGACAGTATTAAAACAGTTTTTAGATTTTTTTTCTCTGACAGAAAACTTAGGGGTAACCATATGTATAGAGCTGCCTGAATAGCAAATCAGATATAGTTTACAAGTACATCACCTTGATGTCAAAGTCAGAAACTGGATTCTTTTGATCATCCACCTTACAATGCTTATATAAGAATAGAATCACAATAATACATTCAATAAATCATATTGAATAAAAAATGATAGCAATAAATAAAATTTCTGAATCAAATCTTGGGGGTGACTTGCATATATGAACCTTTCATCAGATTTATAATATACTTAAAATAACAATTAATTACATCATGCCAATGCATTGAGTCTTTACGTTTACAAATTCTATATGCATATCCAATACAGAAAGGCTTCTTACTAATTAACATCTGTATCTGGTTATTTTGCCAGAATAACAAGATTGCCTGCATTGCAAATCTGCTATAGTCCACAAGTATGTCAGCTTGACATAAGTCAGAGACTGGATTTTTTTAAAATTTCCAACTTGCCCGACAAATGTTTTTATATAAATGCAATTTAAGCAAATCATGTAATAATCATATTGAGTATAAATGAGCTAAATAAATACGATTTGAAATCAACTATTTTGAAAAAGATGCAAATTATTCCATTCCAACAATTCTTTTGGCAATAGTGTCCTCACATTAAGGCCAAGTACAAGAATACCTGTACTTATTTAAACTATGCTTACTTTACAGGCAAATACAGTTCATATATTCACTTCAATGAATCCATTTGTCACTTTTTTTTAATTTTGTGAAAGAGTCTGCTTTTGTTTGCTTTGCTCAGCTTCCAAATCACGTTTTGCATACGTGAATATCCAGCACCACAATTGTGACTTCCAAGCTAGAAAAAGTCAACAGTCATCTTAGTAAGATGAAATTGTTGTTTGCAAGAGGTCAGGTGTTTTTTTCACTGCGCTTTTTGAATTTACAATTATAAAGACCAATTCTGTCAAAGACATAAAAAAGGGGAGCTTTTACGTTCCCCTTTTTTCTGCTTTTGTCCAAGTGGGCTTTGTGTCTTGGAACTCTACCTGTCAGGTTAGTAGGTGTGATCATGTGATAAATGAATGCAGGAAATAGCTCTCAGATAATTGCTGCCGAATTTCAAGAGTGTCAAATTATTAAGGGACAGATATAGACAACGTGACTGGGTCTAGTTTCTCTCGCGTCAACTTGAAAATGAACAGATTTAGAGCATTATTTACAAAAAATGTGTATATTTTCTGATTCTGAAATTTGAATTTTGGGTAAAAGATGTTAACATTTAAATATGTGTCATGTCAAAAATATTACAAGAATATGGTTTGTATACATTCCACCCTTTTTATATGAAAATGGATTTCAAAAGTTGTTACAACTTTTATTCTGGGTTGCACCTTAGGGGTTCAGGCTATCTATTTGTAAAAGTCGGTACACTCTCTGAATACCATTTTTGTTAAGAGGAGGCTGCTAATTGGCATTTTAACTTGAGACTTAATCCAAGGCCAGAAATTAAGCAATTTGCCTAATTCTAATATATATAACTTATGCAACTTTTTCATCAAAATCAAAATTAAATATTGAGAATAAAAGTCGTGAGAACAATTCTTGGGACAAGTATGTACATTTTTATTCTGGATTGCATTTTGTGGGTAAAATCAACATGTCACTCAAAACAAAGCTCCTGATATTATACATATTTTGAGCATGACCATTCCACAGCTTGGCATGCTTTACACTTTGTTTTGATTCCACGTTCGATCATCATTCACAGAAAAGTTTCTAGATGAAAGAACTTAAACAACCCCTTATTGGCATTCCAATTATGCAACATCGATGTAGCTTAAGTAATTTGCACTGGATCCTACTTTCAGATAAACTGTACGTATCTGAATAGCTTAGAATGCTTTTTCATAGTAGTTTTAGATCTGTTTTATGATATTCTAGATACGATGGTATTTGAAAAATTTTAAGAAATCGTAATGGATCGTCTCTTAAGAGTAATTGCACCCAGACATATGTGTTACTTGTCGAGGGAGAAAAGGTCTACAATCCTCTTACTAACAAAAAATTGCTGTGTGCAATAGCTGAGGTGTTTGTTCATTGTGCTTTTTGGATTTACAATTATAAAGACCAATGGTGTCAAAGACATAAAAAGGGGGAGCTTTTATGTTCCCCTTTTTTCTACTTTTCTCCAATCGGGCTTTGTGTCTCGGAATTCTACCTGTCAGGTTAATAGGTGTGATCATGTGATAAATGAATACAGGAAACAATTCTGAGATAATTGCTGCCACATTTCAAGAGTGTCAAATTATAAAGGGACGGATAAACGCAGTGTAACAGTGCCTAGTTTCTCTGACGTCCATTTGAAAATGAGCAGATTTAGGGCATTATTTATAAATTTCTATATTTTCTAATTCTGGAATTTGAATTGTGGGTAAAAGATGTTGACATTTAAATATGTGTCATGTCAAAAACATTACAACTATATGTTTTATGTATACAATCCACCCTTTTTATATAACTATGGATTTCCAAAGTTGTTACAACTTTTATTCTGGGTTGCACATTAGGGGTTAAGGCCATCTATATCAAAAATTTAGTACACTATCTGAGTACCATTTTTGTCAGGAGGATGCTGCGTATTGGCATTTTAAACTTTAGACTTAATCCGGGGCCAGATATAAGCAATATTTTGCCTAACTTTTAATATATACAACTTATGCAACTTTTTCATCAAAATCAAAATAAATACTGAGAATAAACCTCATGAGAACAATTCTTGGGACAAGTATGTACATTTTTTATTCTGGATTGCATTTTGTGGGTAAAATCAACATGTCACTCAAAGAAGGCTCCTTACCTTATACATTTTTTGGGCATGGCCATTCCATAACCACGCATGCTTTACATTTTGTTTTGATCGCATGCATGAGAATCATTCACAGAATAGTTTCTAGATGAAAGGACTTAAGCAACCTCTTATTGGCATTCCAATTATGCAACTTCCAAGTACCTTAACTAATGTTCAATCGCTCCTACTTTCAGAGAAGCTGTACTTATCTAAATAGCTTAGCACACTTTTGCCTTGCTGCTTTTGATCTGGTTTTTTTTTTTTTTTTTTTGATATTGTAGAGAGGATGGTATTTTTGAAAAATTAGCAAATATTCATGGATAGTGCCTAAGTATAATTGCATTTAGGCATAACTGTCACTGCTCCAAATATTATTCCTATATATAACTATACTAGATGGACTGCAAGGTTTCAAACAGTAATTTAAGCTTGTAAAGGTCCATATGTAAATGTTATTAAGTTTTTCATTGAAACAAAAATCAGGCTTTTTCATATTACTGGCATTGACATAACATACGGTGAAGAGCTTTAGGGTATTAAGATGTATATGCCTATCTTGATTTTTTTCAAATTAGATAAAAACCAGGATATCACAGTTTTGTTTCTCTTAATGCCACCATAGCGAAGTCTTGTATGTCATACAATCCCTCTTTGAAACATAAATGGCCTATTCATTCCTTTCAGGAGTACCCAGTCATATTTACTAGATGACACTTTAGGGGTAAAGGCACATGTACAGCTACCAGTAACACACCATTTCTATACTCTTGGCACAGTGTTTTTATATACTGTATATGTATATTGCCTTTTTTACATTTGAGTCTAAATTATGCTCTAGAAAATCAGGAATAACATTCCCCGTTTTGGACCCATGTCATTTTGCAACGTGTTATTATAATAAATAAATAAATAAATAAATAAATAAATAAATAAATAAATAAATAAATAAATAAATTAATAAACGATGTTGAAATGGAATGAATTGTGAACCATCATGTTGGCTTCTAATGGTCCCACTTTACTATATAATCACGTGTTCGGTTGAGCATAAGCATTTACCCTTACCTTCAAAACTAATTGAAAAATCACTATGTCGTAAAAAGAGAGGTACTCCATGTGCTTTAAATATTGTGAACAGAAAAAAAGGTCCTTTTTAGAAATGAATAAAAAATACATTTCATTCACTTTTGTCAACTGTTTTTGAAAGATCGTTTACTAGTGTATAAATATATAAAGCAGGCATGATGTTTACAGACCGTTTTTGGCAAAATGGCAACCATTGCAATCATAATGAGGGTAATGAAAGTAGAGACAGTATTAAAGCAGTTTTTAGATTTTTTTCTCTGACAGAAAACTTAGGGGTAACCATATGTATAGAGCTGCCTGAATAGCAAATCAGATATAGTTTACACGTACATCACCTTGATGTCAAAGTCAGAGGCTGGATTCTTTTGATCATCCACCTTACAATGCTTATATAAGAATAGAATCACAATAATACATTCAATAAATCATATTGAATAAAAAAAATGATAACAATAAATAAAATTTCTGAATCAAATCTTGGAGGTGACTTGCATATATGGACCTTTCATCAGATTTATAATATACTTGAAATAACAATTAATTACATCATGCCAATGCATTGAGTCTTTACGTTTACAATTCTATATGCATATCAAATACAGTCAGGCTTCCTACCAGTTACCATCTGTATCTAGTTGTTTTGCCAGAGTAACAAGATTGCCTGCATTGCAAATCAGCTATAGTCCACAAGTATGTCAGCTTGACATAAGTCAGAGACTGGATTTTTTTAAAATTTCCAACTTGCCCAACAAATGTTTTTATATAAATGCAATTTAAGCAAATCATGTAATAATCATATTGAGTATAAATGAGCTAAATAAATACGATTTGAAATCAACAATTTTGAAAAAGATGAAAATTAGTCCGTTCCAACAATTCCTTTGGCAATAGTGTCCTCACATTAAGGCCAAGTACAAGAATACCTGTACTTATTTAAACTATGCTTACTTTACAGGCAAATACAGTTCATATATTCACTTCAATGAATCCATTTGTCACTTTTTTTTAATTTTGTGAAAGAGTCTGCTTTTGTTTGCTTTGCTCAGCTTCCAAATCACGTTTTGCATACGAGAATATCCAGCACCACAATTGTGACTTCCAAGCTAGAAAAAGTCAACAGTCATCTTATTAAGATGAAATTGTTGTTTGCAAGAGGTCAGGTGTTTTTTTCACTGCGCTTTTTGAATTTACAATTATAAAGACCAATTCTGTCAAAAACATAAAAAAGGGAGCTTATACGTTCCCCTTTTTTCTGCTATTGTCCAAGTGGGCTTTGTGTCTTGGAACTCTACCTGTCAGGTTAGTCGGTGTGATCATGTGATAAATGAATGCAGGAAATAGTTCTCAGATAATTGCTGCCGAATTTCAAGAGTGTCAAATTATTAAGGGACGGATATAGGCAACGTGACCGGGTCCAGTTTCTCTCGTGTCAACTTGAAAATGAACAGATTTAGAGCATTATTTACAAAAATAGTGTATATTTTCTGATTCTGAAATTTGAATATTGGGTAAAAGATGTTAACATTTAAATATGTGTCATGTCAAAAATATTACAAGAATATGTTATGTATACATTCCACCCTTTTTATATAAAATGGATTTCAAAAGTTGTTACAACTTTTATTCTGGGTTGCACCTTAGGGGTTAAATTATCTATTTGTAAAAGTCGGTACACTCTCTGAATACCATTTTTGTTAAGAGGAGGCTGCTAATTCTTGGGAGAAGTATGTACATTTTTATTCTGGATTGCATTTTGTGGGTAAAATCAACATGTCACTCAAACAAAGCTCTTGATGTTATACATATTTTGGGCATGACCATTCCACAGCTTGGCATGCTTTACATTTTGTTTTGATCCCACGTATGAGAATCATTCACAGTATAGTTTCTAGATGAAAAGACATAAGCAACCTCTTGATGCATTCCAATTATGCAACATCAAAGTAGCTTTAAGAAATTTTCACTGGATCCTACTTTCAGATAAATTGTACGCATTCAATAGCTTAGCACACTTTTGCATAATAGTTTTAGATCTGTTTTATGATATTGTAGATAGGATGGTATTTGAAAACTTTCAGGAAACATTCATGGATCGTACCTAGAGGGTAGTTGCATTTTGTTATATATGTCACTACTCCAGCAAGAAAAGGTCTCCAGTCATATTATTAACATGAAACTGTTGTTTGCAAGACGCCATGTGTTTTGTCAGTGTGCTGTTTGAATTTACGATAATAAAGACCAAAGCTGTCAAAGACAAAAAGGGGGAGCTTTTACGTTCCCCTTTTTTCTGCTTTTGTCTAATTGGGCTTTGTGTCTTGGAACTCTACCTGTCAGGTTAATAGGTGTGATCATGAAATTGCTGTGTGCAAGAGGTGAGGTGTTTGTTCATTGTGCTTTTTGGATTTGCAATTATAAAGACCAATGCTGTCAAAGACATAAAAAGGGGGGAGCTTTTACGTTCCCCTTTTTTCTACTTTGTCCAATCGGGCTTTGTGTCTCGGAATTCTACCAGTCAGGTTAATAGGTGTTATCATCTGATAAATGAATACAGGAAATAATTCTGAGATAATTGCTGCCACATTTCAAGAGTGTCAAATTATTAAGGGACGGATAAAAGCAGTGTAACAGTGCCTAGTTTCTCTGGCGTCAATTTGAAAATGAACAGATTTAGGGCATTATTTACATAAATTTCTATATTTTCTGATTCTGAAATTTGAATTTTGGGTAAAAGATGTTGACATTTAAATATGTGTCATGTCAAAAACATTACAACTATATGTTTTATGTATAAAATCCACCCTGTTTATATAATTATGGATTTCCAAAGTTGTTACAACTTTTATTCTGGGTTGCACATTAGGGGTTAAGGCTATCTATTTCCAAAATTTAGTACACTATCTGAGTACCATTTTTGTTAAGAGGATGCTGCTTATTGGCATTTTAAACTTTAGACTTAATCCGGGGCCAGAAACTGGCAATATTTTGCCTAAATTCTAATATATACAACTTATGCAACTTTTTCATCAAAATCAAAATAAATACTGAGAATAAACCTCATGAGAACAATTCTTGGTACACGTATGTACATTTTTATTCTGGATTGCATTTTGTGGGTAAAATCAACATGTCACTCATAGAAGGCTCCTTACCTTATATATTTTTTAGGCATGGCCATTCCATAACCACAAATGCTTTACATTTTGTTTCGATCGCAAGCATGAGAATCGTTCACAGAATAGTTTCTAGATGAAAGGACTTAAGCAATCTCTTATTGGCATTCTAATTATGCAACATCAAAGTACCTTAAGTAATGTTCACTCGATCCTACTTTCAGAGAAGCTGTACTTATCTAAATAGCTTAGCACACTTTTGCCTTGCTGTTTTAGGTCTGTTTTTTTTTTTTTTTTTTTGATATTGTAGATAGGATGGTATTTTTAAAAAATTAGCAAATATTCATGGATAGTGCTTAAGTATAATTGCATTTAGGCATAACTGTCACTGCTCCAAATATTATTCCTATATATAACTATACTACATGGACTGCAAGGTTTCAAACAGTAATTTAAGCTTGTAAAGGTCCATATGAAATGTTATTAAGTTTTTCATTGAAACAAAAATCAGGCTTTTTTATATTACTGGCATTGACATTACATTGGGTGAAGGGCTTTGGGGTATTAAGATGTATCTCCCTATCTTGATTTTTTTCAAATTAGATAAAAACCAAGATATCACAGTTTTGTTTCTCTTAATGCCACCATAGCGACGTGTTGTAAGTCATACAATCCCCCTTTAAAACATAAATGGCCTATTGATTCCTTTCAGGAGTACCCAGTCATATTTATTAGATGACACTTTACGGGTAAAGGCACATGTACAGCTGCCAGCAACACACCATTTCTATACTCTTGGCACAGTGTTTTTATATACTGTACATGTGTATTTCCTTTTTTACATTAGAGGCTAAATCATGCTCTAGAAATTCAGGAATAACGTTCCCCCTTTTGGACACATATCATTTTGTATTATGTTATTATAATAGATTGATAAACAAATAAATAAATAAATAAATAAATAAATAAATAAATAAATAAATAAATAAACGATGTTGAAATGGAATGAATTTTGTACCATCATGTTGGCTTCTAATGGTCTCATTTTACTATATAATCACGCGTTCGGATGAGTATTAGCATTTACCCTTACCTTCAAAACTAATTGAAAAATCACTATGTCATAAAAAGAGATGTACTTCATGTGCTTTAAATATTGTGAACAGAAAAAAATGTCCGTTTTCGAAAATAAATAAAAATACATTTCATTCACTTTTGTCAATTGGTTTTGATTGATAACAACATTAAGTATATAATCTCAAATAAGCAACAATGAATTCTGGGTAATTATACATGTTCAAAAATGTATGCAAATTAAATTAAATCTTAAATGAATAAATTAAAGTCTTGTTATATAAGAAAAAATCGAAGTTTACGTTTAAACAAACCAAACTACTCAATTTGACGCACATACAATGGCAAGTTATTCCAAACATTAGATCCATGGTAATTCAAAGAGAATAATAACAGAGTAGTTCTGCAAGGAAGAATGTGAAAATTGTATCTCTGACGTGTAACATGAGTATGTACATCGATATTCATGAAGAATATATTCTGGACAATAACACGAAGTAGTCTATGTACAACTTTGAACATAAATAAAGCTGTTAAAAATCTATTTAATTTTTGAAATTTCATAATTCTTAGACTATTAAAAAGAAGTTCAGTATGAGCATTGCAATGGGAAAAAGTTATTGCCCTAAGTATTTTCCTTTGTAATTTTACCCAACTGTCAATGTTATTTTGATAGTTACTGGCCCAAGTAATATTACAGTAAGTATAATATGGGTACACTAAAGCATAATATAGATTCACAAGCATCTGTTTACTCACACTATGTCGTAATTTCTTCATAATACCAATAATGTTTCCAATTTTACCTGATATATGTGTAATATGGGATTTCCAGTTAAGTTGTTCATCCATCCAAACTCCCAAAAACTTAATCTTAGACACCTGTGAAATTTCCATATCATAGATTTCAATTTTAAAACTATCTTGCATATATCTCTTCCTTTTATTGTAATAAATCATAAAGCTAGTTTTGTCAACATTCAAAGATAACTTATTAGCATAAAACCAATCAGTTATCAACTGTAAAGTAATATTTGTCCTACGTATTTAAGTATCAAAGTTTTTGTCAGCAAAAAACAAATGTGTGTCATCTGCAAATAAAAAACAAAAAGAGTCGGGGCATGCATTAAATAAATCGTTAACATATAAAATAAAAAAGTAAGGGACCTAGTATTGACCCCTGAGGAACTCCACATGTTATATTTAAGAAATCAGAATCAGCATTTTGAAAATGCACAAACTGAGACCGATTTGTTAGGTAGGAAGAAAACCAGTCAAGAGATACACCTCTGATCCCATAGTGAAATAACTTATCAAAAAGTATCTTATGGTTCACTGTATCAAAGGCCTTGGAAAAATCTAGAAAAACACTTAAAGCGTATTTCTGATCATCCAAGGCCTCTGAAATTTTGTGAGTCAAAAAACTGACAGCAGACTCAGTTCCATATAATTTTCTAAACCCAAATTAATACTGGTATAAAATATCATTTTTATCTATGTAGTCTAACAATTGATTATAGGCAACTTTTTTGAACAACTTTGCGAAGCTTGTCAACAAAGAAATTGGCCTACAATTAGAAAAAAAATTTCCATTTTACCCTTTTTGAACAAAGGAAGGACATTGGCAATTTTAAGTACATCTGGAAAAACCCCTTTCTCCAGTGATAAATTTATGATATAAGTTAAAGGAGAAACTATTTCAGCAACTACATATTTCAAAACTTTGGGGCTTATATCATCATATCCTGGGCTAGAATTCTTTAAAGAATTAATCATAATCTGAATATCATCATCTACCACTGATGAAAAGAAAAAACGAACGCACATATTGGGCCTGCCTCATATAATAATTAGGAGAGACATGTACATGAGGGATTTTGCTAGCTAAACTTTGACCTATATTAGTAAAAACTAAATTAAAATGAGTTGCAATTTCTTTGGGGTCAGTAAGAAATGCATTATTTAATTTGAATTTTTTATGAATTATTACTTTATGCTTCCCAATAATACCATTGATAACTTTCCAAACCTTAGATAAGTTATTCTTATTTTGATTATATACCTCATCATATTGCCGTTTTTCAGCTATTCTTAAGATGTGATTTAATCTGTTACGATATGAAACATAACGAGACTTATTATTATTTTTTACTTTACTATAAAGTCTATTTTTTCGTTTAATTGCTTTAATAAGACCCTCAGTAAGCCAAGGTTTCCTTTGTTTATATTCAGAGGTAACAAGCTTAACAGGAATTGATTTAACATAATAATCTTTAGATTTTGTCAAGAAAAATGACATAGCCTGATTTGGATCATAATTGCATAAGACCAAATTCCAATCAACAGAAGAAAGGGAATTTTTCATATGAGTTAAAGTATTTAGGTTAATTTTCCTTCTGTATTGAGGAGCTGGGTGACTATTCATTGTTTTCTTGGTACATATCCGAAAAATTGGAAAATGATCAGATATATCTGTGTATAAGATACCATTAACCGGAGAATTTTCAAGGTCAGAAATATTGCTAAAAATGTTGTCAATCAATGTAGCTGATTTTTGAGTAATTCTCGTTGGTCTATTAATAAATGGCAAGAAAGAATTTGAAAAAATAGCATCGGTAAATGATGAAGTTCCTGAGTGATTGTCAGAATTCAATAAATTTATGTTGAAATCACCCATTAAATAACAACATTTCTTTTTTAATTTAATAGAATCAAGTATACCCTCAAAAACTGAATTGAAGTCATTAAAACTTGTACCTGGAGGCCTATAAATCAAACCAACGATAATGTTTGATTTAGATAATTCATCAGAATGTATTTCAATAAAAATAGATTCCAGTGTATCATGAAAAATGTTAAGGTCATCTCTGCAATTAAAAGATAACCCTTTGTCAACAAATAATGATACGCCTCCACCCTCTCTATTTGATCTGTACATGTACACATGATTGTATTGCTCCATATTGTAAATCTCAAAATTACGGTCTTTCAACCAAGTTTCCGAAATTCCAAGTATTATAAACTTGTTGTTTAGACTAGATAAATAATATTCTAAGTCTTTCATATGAGCAGGAAGACTTCTTATATTTAAATGAAAGAAAGACAATGATGTTGAATCAGGTGATGTAGTGTTTATCATATTGTTGAAAGTATCTTGTGAGTAATATTGGCTGTCACATAAATTACTCATAAAATGTCTTTGAGAGAAATGATGAAAATCTGGATCTATATCATGAGTAGGAATGTTATTTTTGTCATCATTTAACTCAAATGGAACAAACAGTTTGTCATTGAATAAAGGTAAAGTCAATATTAGAAAAAAAACGTCCATGAATCAGAAATATAATTCAAAAATAAGTCATCATCATCCGAATGATTAAATGGCAAATTGGTCTGTAAACAAAGAGAACAAATCCAATCCTTGTCACGGCCATAATTATAACCCATGCAAATTAAGTGATAAAATTCTTTACAAGCAGTACATTGGCTTTGATTTTAAAGCAAGGTGATTCACTGCTTGAGTACAAATTTTACATTTATGCACCATTATTAAAGGCTAGAAAGAAACATTTTCCCCTCAACAACAGACAAATTAAGTGAAATATGTTCATGACAATTGAGTCAAGTACACAAGTGAAGGTAAACATAGCTTAAAAGTAATTAACATATTAAACATAACAAGATACATTTTGAACATGAAATTAAGGTAATTGTAATGATGTCAAATATTGATATTGTCATCATGAAAAAAGAGAATGTTTTGTTAACATTACTTGGAAATGGCTTGAGAAAATCAGCAGGTATAGGGAATATGAGAAATACACTTTTCACGGTTCATGTGAATAGTTTATGCTGTATCTGCTGAGTAAGGCTAGAAATTAGATTGTAAATAAACAAAATAAAACATATTGTAACAAAGAAAACGGTTTGATATGTTTTAAACCAGGTTATAAACAAGAGCTGTATTGCAAATAATACAGTGAATGAAAAACAAACCATAGTTCAGAGTCTGTTGTACTTGTATTGGTTGTCAAATAGTGGTAAGTGTCATTGGGCTACTGGGTATAGAAAATATCACTATCTAAACCACTGTAATTCCATGTTTTGCCAGGTCAACAAGGCTGTTCACAGGAACAATCTTGTTGCTCGTGTCCTTAATTAAGATGCGTCCATCATATGTCCAAGCATCATTGATTTTACTGTTCCTTTTCAGTTGTCTTAGCTGATACAGCAAATTTGCCCTTCTTGCAGTAAGATCATCATTTATATGTACAGCCATTGTGTCAAATTCTGTCTTGAGTTTGTCTTGATTCTCTTTATCCTTTAGTTGTCTTTTGTTTCTGGCCAGCTCCCTTTTGTTACGATATGAAGTAAATTTCACAAAAATGTCCCGGGTCTTTCTGCGCTGAATCTTTCCAACTCTGTGACTACGATCTATCTCACTGGTAGTGATGGGCACATCCATTACATCATTGGCTAGTGTCAAGACGATCTCATCTGTGTCTTCATTTTCATTTTCTTTGATGCCTGAGATACGAATATTGTTTCTTCTAGAATATTGCTCTAGGTCATTACACTTTATTTTTAGTCCTTCCACAGACTTCTGTAGCTTCTTTATAGTTTCATCTTTTTTGTCTAGTTTATGCTTCAGAGTTTGAAGTTTTTGATTTATCATTGTGCCGATTTTATTTGACAGTTCTTCAGGATCCTGGTTGAGGGCCTTTTTTAGTTTAGCTATCACATGGTCATTGTTAAGAGCCTCAATTACAGCCAGCACCAATTGAGCTTCATTTTGAGGGCCCCCTCCTTCAATACTGGCTTCAGAAGTCAGGTCTGTCTTTGATGATAATCTGTCACTGCGATGAGCACTAGGTTTATATTTACTAGACATTGCAGGTTTATTCCCAGTTGTTCAGAATTTCATGCGAATCAACAGGCAAGAGCCAATGGAAATCAAAACAACAACATAGTTCACCAGAACACAAGGTCAGGTCAAAGGGTCCACATAGCCCAAGAGCACATTGACAGGATTACATAATTAAGTCCATTGTGGTTCCAGTAGATTGCACAGGCAACATGGTGACAATGCCAGTACTATTGGTAGCCTGTATGGGCTAGATATGCAGATTCAATATAAAAAGTCAAATACCAGAAAACTTGTTCCAATCGAGTTTTCCACAGATGCCTGGCGCTTTCCGGAATAAATTGTGATGGTTTTAAATGTTGTGTCTTCAAAGGTGCCTTCACAAAATACAGAGATTCAGGAGTACCTATTGCCTGAAACTTAGGCTGTCAGCGCCATCTGGTGTCGTCCAATGCATATCAAATACAGTCAGGCTTCCTACCAGTTACCATCTGTATCTGGTTATTTTGCCAGAGTAACAAGATTGCCTGCATTGCAAATCTGCTATCTGCTTTTTCATAGTAGTTTTAGATCTGTTTTATGATATTCTAGATAGGATGGTATTTGAAAAATTTTAAATAATATTAATGGATCGTCTCTTAAGAGTAATTGCATTTAGACATATGTGTTCCTTCTCCAGAGAGAAAAGGTCTACAGTCATCTTATTAACATGAAATTGTTGTTTCCAAGAGGTCAGGTGTTTGTTCATTGTGCTTTTTCGATTTATAATTATAAAGACCAATGCTGTCAAAGACATAAAAAGGGGGAGCTTTTACGTTCCCCTTTTGTCTGCTTTTGTCCACTCCGGCTTTGTGTCTCGGAATTTCTACCTGTCAGGTTAATAGGTGTGATCATGTGATAAATCAATACAGGAAATAATTCTGAGATAATTGCTGCCACATTTTAAGAGTGTCAAATTATTAAGGGACGGATAAATGCAGTGTAACAGTGCCTAGTTTCTCTGGCGTCAATCTGAAAATGAACAGATTTAGGGCATTATTTACATAAATGTCTATATTTTCCAATTCTGAAATTTGAATTCTGGGTAAAACATGTTGACATTTAAATATGTGTCATGTCAAAAACATTACAACTCTATGTTTTATGTGTACAATCCACCCTTTTTATATAAAAATGGGTTTCCAAAAGTGTTACACCTTTTATTCTGGGTTGCACATTAGGGGTTAAGGCTATCTATTTCCAAAATTTTGTACACTATCTGAGTACCATTTTTGTTAAGAGGATGCCACTTATTTTCATTTTAAACTTTAGACTTAATCCGGGGCCAGAAATAAGCAATATTTTGCCTAAGTTCTAATATCTACAACTTATGCAACTTTTTCATCAAAATCAAAATAAATACTGAAAATAACTGTCATGAGAAAAGTTCTTGGGACACGTATGTACATTTTTATTCTGGATTGCATTTTGTGGGTAAAATGAACATGTCACTCAAAGAAGGCTCCTTACCTTATACATTTTTTGGGCATGGCCATTCCATAACCACGCATGCTTTACATTTTGTTTTTTTATCGCATGCATGAGAATCATTCACAGAATAGTTTCTAGATGAAAGGACTTAAGCAACCCCTTATTGGCATTCCAATTATGCAACAGCAAAGTAGCTTTAGTAATTTTCACTCGATCCTACTTTCAGAGAAGCTGTACTTATCTAAATGGCTTAGCACACTTTTGCCTTGCGGTTTTAGATCTGTTTTTTTATATTGTAGATAGGATGGTATTTTTAAAAAATTAGGAAATATTCATGGATAGTGCCTGAGTATAATTGCATTTAGGCATAACTGTCACTGCTCCAAATATTATTCCTATATATAACTATACTAGATGGACTGCAAGGTTTCAAACAGTAATTTAAGCTTGTGAAGGTCCATATGTAAATGTTGTAAACTTTTTCATTGAAACAAAAATCAGGCTTTTTTATATTACTGGCATTGACATTACATTGGGTGAAGAGCTTTGGGGTATTAAGATGTATCTCCCTATCTTGATTTTTTTCAAGTTAGATAAAAACCAAAATATCACAATTTTGTTTCTCTTAATGCCACCATAGCGACGTCTTGTATGTCATACAATCCCTCTTTGAAATATAAATGGCCTATTGATTCCTTTCAGGAGTACCCAGTCATATTTACTAGATGACACTTTAGGGGTAAAGGCACATGTACAGCTGCCAGTAACACATCATTTCTGTATTCTTTGTATAGTATTTTTATATACTGTATATGTATATTGCCTTTTTTACATTTGAGTCTAAATTATGCTCTAGAAAATCAGGAATAACATTCCCCGTTTTGGACCCCTGTCATTTTGCAACGTGTTATTATAATAAATAAATAAATAAATAAATAAATAAATAAATGAATAAACGATGTTGAAATGGAATGAATTTTGAACGATCATGTTGGCTTCTAATGGTCTCATTTTACTATATAATCACGTGTTCGGTTGAGCATTAGCATTTACCCTTACCTTCAAAACTAATTAAAAAATCACTATGTCTTAAAAAGAGAGGTACTCCATGTGCTTTAAATATTGTGAACAGAAAAAAATGTCCTTTTAAGCAATAAAAAAAAAATACATTTCATTCACTTTTGTCAATTGTTTTTGATTGATCGTTTACTAGTGTATAAATACATAAAGTAGGCACGATGTTTACAGACCTTTTTTGGCAAAATGGCAACCATTGCAATCATCATGAGGGTAATGAAAGTAGAGACAATATTAAAGCAGTTTTTAGATTTTTTTCTCTGACAGAAAACAGGGGTAACCATATGTATAGAGCTGCCTGAATAGCAAATCAGATATAGTTTACACGTACATCACCTTGATGTCAAAGTCAGAGGCTGGATTCTTTTGATCATCCACCTTACAATGCTTATATAAGAATAGAATCACAATAATACATTCAATAAATCATATTGAATAAAAAAAAAATGATAACAATAAATAAAATTTCTGAATCAAATCTTGGAGGTGACTTCCATATATGGACCTTTCATCAGATTTATAATATACTTAAAATAAAAATTAATTTCATCATGCCAATGCATTGAGTCTTTACGTTTACAAATTCTATATGCATATCAAATACAGTCAGGCTTCCTACCAATTACCATCTGTTTCTGGCTATTTTGCCAGAGTAACAAGATTGCCTGCATTGCAAATCTGCTATGGTCCACAAGTATGTCAGCTAGACATAAGTCAGAGACGGGATTTTTTTAAAATGTCCAATTTGCCCAACAAATGTTTTTATATAAAGGCAATTTAAACAATTCATGTAATAATCATATTGAATAAAAATGAGCTAAATAAATACGATTTAAAATAAACTATTTTGAAAAAGATGAAAATTATTCCATTCCAACAATTCCTTTGGCAATAGTGTCCTCACATTAAGGCCAAGTACAAGAATACCTGTATTTATCTAAACTATGCTTACTTTACAGGCAAATACAGTTCATATATTCACTTCAATGAATCCATTTGTCACTTTTTCTTAATTTTGTGAAAGAGTCTGCTTTTGTTTGCTTTGCTCAGCTTCTAGATCACGTTTTGTATATAAGAGTTTCCAGCACCATTATTGTGACTTCTAAGCTAAAAAAAGTCAACAGTCATCTTATTAAGATGAAATAGTTGTTTGCGGGAGGTCAGGTGTTTGTTCATTGTGCTTTTTGAATTTACAATTATAAAGACCAATGCTGTCAAAAACAAAAAGGGGGAGCTTTTACGTTCCCCTTTTTCCTGCTTTTGTCCAATTGGGCTTTGTGTCTTGAAACTCTACCTGTCAGGTTAATAGGTGTGATCATGTGATAAATGAATGCAGGAAATAATTCTGAGATAATTGCTGCCAAAAATCAAGAGTGTCAAATTATTAAGGGACGGATGAACACAGGTTAAGGTTTCTAGTTTCTATGGCGTCAAATTGAAAATGAACAGATTTAGGGCATTATTTACAAAAAATGTGTATATTTTTAAAATTCAGTACACTATCTGAGTATATTTCATGTTTCGAGGATGCTGCTAATTGGCATTTTGAATTTTTAGACTTAATCCAGGACCAGAAGTTAAGCAATATTTTCCCTAATTTTTGATATATATAATTTATGCAACTTTTCATGAAAATGAAAATAAATACTGAGAATAAACGTCAAGAGAACAATTCCTGGGAGAAGTATGTACAATTTTTATTCTGGATTGCATTTTGTGGGTAAAATCAAAATGTCATTCAAACAAAGTTCCTGATGTTATACATATTTTGGGCATGACTATTCCACAGCTTGGCATGCTTTACATTTTGTTTTGATCCCACATTCGACCATCATTCACAGAAAGTCTCTAGGTGAAAGAACTTAAGCAACCTTTTATTGGGATTCCAATTATGCAACATCAATTGTTCTAAAGTAATTTTCACTGGATCAAACTTTCAGAGAAACTGTCCTCATTTAAATAGCTTAGCACGCTTTTTCATAATCGTTTTAGATCTGTTTTATGATATTGTAGATAGGATGATATTTGAAAAATGTTAGGAAATATAAATGGATCGTATCTAAAGAGTGTTTAGCATTTACACATATCGGTTACTGCTCCAGCGAGAAAAGGTCTACAGTCATTTTATTAATGTGAAATTGTAGTTTCCAAGACGTGAGGTGTTTGTTCACTGTGGTTTTGCATATACAGTTATAAATAACAAAGCTGCCAAACCCATAAAAAGGGGAGCAATGTCCTTATATTATTAGTTCCCTCTTTTTTCTCGTTTTGTCCAATCGGGCTTTGTGTATCGGAACTCTACCTGTATGGTTAATAGGTGTGATCATGTCATAAATGAATACAGGAAATAGTTCTCAGATAATATGCTGCCGAATTTCAAAAGTGTCAAATTATTAAGGAATGGATGTAGGCAGCGTGACTGTATCTAGTTTCTGTTGCGTCAACTTGAAAATGAACAGATTTAGGGCATTATTTACATAAATGTGTATATTTTCTAATTCTGAAATTTGAATTTGGGGTAAAAGATGTTATCATTTAAATATGTGTCATGTCAAAAACATTACAACTATATATTTATGTGTACAATCCACCCTTTTTATGTAATAATGGATTTCAAGGTTGTTACAACTTTTATTTTGGGTTGCACATTAGGGGTTAAGGCTATCTATTTCTAAATTTCATTAAACCTTCTCAATAGCATTTACGTTAAGAGGATGCTGATGATTAGCATTTTAAACTTGCGACTTAATCCAGGGCTAAAAATTTAGTTTTGTATAATTTTTAATGTATATAATTTTGTAACTTTTCATGAAAATGAAAAAAAAAGAAAAATAATGAGAATAAACGTCATTAGAACAATTCTTGGAACAAGTATGTACATTTTTATTCTGGATTGCATTTTGTGGGTAAAATCAACATGTCACTCAAACAAAGCTCCTGATGTTATACATATTTTGGGCATGACCATTCCACAGCTTGGCATGCTTTACATTTTGTTTTGATTCCACGTATGAGAATCATTCACAGTATAGTTTCTAGATGAAAAGACATAAGCAACCTCTTGATGCATTCCAATTATGCAACATCAAAGTAGCTTTAAGTAATTTTCACTGGATCCTACTTTCTGATAAATTGTACTCATTCAATAGCTTAGCACACTTTTGTATAATAGTTTTAGATCTGTTTTATGATATTGTAGATAGGATGGTATTTGAAAAATTTCAGGAAATATTCATGGATCGTACCTAGAGGGTAATTGCATTTTGATATATATGTCACTACTCCAGCAAGAAAAGCTCTCCAGTCATATTATTAACATTAAACTGTTGTTTGCAAGACGCCATTTCTTTTGTCAGTGTACTTTTTGAATTTACGATTATAAAGACCAAAGCTGTCAAAGACATAAATAGGGGAGCAATGTCCTTAGACTCTTAGGTCCCCCGTTTTTCTGGATTTGTCCAATCGGGCTTTGTGTCTCGGAACTCTACCTGTAAGGTTAATAGGTGTGATCATTTGATAAATGAATACAGGAAATATTTCTCAGTTAATTGGTGCTGAATTTCAAGAGTGTCAAATCATTAAGCGACGGATAAAGGCAGCATGACTCTGTCCAGTTTCTCTGGCATCAACTTGAAAATGAACAGATTAAGGGCATTATTTACAAAAAAAATGTATATATTTTCTGAATCTGACATTGGAATTTGGGGTAAAGATGTTGACATTTAAATATGTGTCATGTCAAAAACATTACAACTATGTGTTTTATGTATACATTCCACCCTATGATGATGGATTTCAAAAGTTGTTACAACTTTTATTCTGGGTAGCACATTAGGGGTTAAGGCTATCTATTTCTGTCATTCAGTACACTCTCTGAATACCATTTTTGTAAAGAGGATGCTGCTAATTGGCATTTCAAACTTGTAGTCAGGGGCCAGAAATTAAGCAATATTTTGCCTAATTTTTAATATTTATAACTTATGCAACTTTTTCATCAAAATGAAAATAAATATTGAGAATTAACGTCAGGAGAAAAATTTTTGGGACACGTATGTATGTTTTTATTCTGGATTGCATTTTGTGGGTAACATCAACATGTCACACAAACAAAGCTCCTGATGTCATACATTACTTGGGCATGACCATTCCATAACTACGCATGCTTTACATTTGGTTTTGATCCCACAGATGAGATTCATTCAGAGAATAGTTTCTAGATGAAAGGACTTAATCAACCTCTTATTGGCATTCAAATTATACAACATCAAAGTAGCTTAAGTACTTTTCACTTGACCGTACTTTCAGAGAAGCTGTACTCATTTAAATAGCTTAGCACACTTTCGCATAGTTGTTTTTGGTCTGTTTTATCATATTGTAGATAGGGTGGTATTTGACAATTTTAAGGAAATATTCATGGATCGTACCTAAAGGGTAAATGCATTTTGACATATTTGTCACTGCTCCAAATATTATTCCTTTACATAGCTATACTAGATGGACTGCAAGGTTTCAACCAGATATTTAGGCTTGTGAAGGTCCATATGTAAATGTTGTAAAGTTTTTCATTGAAACAAAAATCAGGCTTTTTTATATTACTGGCATTAACATTACATAGGATGAATAGATGTGGGGTATTAAAATGTATCTTCCCTATCTTGATTTTTTTTCAAATTAGATAAAAACCTAGATATCACAATTTTGTTTCTCTCAATGCCACCATAGCGACGTCTTGTATGTCAAACAATCCCTCTTTGAAACATAAATGGCCAATTGATTCCTTTCAGGAGTACCCAGTCATATTTACTAGATGACACTTTAGGGGTAAAGGCACATGTACAGCTGCCAGTAACACACCATTTCTATGTTCTTTGTATAGTGTTTTTATATACTGTATATGTATATTGCCTTTTTTACATTTGAGGCTAAATCATGCTCTAGAAATTCAGGAATAACGATCCCCGTTTTGGCCACCTATCATTTTGCAGTGATTGTAATAACCTCATTTTTTTTCCAGAGACACCATATTAACTTATCACATTTCACTGAAGAGGCTATTAACCTAAAGCGGACATTCTTATGCCGGCTCTAGGATTTTAAACTTAAATGTCAGTGACCCGTAGTGGAAGAACAATCAAGAAGATTTAAGTTGTATACAAAATAAAATTTATTACTGGAGACCTATAAGTTTACAAACTAAAACAATTAAATTTCCAATTACAATGTTGTCTTGAAGGTGACAATGACGAATGAGCATTGCCCTCACAATGAAGAATGTTAAAGAGTGAAGCCATTACAGAGTACCAAGGTCCAACGACGATCCAATCCTAATTTACTAAAAATTTAATCGGCCAAAGTATTTTAATAGATTAAAACCAATTTTAATTATTTAATTTGAAATAAAATTAGTTCTAACCTATTTATTATTCACTAAAGCTTCCCAGATCTGAAGTGATATGTTGAATTCTGTATGGAATTCTGAATCCAAAGTATTGAGAATAATTTCCAATCTCACCGATCCAAAAATGTTCAAACGTAAAATTTCTTTTGTAAATGAGCCTGAGTTACTTAAATGTCGAAAGGGGAAAAAAACTATAAGTGTCAACCTCCATTAAATTCCAAAGATAAGAATGTTCATACTGATGTGTAAAGTTGGCACAAGCTGGATCTGTTCAAGTTCTCACCACCGCATGTAAACATTCAATTTTCAGGAAAGGTCGGCCACTCAGGAAAGGTGAAGTATAGGCCTTGACTTTCCGACTTAACCCCCGTGGCTCAAGTATTTGCACTGCAACTCAACAAAAACCAGAGTCAGAGACTTTCCCTATTATAAATAAAAAAAAAATATTTATTTCTTGTATAATTTAATAAATAATTTCTCTAAGTGTATTCCAAGTCGGAATAAATCAAAAAATAAATGATGATCTAATTTCATAGACCAATTGTCAAAGAATATTTATCTTGAAAGGGTTAGGTAAAACTTTAAGAGGAAAAACCCACAAGGGTTAACAAATTTGGAATAAAATTGGCCATATTTAAAGAAAAATACCTCTTAAAGTACCCTAAGCCTTAACAAGATGGTCCCAGTTTATAATATTTATGAGTTCATCAAAACAATTTTAATAACATCAATATATATCAATTCCGTCTAAGATTTGATAGTTCTTCACTCAGACTTCTTATAATCTTTCGAATATAAATTTCATTGTTTCTATCCATGTACAAATAGATAATTTATTCATTTGTCATCTCCTAAATATTCAATATTATTATAATTAGATACTCCGTAAAGTAACTGGATAATTTATGCAGCAGTGAAAGCTATACCATATTTACCTTGTCAAATATTACAGGATTGCAAAATGTTTTATTTTGCAAGATACTAAATACTATGTGATACGAAAACTTCAACTGGTGAGTTAACTATCAAGTATTTAACTTAAATCACAATTTAATTTCTTAAGTCCAACCCACTTAATAAATCTTCCCAAATTTAGAAAAACCCTACTTATCCCTAAGATAATCCTGGAGAAAATTTGATATGTATATACTGAGTAAAAGTTGCCTGAACATTTTCATGCTATAATCATTGTGGAAGTGTGTTCCTTAAAGAAAAACTTCAATCAGAACTCCAATGTAAAAGAAGATAAAAATGTTTCAACATTATCAATTCATGAAGACCAATGTAACACAAAATCAACTCATGAAGACCAATGCTTCAACATCATCCATTCATGAAGACCAATGCTTCAACATCATCAATTCATGAAGACCAATGCTTCAACATCATCAATTCATGAAGACCAATGCTTCAACATCATCAATTCATGAAGTCCAATAATAAAAGAATGAAAGTTGACCTTTAATTTTGATGTCACTTCCCATGTCCCTTGACCTTGAAGGTCAACTTCCGGTAAATTATAATAATTTATGTATACCATTTCCTGAAAAATCAACTATCAGAAATTCAGTCTCCTGTCTTCCTAATAGGACCACTCATGGTATAAAAATGGAAAATCTACTATCAGAAATCCAGCTATCTGTTTTTCCAATAGGACCATCCATATTAAATATATTCTGGAAGTGAAAAGAGTCAACATTCAAAACAACTAAAAAAAAAATGAACTTCAATATTGTGATATTTAAGGTCAACATAAAATAAAAGTACATAATCTCTATGGAATGCTTTTGAAATATCATAACTTATTATGATTTCCATGCCCCAAGTATTCTTTGTAACATAATTCTATAAAATTAATGAAACTTCAACTGAAGTCTTTTCAGACAAATTTTTACCTCATTAACATAATTTATGTGTTCAGTTTTCCCTGCCTAGTTCTTACTATAGTGAAAATAGGAATGGGGTTAAATCTTCAGGTAGAGCATAAAGAATTTGCATATATAATGAACAGGAAAACCTGTTCTACCAGGTTTAACCCTTGATCTATAGTTTCAAATTTCTCTATTTAACCCCAAGACTTCTATTACCAGTATGACTATAACTCCACATCAAAAATGGAAGAAACCTATTGGTTTCACTACTTTTAATGTCTTTCTCGACTTTAACCAATGCATTTTAACCTTTCAATAATAACCATATACATATTCAGAATAACCTGTATTTCTTGGTTTTGCCACTAGAGGGCACACCACCCAAATATTTCTCCAAGATTAGTATTGTCATTTTTTCAACCATGCCTACAGAATGGAAATTTGGAATATATTCCCAATTTGCTCACCAGTATTTAGTTTACTCTCCTATAAATATATATATTTCAGTTCCATGACCAGAAACTCGTTCTTACAACACCATTTTTAGGACTTAACGAGATCAAATTACAGAACTGCTTACAGTGTTCCCGAGCAGAAAAAATAGAATTTTCTTTCATGGAAAATGGTTCTGATATCCATTTTTAATCAGCATATACCGATTCCAAGAAATATCTTCTCCCAATTATTTTCTCTCGTCTTTGTTTTAAAATGTGAATTCATGTTAAATAAATGTTTTGCGCTAATCAATTACGTTTCAAATCCCTAGTCTACAAGACTCCAACAAGAACCTCCAGAACAAAACAAGTTTACCCTCGTGGTTCACACCTCTTCATTCTGGCCGGTAATAATTACGAAACGTCTGCAAAGGCTCACTAACCAGCGCAAAACTTGACCATAATCCTAGCCAGCTAAAGACAATCTCCGTTATTCAGTCTTCATAACAGACATTGTTATATTTATTTCGACTGTCACGAAAATCACTTATCCTTGCTCCATAATAGGACGTCCATATGCCCTTAATAATTATTCATCTTTGACGACCCATTATTACAGAAAAATGACCAAACCACGTGTACTACGGAAGCCAACTTACCGGCCCGCCACGAGGTATTTATAACATGAAATTTGTAACCGCTGCTAAATTTCACCTAGAAACCACGAACGTATTTTAGTTCTGTTTATTTTTACTTGAACTCTTCCCTAATATTTACCCTACATATTTAATCAAATTGGCCTTTGGCTCGGGACCATGACCAGGATCACCCAATATTTATTAACGCCTAGCTAAACATGCCACGTGAACACGTACAGTGAAAATTTGGATTTTCCAGATCTCCAACCATGGTTGAATCAGGTAAGTATATCCTAACTCATTTCAACATGAGTAACTTTTCCATAGAAAGTCAGAAGATACACTTACCCTTTTCAACACGCTGGCTAAAAGATCCGAAGCCCGCTGTGACCGCTAGACCATACTCCAAAGTTCCACTGTTCTGTTCCACCGCCCAACAAGGAGAGTGCCACTTGTCAATCCGGTCGCACCTTTATTGAGCCGCACGCCTTTGTGATTCCAAATTAGGGGACGTCACAGTGTTATCCACCCTGTCTCAATCCCTTCATGTATGGCCACTAGAGGCCGCTGCAATATAAATCACTCGGCAGCATCTTTTTCCAAACACAGCAAATCAATATTTGCTACAGAGCTTTCTCCTATCTGAAAAATTTTTGATGATTAATCAGAATCACAAAAATTTTTCCCAATAAAAATTTCTTCATGTTTTCACTTTTTATATTTTCAAGGATATGGTTTTCCTCAAAAATTCAACATATTCAAATGGCTTTTCATTTCACCATTATCAACTTTACATTTCACAATTCTTTCAAGGATATGATTTTCCTCAAAAATTCAATACATTCAAGTGGCTTTTCATTTCACCATTATCAACTTTACATTTCACAATTCTTTCAAGGATATAATTTTCCTCAAAAATTTAAATACATTCAAGTGGCTTTTCATTTCACCATTATCAACTTTACATTTCACAATTCTTTCAAGGATATGATTTTCCTCAAAAATTCAATACATTTGTTAGTAAATTCAACCCGACGTCGGGGTTAGTAATTACATATTTCAAAATACATTTATCCATATAATGTCAATAAATTCCAATAATTTTCAATGTCCACATTTGATCAATAAAATACATAGTCGCCATACTTTACAGGTATTTTCCTGCTTCTCCTTTCTCTACCTCTTACCTCAGGCAAAGAAGTGTCCTTCTCAGATAAACTTCCTTTCTCATTAGACGATTCTGACCCACTCACATCACTATGGGAGTCATCAGCCTCCTCCACACATGTGTAAGGTTTTAAATGGTCAAAATGTTCCACTACTGTACTTCGCTTACCAACTTTTTGGATTCTATAGTTTACATCTGAGAGGATCTCTATAACTTTGTATGGACCATCAAAATGAGGTGATAACGACCAAGTCAAACCTTTTTTAGTACGTTTGATACTTCTCCATACCAAATCCCCCACTTTGTATGGTTTTCCATGCACTTTCTGGTCATAGTAAGTCTTTTGCCTATGTTGAGCTGTTTTTAGGTGCTCTCTTACCTGTTTGTAGCATAATGACAATATCTCGTCCAACTGGGTCAAATAATCTTCCACTGAAAAGAAATGTACCCCATCTTGTGGCTCTCTAAGTACACTTAATGGCAAACAATTTTCTCTGCCAAAGAGAAGTCTGTTAGGGGTAAATCCTGTACTTGCCTGCACACTTGACCTATAGGCCATCATGATAAAATCTAGATGTACATCCCAGTCAATCTGGTCCTCTGCTACATAGGCTGAAAGCATTTCTCCTATAGTCTTATTTAGTCTTTCCACTAACCCATCACTTTTAGGATTGTAAGCAACAGTATGAGTTTTCTCAATGTCAAATACCTGGCATACATATTTCATGACCTTGCCCTCCAGGTTACTTCCACAGTCCGTATGTAATTGCCTGGGGCAACCATACTTACAAACCCATTTCCTGCAAAAGATGTCGGCTATGGTTGTAGCCTCTTGGTTAGGCATAGGAAAGGCTTCACTGTACTTAGTGAAATAATCAGAAATCACTAAAATGTACTTGTTACCTGCCTGGGTTGTGGGTAGTGGTCCTTTTATGTCTATGGCCACTCGTTCCATGGGATAACCAACTGGTCTCCGAGCTAATGGAGCTCTAAATGTACGATTTCCACCTTTCCTGCTATTACATTTTTTACAACAGGATAAGTAGGAACTTACCGTTTTTCTGAGACCTATCCACCAAAATTTTTGTCTAATTTTCTCTACGGTTTTATCTATACCAAGATGGCCACCAGATTTGCTATCATGAGCTAAAAATAGAATTTTCTTATGGATTGCATGTGGAGCAATGAGTAAATACCTACTCCCTGATTCTTCCGTCCAAATTCGTTTTAATAGCCCATCCTGTAATACAATTTGGTCCCACTGAGAAAAATATAGTTTACTTCGTCTGCTACTGGTAGAAATGAGCTCTGCAGACGGTCTAACTTTAGATTTCTCTTTTAACGTGTATATGATACCTAAGTCAGAGTCAGCTTTTTGCATTTCTTTAAGTTTGTCTGGAGTGTATATAGAAGGTTCTAAGGACACTGTACTCACCTTTTGAACCTCAGCAATCTCTGGTTCTGGATACCTGCTCATGGCATCAGAATTTCCATGAGATATACCACGGCGATGGGCTATTTCAAACCTGTACGGGCTTAAAATTTCTAGCCATCTGGCTATCTGACCTTGAGGTTCTTTAAAATTATATAGCCATCTTAAAGAGCCATGATCCGTGCGAAGCAAAAATTGCTTACCAAACAAATAGGTTTTGAAATATTGCACAAAATACACTACTGCTAGCAATTCCCGTCTGGTCACAGAATAATTACATTCTGCTGGGCTTAAAGTTCTGCTAGCATAAGCTACAACACGCTCTTTTCCACCTTGAATCTGAGACAAAACACTTCCTATTGACCTACCCGCTGCGTCCGTGTCCAGAATGAAAGGAAGGGAAAAATCAGGAAAAGCCAACAGAGGTGGATTACACAAAGCATATTTAAGCTTATCAAAAGCTTGCTGACATTCTTGGGACCATATAAAAGAAACTCCTTTCCTGGTAAGTCTATGTAAAGGAGCAGCAATTTCACTATATGAAGGTATAAATTTCCTGTAATATGATGTTAACCCTGTAAAACCTCTGACCTCCTTAAGATTCTTAGGTGTAGGCCAGTTTTTTACCTTTTCCACCTTCTTTGGATCTGTAGCTATTCCATTACCAGATACTACAAAACCAAGGTACTCGATTTCCTTCTGGAAAAATGCACATTTAGACGGTTTTAGTTTGAAACCGGCTTTATGTAAAGCTCCTAACACCAAATCTAACCTATCTCTGGCCTCCGAAAACGTCTTACCGAAAGTAATGACGTCATCGAGAAAAATTAAACAGGTAGACCAGTGCAAACCAGCTAACACAAATTCCATTAACCGGCTAAATCCTGATGGTGCGTTCTTTAACCCAAAAGGAAGGACCGTAAACTCATATAGAGACGTACCTGTAGTGAATGCAGTCTTTTCTTGGTCTTTGGGGTCCATTTGATTGTTCCAGTAGCCCGATAGAAGGTCTATCTTACTGAACCAATTGTTACCCTGTAATGAATCAAGTGTCTCATCAATTCTAGGTAATGGCCATGCGTCAACTTTGGTAACTTCATTTAGTTTCCTATAGTCCACACAGAACCTCCATGAACCGTCTGGTTTCTTTACCATGACTATGGGACTGGCCCAAGGACTGTTACTGGGAACTATAATTCCTTTGTCTAACATCTTGTTTATACATTTCTCAATCTCAGGTCTTATATGAGGTGAGACCCTGCGAGCTCTTTGTCTTATAGGCTTTGCATCACCCGTATCAATGGTATGAGGTAAAAGATCACAATGACCTACATCTTGGTCGTCCTTGGCAAAAACAGATTGCCATTTACACATTAAAGCTCTAAAGTCTTTCCTCTGGTGTTTATTCAACTCAGTACAATTTTTTTCATACAAATCTTGCACCACTGGATGTAGCTGAGTAGACCTTTCTGTTGACTGCAAAGAAACATGAGCTACATGTTGGACAGGAATGGCTGTACTTACTTGTGCTCCCTTGCGGACCTGAATTGAAAAATTTCCGGGATTAAGAATTCGTAGAGGAAATTCCTTTTGACCTAAGTCAATCAGTCCTCTACCAACAATTACTCCCTCTCCAGTGTCATTTTCATTTACACAGGAGGCCTGAATCAAAGCAAGTCCCTTTCTTCTGGGTCCGGCAATCTGAGCTGAAACCAAAACTTCACTACAAGGAGGCAAATGAATGTCGTGCACTACACACACTGCCTCTTTCCAATACAACTGCTTTTCAGTTAGCACCGGTATATCTTGATTACCCAGTTTGATTTTACTATTTTGCAAGTCAATTACAGCTTGAAATCTATCCAACAGGTCTGCCCCCAAGATACCTTGGTAGGAAATGTTTGCCAACAGAAACTCATGTTGAAATCTTAATTTACCAAACTGGCAACTAAATTTCACTTTCCCTACCACTGGCACTAATTCTCCATTAGCAGTCAACAATTCTGTCTTATCCGGTTGTACTTCTACATCAGGACACAATTCTAATATAGATGGATGCAATAAAGTAGAACATGCTCCTGTGTCCAGTAAAAATTTTGTGGAAATTTTGTTCACTTTTCCTTCCACAAAATAAGTCACATTTCTCTTTATTTCAGGTGAACTCTGGGGTAGGGCAGCTGATCCCGGGTTTACAACCGCCCCTCCCCGTTTCCCTGTTTTAAAATTTCTCTTTTACTCAAATATTCAAGAAAGCCATCAGGTGAATCAGCCTGAAACTTAGCACAATTATATTTACAATGGCCTGGCTGATGGCAATACCAGCAGGATATACCAGACTTAGACTCTCCCTCCTTCCTTTGTGGAGTCTCCCTCTTACTTTCAGTCTTACCCTTTAACTGATCTTCCAACTCCTGGATTCTTTTCTGTAATTTCTCAACCAATTGTTTAGAATCTGATGTATTTGATTCCTTAGGAGGTTGAGAAGCATGAACTCTAGGTACAAACTTTACTTTTTCTCCTGAAACAATGCTTTCTTCTCTCATGGCAACCTTTATAGCCTCCTCCAAATTAGAGGGACCAACTCTTTTTACCTGTATACGTAATGACTGTTCCCTAATAGCTTGGACGAAATGATGTACAGTCATACTTTCCTTTGTAACCAAATCACCAGATGGAAAGGCACGAGTTACTAATCTTCTAACTCGAGAGCCCAAGTCTCTTAGTTTCTCATCCTTACCCTGTTGACAGGATAAAAGCTCTTGTCTATAGCTGTCAACCAACTTATGAGCTCCAAACTGCTCAATAAGTGCTCCACATAATAAATCATAGTCAGCCCTGACACTCTCAGGTAAATCATTAGCATATTCTTGTACTTTGCCTTGTAGTACAACTAAGAGAAATATTCTCTTCATTTCATTATCCCAAGCATTGATGCCAGCGACTATTTCAAAATGCTTCAAATAATCATCAAATGTTTGCTTACCGTAGTATTTGTCCGGATTTATACTTGGTTTTTCTGCTCCCCTCCTTTCCGGTCGTCTTGCGTCTAGCCGAAAAGCAACTGGTTGGGCTGGAGAAGTTCTGAAATTAGAAAGAGGATCACCTCCCCCCGGTGTTACCATTCCATATATTGGTATTTGTCTATCCAACCCAAACCCAGTGGGGTCTGGCCAATACAAACCTTGAGGGTTAGTGGGAGGAGTCGTGGGAGTTCTCAATGGGTCGAAAACTCCTTCTCCCACTGGAGTATATCCCTGTGGCATTAAAGGATCTTGTAAACCTACCAACAGTCCTTGTGCTCCAGGTGAAGGGAATGCTCCGGGAAACCCCCCAACCGGACCCCCCTGTTGAGCGGCTGATGGTAGACGGTTGTGGGGTGCCCCGAGAGCACCCCCCTCCATAGTCGGTATGCCTGCCATCCAACCAGATAAAGACAAAGAAAAATAATCAATGAACAATCACTATCACAAATATATTTTAAATTCCCTTTTCTAATACTCCTCAAATATAATATTGGGTAACTCCTGGTACTATACTGGTCCCAAGCCAAAGGGGTCCCGAACCAAAGCCAATGTAAGATTTTAAAAGTTATTTAATTTCTCACAAAAGTAAAATTTATTTAAAGTTCTTCCAAGGTCACATGACATCCCACCGCTGCCACCATTTGTAATAACCTCATTTTTTTTCCAGAGACACCATATTAACTTATCACATTTCACTGAAGAGGCTATTAACCTAAAGCGGACATTCTTATGCCGGCTCTAGGATTTTAAACTTAAATGTCAGTGACCCGTAGTGGAAGAACAATCAAGAAGATTTAAGTTGTATACAAAATAAAATTTATTACTGGAGACCTATAAGTTTACAAACTAAAACAATTAAATTTCCAATTACAATGTTGTCTTGAAGGTGACAATGACGAATGAGCATTGCCCTCACAATGAAGAATGTTAAAGAGTGAAGCCATTACAGAGTACCAAGGTCCAACGACGATCCAATCCTAATTTACTAAAAATTTAATCGGCCAAAGTATTTTAATAGATTAAAACCAATTTTAATTATTTAATTTGAAATAAAATTAGTTCTAACCTATTTATTATTCACTAAAGCTTCCCAGATCTGAAGTGATATGTTGAATTCTGTATGGAATTCTGAATCCAAAGTATTGAGAATAATTTCCAATCTCACCGATCCAAAAATGTTCAAACGTAAAATTTCTTTTGTAAATGAGCCTGAGTTACTTAAATGTCGAAAGGGGAAAAAAACTATAAGTGTCAACCTCCATTAAATTCCAAAGATAAGAATGTTCATACTGATGTGTAAAGTTGGCACAAGCTGGATCTGTTCAAGTTCTCACCACCGCATGTAAACATTCAATTTTCAGGAAAGGTCGGCCACTCAGGAAAGGTGAAGTATAGGCCTTGACTTTCCGACTTAACCCCCGTGGCTCAAGTATTTGCACTGCAACTCAACAAAAACCAGAGTCAGAGACTTTCCCTATTATAAATAAAAAAAAAATATTTATTTCTTGTATAATTTAATAAATAATTTCTCTAAGTGTATTCCAAGTCGGAATAAATCAAAAAATAAATGATGATCTAATTTCATAGACCAATTGTCAAAGAATATTTATCTTGAAAGGGTTAGGTAAAACTTTAAGAGGAAAAACCCACAAGGGTTAACAAATTTGGAATAAAATTGGCCATATTTAAAGAAAAATACCTCTTAAAGTACCCTAAGCCTTAACAAGATGGTCCCAGTTTATAATATTTATGAGTTCATCAAAACAATTTTAATAACATCAATATATATCAATTCCGTCAAAGATTTGATAGTTCTTCACTCAGACTTCTTATAATCTTTCAAATATAAATTTCATTGTTTCTATCCATGTACAAATAGATAATTTATTCATTTGTCATCTCCTAAATATTCAATATTATTATAATTAGATACTCCGTAAAGTAACTGGATAATTTATGCAGCAGTGAAAGCTATACCATATTTACCTTGTCAAATATTACAGGATTGCAAAATGTTTTATTTTGCAAGATACTAAATACTATGTGATACGAAAACTTCAACTGGTGAGTTAACTATCAAGTATTTAACTTAAATCACAATTTAATTTCTTAAGTCCAACCCACTTAATAAATCTTCCCAAATTTAGAAAAACCCTACTTATCCCTAAGATAATCCTGGAGAAAATTTGATATGTATATACTGAGTAAAAGTTGCCTGAACATTTTCATGCTATAATCATTGTGGAAGTGTGTTCCTTAAAGAAAAACTTCAATCAGAACTCCAATGTAAAAGAAGATAAAAATGTTTCAACATTATCAATTCATGAAGACCAATGTAACACAAAATCAACTCATGAAGACCAATGCTTCAACATCATCCATTCATGAAGACCAATGCTTCAACATCATCAATTCATGAAGACCAATGCTTCAACATCATCAATTCATGAAGACCAATGCTTCAACATCATCAATTCATGAAGTCCAATAATAAAAGAATGAAAGTTGACCTTTAATTTTGATGTCACTTCCCATGTCCCTTGACCTTGAAGGTCAACTTCCGGTAAATTATAATAATTTATGTATACCATTTCCTGAAAAATCAACTATCAGAAATTCAGTCTCCTGTCTTCCTAATAGGACCACTCATGGTATAAAAATGGAAAATCTACTATCAGAAATCCAGCTATCTGTTTTTCCAATAGGACCATCCATATTAAATATATTCTGGAAGTGAAAAGAGTCAACATTCAAAACAACTAAAAAAAAAATGAACTTCAATATTGTGATATTTAAGGTCAACATAAAATAAAAGTACATAATCTCTATGGAATGCTTTTGAAATATCATAACTTATTATGATTTCCATGCCCAAGTATTCTTTGTAACATAATTCTATAAAATTAATGAAACTTCAACTGAAGTCTTTTCAGACAAATTTTTACCTCATTAACATAATTTATGTGTTCAGTTTTCCCTGCCTAGTTCTTACTATAGTGAAAATAGGAATGGGGTTAAATCTTCAGGTAGAGCATAAAGAATTTGCATATATAATGAACAGGAAAACCTGTTCTACCAGGTTTAACCCTTGATCTATAGTTTCAAATTTCTCTATTTAACCCCAAGACTTCTATTACCAGTATGACTATAACTCCACATCAAAAATGGAAGAAACCTATTGGTTTCACTACTTTTAATGTCTTTCTCGACTTTAACCAATGCATTTTAACCTTTCAATAATAACCATATACATATTCAGAATAACCTGTATTTCTTGGTTTTGCCACTAGAGGGCACACCACCCAAATATTTCTCCAAGATTAGTATTGTCATTTTTTCAACCATGCCTACAGAATGGAAATTTGGAATATATTCCCAATTTGCTCACCAGTATTTAGTTTACTCTCCTATAAATATATATATTTCAGTTCCATGACCAGAAACTCGTTCTTACAACACCATTTTTAGGACTTAACGAGATCAAATTACAGAACTGCTTACAGTGTTCCCGAGCAGAAAAAATAGAATTTTCTTTCATGGAAAATGGTTCTGATATCCATTTTTAATCAGCATATACCGATTCCAAGAAATATCTTCTCCCAATTATTTTCTCTCGTCTTTGTTTTAAAATGTGAATTCATGTTAAATAAATGTTTTGCGCTAATCAATTACGTTTCAAATCCCTAGTCTACAAGACTCCAACAAGAACCTCCAGAACAAAACAAGTTTACCCTCGTGGTTCACACCTCTTCATTCTGGCCGGTAATAATTACGAAACGTCTGCAAAGGCTCACTAACCAGCGCAAAACTTGACCATAATCCTAGCCAGCTAAAGACAATCTCCGTTATTCAGTCTTCATAACAGACATTGTTATATTTATTTCGACTGTCACGAAAATCACTTATCCTTGCTCCATAATAGGACGTCCATATGCCCTTAATAATTATTCATCTTTGACGACCCATTATTACAGAAAAATGACCAAACCACGTGTACTACGGAAGCCAACTTACCGGCCCGCCACGAGGTATTTATAACATGAAATTTGTAACCGCTGCTAAATTTCACCTAGAAACCACGAACGTATTTTAGTTCTGTTTATTTTTACTTGAACTCTTCCCTAATATTTACCCTACATATTTAATCAAATTGGCCTTTGGCTCGGGACCATGACCAGGATCACCCAATATTTATTAACGCCTAGCTAAACATGCCACGTGAACACGTACAGTGAAAATTTGGATTTTCCAGATCTCCAACCATGGTTGAATCAGGTAAGTATATCCTAACTCATTTCAACATGAGTAACTTTTCCATAGAAAGTCAGAAGATACACTTACCCTTTTCAACACGCTGGCTAAAAGATCCGAAGCCCGCTGTGACCGCTAGACCATACTCCAAAGTTCCACTGTTCTGTTCCACCGCCCAACAAGGAGAGTGCCACTTGTCAATCCGGTCGCACCTTTATTGAGCCGCACGCCTTTGTGATTCCAAATTAGGGGACGTCACAGTGTTATCCACCCTGTCTCAATCCCTTCATGTATGGCCACTAGAGGCCGCTGCAATATAAATCACTCGGCAGCATCTTTTTCCAAACACAGCAAATCAATATTTGCTACATGATAATAGATAGATAGATAGATAGATAGATAGATAGATAGATAGATAGATAGATAGATAGATAGATAGATAGATAGATAGATAGATAGATAGATAGATAGATAGATAGATAGATAGATAGATAGATAGATAGATAGATAGATAAATAAATAAATAAATAAATAAACAAATAAACGATGTTGAAATGGAATGAATTTTGAACCATCATGTTGGCTTCTAATGGTCTCATTTTACTATATAATCAAGTGTTCGGTTGAGCATTAGCATTTACCCCTAGCTTCAAAACTAATTGAAAAATCACTATGTCATAGAAAGAGATGTACTCCCTGTGCTTTAAACATTGTGAGCAGAAAAAAATGTCCGTTTTAGAAATAAATAAAAATACATTTCATTCATTTTTGTCAAGTGTTTTTGATTGATTGTTTACTAGTGTATAAATACATAAAGCAGGCATGATGTTCACAGACCTTTTTTGGCAAAATAGCAACCATTGCAATCATAATGAGGGTAATGAAAGTAGAGACAGTATTAAAGCAGTTTTTAGATTTTTTTCTCTGACAGAAAACTTAGGGGTAACCATATATACAGAGCTGCCTGAATAGCAAATCAGATATAGTTTACAAGTATATCACCTTCATGTCAAAGTCAGAGACTGGATTCTTTTTGATCATCCACCTTGCAATGCTAATATAAGAATAGAATCACAATAATACATTCAATAAATCATATTGAATAAAAAAAATGATAACAATAAATAAAATTTCTGAATCAAATCTTGGAGGTGACTTGCATATATGGACCTTTCATCAGATTTATAATATACTTGAAATAAAAATTAATTTCATCATGCCAATGCATTGAGTCTTTACGTTTACAAATTCTATATGTCAAGTCAAGTCAAGTTAAGTCAAGTTTATTGAGATACATAGGAATACATTATATGAGAAAATTAGAGAGTGAAACCTTAATGGGCTTATAAACTCTCTGTAAACTGTGGATAACAACATTAAGTATATAATCTCAAATAAGCAACAATGAATCCTTGGTAATTATACATGTTCAAAACTGTATGCAAATTTATATTAAATCTTAAATGAATTAATTAAAGTCTTGTTCTGTAACAAAAAAATCGAAGTTTACGTTTAAACAAACCAAACTTCTCAATCTGACGCAAATACAATGGCAAGTTATTCCAAACATTAGATCCATGGTTATTCAAAGAGAATAATAACAGAGTAGTTCTGCAAGGAAGAATGTGAAAATTGTATCTCTGACGTGTAACATGAGTATGTACATCGATATTCATGAAGAATATATTTTGAACAATAACAGGAAGTAGTCTATGTACAACTTTGAACATAAATAAAGCTGTTAAAAATCTATTTAATTTTTGAAATTTCATAATTCTTAGAATATAAAAAAGAAGATCAGTATGAACATTGAAATGGGAAAAAGTTATTACCCTAAGTATTTTCTTTTGTAATTTTACCAAACTATCAAGGTTACTTTGGTAGTTACTGGCCCAAGTTATATTACAGTAAGTATAATATGGGTACACTAAAGCATAATATGTGTAATATGTTCATCCATCCAAACTCCCAAAAACTTAATCTTAGACACCTGTGAAATTTCCATATCATTGATTTCAATTTTAAAACTGTCTTGCATATATCTCTTCCTTTTATTGTAATAAATCATAAAGCTAGTTTTGTCAACATTCAAAGATAACTTATTAGCATAAAACCAATCTGTTATCAACTGTAAAGTGATATTTGTCCTACGTATTAAAGTATCAAAGTTTTTGTCAGCAAAAAACAAATGTGTGTCATCTGCAAATAAAAGACAAAAAGAGTCGGGGCATGCATTAAATAAATCGTTAACATATAAAATAAAAAAGTAAGGGACCTAGTATTGACCCCTGAGGAACTCCACATGTTATATTTAAGAAATCAGAATCAGCATTTTGAAAATGCACAAACTGAGACCGATTTGTTAGGTAGGAAGAAAACCAGTCAAGAGATACACCTCTGATCCCATAGTGAAATAACTTATCAAAAAGTATCTTATGGTTCACTGTATCAAAGGCCTTGGAAAAATCTAGAAAAACACTTAAAGCGTATTTCTGATCATCCAAGGCCTCTGAAATTTTGTGAGTCAAAAAACTGACAGCAGACTCAGTTCCATATAATTTTCTAAACCCAAATTAACACTGGTATAAAATATCATTTTTATCTATGTAGTCTAACAATTGACTATAGGCAACTTTTTTGAACAACTTTGCAAAGCTTGTCAACAAAGAAATTGGCCTACAATTAGAAAAAAAATTTCCATTTTACCCTTTTTGAACAAAGGAAGGACTTTGGCAATTTTAAGTACATCTGGAAAAACCCCTTTCTCCAGTGATAAATTTATGATATAAGTTAAAGGAGAAACTGTTTCAGCAACTACATATTTCAAACTTTGGGGCTTATATCATCATATCCTGGGCTAGAATTCTTTAAAGAATTAATCATAATCTGAATATCATCATCTACCACTGATGAAAAGAAAAACGAACGCACATATTGGGCCTGCCTCATATAATAATTAGGAGAGACATGTACATGAGGGATTTTGCTCGCTAAACTTTGACCTATTTTAGTAAAAACTAAATTAAAATGAGTTGCAATTTCTTTGGGGTCAGTAAGACATGCATTATTTAATTTGAATTTTTTATGAATTATTACTTTATGCTTCCCAATAATACCATTGATAACTTTCCAAACCTTAGATACGTTATTCTTATTTTGATTAAATACCTCATCATAATGCTGTTTTTCAGCTATTCTTAAGATGTGATTTAATCTGTTACGATATGAAACATAACGAGACTTATTATTGTTTTTTACTTTACTATAAAGTCTTTTTTTTCGTTTAATTGCTTTTATAAGACCCTCAGTAAGCCAAGGTTTCCTTTGTTTATATTCAGAGGTAACAAGCTTAACAGGAATTGATTTATCATAATAATCTTTAGATTTTGTCAAGAAAAATGACATAGCCTGATTTGGATCATGATTGCATAAGACCAAATTCCAATCAACAGAAGAAAGGGAATTTTTCATATGAGTTAAAGTATTTAGGTTATTTTCCTTCTGTATTGAGGAGCTGGGTGACTATTCATTGTTTTCTTGGTACATATCCGAAAAATTGGAAAATGATCAGATATATCTGTGTATAATATACCATTAATGGAGAATTTTCAAGGTCAGAAATATTGCTAAAAATGTTGTCAATCAATGTAGCTGATTTTTGAATAATTCTTGTTGGTCTATTAATAAATGGCAAGAAAGAATTTGAAAAAATAGCATCGGTAAATGATAAAGTTCTTGAGTGATTGTCAGAATTTAATAAATTTATGTTGAAAACTTGTAGTTTAGAATAGACAAATAATATTCTAAGTCTTTCATATGAGCAGGAAGACTTCTTATATTTAAATGAAAGAAAGACAATGATGTTGAATCAGATGATATAGTGTTCATCATATTGTTGAAAGTGTCTTCTGAGTAATATTGGCTGTCACATAAATTACTCATAAAATGTCTTTGAGAGAAATGATGAAAATCTGATTCTATATCATAAGTAGGAATGTTGTTTTTGTCATCATTTAACTCAAATGGAACAAACAGTTTGTCATTGAATAAGGTAAAGTCAATATTAGAAAAAAACGTCCATGAATCAGATATATAATTCAAAAATAAGTCCTCATCATCGACGTGATTAAATGGCAAATTGGTCTGTAATCAAAGAGAACAAACAACAGACAAATTAAGTGAAATATGTTCATGACAATTGAGTCAAGAACACAAGTGAAGATAAACATAGCTTAAAAGTAATTAACATATTAAACATAACAAGATACATTTTGAACATGAAATTAAGGTAATTGTAATGATGTCAAATATTGATATTGTCATCATGAAAAAAGAGAATGTTTTGTTAACATTACTTGGAAATGGCTTGAGAAAATCAGCAGGTATAGGGAATATGAGAAATACACTTTTCACGGTTCATGTGAATAGTTTATGCTGTATCTGCTGAGTAAGGCTAGAAATTAGATTGTAAATAAACAAAATAAAACATATTGTAACAAAGAAAACGGTTTGATATGTTTTAAACCAGGTTATAAACAAGAGCTGTATTGCAAATAATACAGTGAATGAAAAACAAACCATAGTTCAGAGTCTGTTGTACTTGTATTGGTTGTCAAATAGTGGTAAGTGTCATTAGGCTACTGGGTATAGAAAATATCACTATCTAAACCACTGTAATTCCATGTTTTGCCAGGTCAACAAGGCTGTTCACAGGAACAATCTTGTTGCTCGTGTCCTTAATTAAGATGCGTCCATCATATGTCCAAGCATCATTGATTTTACTGTTCCTTTTCAGTTGTCTCAGCTGATACAGCAAATTTGCCCTTCTTGCAGTAAGATCATCATTTATATGTACAGCCATTGTGTCAAATTCTGTCTTGAGTTTGTCTTGATTCTCTTTATCCTTTAGTTGTCTTTTGTTTCTGGCCAGCTCCCTTTTGTTACCATATGAAGTAAATATCACAAGAATGTCCCGGGTCTTTCTGCGCTGAATCTTTCCAACTCTGTGACTACGATCTATCTCACTGGTAGTGATGGGCACATCCATTACATCATTGGCTAGTGTCAAGACGATCTCATCTGTGTCTTCATTTTCATTTTCTTTGATGCCTGAGATACGAATGTTGTTTCTTCTAGAATATTGCTCTAGGTCATCACACTTTATTTTTAGTCCTTCCACAGACTTCTATAGCTTCTTTATAGTTTCATTTTTTTTTGTCTAGTTCATCCTTCAGAGTTTAAAGTTTTTGATTTATCATTGTGCCGATTTTATTTGACAGTTCTTCAGGATTCGGGTTGAGGGCCTTTTTTAGTTTAGCTTACACATGGTCATTGTTAAGAGCCTCAATTACAGCCAGCACCAATTGAGCTTCATTTTGAGGGCCCTCTCCTTCAATACTGGCTTCAGAAGTCAGGTCTGTCTTTGATGATAATCTGTCACTGAAACGAGCACTAGGTTTATCTTTACTAGAATTGCAGGTTTATTCCCATTTGTTCAGAATTTCATGCAAATCAACAGGCAAGAGCCAATGGAAATCAAAACAACAACATAGTTCACCAGAACACAAGGTCAGGTCAAAGGGTCCACATAGCCCAAGAGCACATTGACAGGATTACATAATTAAGTCCATTGTGGTTCCAGTAGATTGCACAGGCAACATGGTGACAATGCCAGTACTATTGGTAGCCTGTATGGGCTAGATATGCAGATTCAATATAAAAAGTCAAATACCAGAAAACTTGTTCCAATCGAGTTTTCCACAGATGCCTGGCGCTTTCAGGAATAAATTGTGATCGTTTTAAATGTTATGTCTTCAAAGGTGCCTTCACAAAATACAGAGATTCAGGAGCACCTATTGCCTGAAACTTAGGCTGTCAGCGCCATCTGGTGTCGTCCAATGCATATCAAATACAGTCAGGCTTCCTACCAGTTACCATCAGAATCTGGTTATTTTGCCAGAGTAACAAGATTGCCTGCATTGCAAATCAGCTACAGTCCACAAGTATGGCAGCTTGACATAAGTCAGAGACTGGATTTTTTTTAAATGTCCAATTTGCCCAACAAATGTTTTTATATAAAGGCAATTTTAACAATCCATGTAATAATCATATTGAATAAAAATGAGCTAAATAAATACGATTTGAAATAAACTATTTTGAAAAAGATGAAAATTATTCCATTCCAACAATTCTTTTCGCAATAGTGTCCTCACATTAAGGACAAGTACAAGAATACCTGTACTTATTTAAACTATGCTTACTTTACAGGCAAATACAGTTCACATATTCACTTCAATGAATCCATTTGTCACTTTTTCTTAATTTCTGTGAAAGAGTCTGCTTTTGTTTGCTTTGCTCAGCTTCTAAATCACGTTTTGTATATGTGAGTTTCCAGCACCATAATTGTGACTTCCAAGCGAGAAAAAGTCAACAGTCATCTTATTAAGATGAAATTGTTGTTTGCGGGAGGTCAGGTGTTTGCTCACTGTGCTTTTTGAATTTACAATTATAGACCAATGCTGTCAAAGATATAAAAAGGGGCAGCTTTTACGTTCCCCTTTTTTCTGCTTTTGTCCAATTGGGCTTTGTGTCTTGAAACTCTACCTGTCAGGTTAATAGGTGTGATCATGTGATAAATGAATGCAGGAAATAGTTCTCAGATAATTGCTGCCGAATTTCAAGAGTGTCAAATTATTTAGGGACGGATATAAGCAGCGTGACCGGGTCCAGTGTCTCTCGCGTCAACTTGAAAATGAACAGATTTAGAGCATTATTTACAAAAAAAGTGTATATTTTCTGATTCTGAAATTTGAATTTGGGGTAAAAGATGTTAACATTTAAATATGTGTCATGTCAAAAATATTACAAGAATATGTTATGTATACATTCCACCCTTTTTATATAAAAATGGATTTCAAAAGTTGTTACAACTTTTATTCTGGGTTGCACATTAGGGGTTAAGGCTATCTATTTATAAAAGTCGGTACACTCTCTGAATACCATTTTTGTTAAGAGGAGGCTGCTAATTGGCATTTTAACTTGAAACTTAATCCAAGGCCAGAAATTAAGCAATATTTTGCCTAATTCTAATATATATAACTTATGCAACTTTTTCATCAAAATCTAAATTAAATTTTGAGAATAAACGTCGTGAGAACACTTCTTGGGACAAGTATGTACAATTTTATTCTGGATTGCATTTTGTGGGTAAAATCAACATGTCACTCAAAACTAAGCTCCTGATGTTAAACATATTATAGGCGTGACCATTCCACAGCTTGGCATGCTTTAGATTTTGTTTTGATCCCATGTTCGATCATCATTCACAGAAAAGTTTCTAGATGAAAAAACTTAAGCAACCCCTTATTGGCATACCAATTATGCAACATCAATGTAGCTTAAGTATTTTGCACTGGATCCTACTTTCAGATAAACTGTACGTATCTGAATAGCTTAGAATGCTTTTTCATAGTAGTTTTAGATCTGTTTTATGATATTCTATATACGATGGTATTTGAAAAATTTTAAGAAATAGTAATGGATCGTCTCTAAAGAGTAGCTGCATTTAGACATATGTGTTACTTGTCCAGGGAAGAAGGTCTACAGTCATCTGATTAAGATTAAATTGCTGTGTGCAAGAGGTGAGGTCTTTGTTCATTGTGCTTTTTGGATTTGCAATTATAAAGACCAATGCTGTCAAAGACATAAAAAGGGGGAGCTTTTACGTTCCCCATTTTCTGCTTTTGTCCAATTGGGCTTTGTGTCTCGGAATTCTACCTGTCAGGTTAATAGGTGTGATCATGTGATAAATCAATACAGGAAATAATTCTGAGATAATTGCTGCCACATTTCAAGAGTGTCAAATTATTAAGGGACGGATAAACGCAGTGTAACGGTGCCTAGTTTCTCTGGCGTCAATTTGAAAATGAACAGATTTAGGGCATTATTTACATAAATTTCTATATTTTTCAATTCTGAAATTTGAATTTTGGGTAAAAGATGTTGACATTTAAATATGTGTCATGTCAAAAACATTACAACTATATGTTTTATGTACACAATCCACCCTTTTTGTATAATTATGGATTTCAAAAGTAGTTACAACTTTTATTCTGGGTTGCACATTAGGGGTTAAGGCTATCTATTTCCAAAATTTAGTACATTATCTGAGTACCATTTTTGGTAAGAGGATGCTGATTATTGGCATTTTAAACTTTAGACTTAATCCGGGGCCAGAAATAAGCAACATTTTGCCTAAATTCTAATATATACAGCTTATGCAACTTTTTCATCAAAGTGAAAATAAATACTGAGAATAAACCTCATGAGAACAATTCTTGGGACACGTATGTACATTTTTATTCTGGATTGCATTTTGTGGGTAAAATCAACATGTCACTCAAAGAAGGCTCCTTACCTTATACATTTTTTTTGGCATGGCCATTCCATAACCACGCATGCTTTACATTTTGTTTTGATCACATGCATGAGAATCATTCACAGAATAGTTTCTAGATAAAAGGACTTAAGCAACCTCTTATTGGCATTCCAATTATGCAACAGCAAAGTAGCTTTAGTAATTTTCACTCGATCCTACTTTCAGAGAAGCTGTACTTATCTAAATAGCTTAGCACACTTTTGCCTTGCTGCTTTAGATCTGTTTTTTTTTTTTTGATATTGTAGATAGGATGGTATTTTTGAAAAATTAGGAAATATTCATGGATAGTGCCTAAGTATAATTGCATTTAGGCATGACTGTCACCGCTCCAAATATTATTCCTATATATAACTATACTAGATGGACTGCAAGGTTTCAAACAGTAATTTAAGCTTGTGAAGGTCCATATGTAAATGTTATTAAGCTTTTCATTGAAACAAAAATCAGGCTTTTTTATATTACTGGCATTGACATTACATAAGGTGAAGGGCTTTGGGGTATTAAGATGTATCTCCCTATCTTGATATTTTTCAAATGAGATAAAAACCAAGATATCACAATTTTGTTTCTCTTAATGCCACCATAGCATCGTGTTGTATGTCATACAATCCCTCTTTGAAACATAAATGGCCTATTGATTCCTTTCAGGAGTACCCAGTCATATTTACTAGATGACACTTTAGGGGTAAAGGCACATGCACAGCTGCCAGTAACACACCATTTCTATACTCTTTGTATAGTGTTTTTATATACTGTACATGTATATTGCCTTTTTTACATTGGAGGCTCAATCATGCTCTAGAAATTCAGGAAAAACGTTCCCCGTTTTGGACACATATCATTTTGCAGTGTGTTATTATAATAGATAGATAAACAAACAAATAAGTCAATAAATAAATAAATAAATAAATAAATGAATAAATAAATAAACGATGTTGAAATGGAATGAAATTTGAACCATCATGTTGGCTTCTAATGGTCTCATTTGACTATATAATCACGTGTTCAGTTGAGCATTAGCAATTACCCTTACCTTCAAAGCTAATTGAAAAATCACTATGTCATAAAAAGATATGTACTCCATGTGCTTTAAATATTGTGAACAGAAAAAAATGTCCTTTTTATATAGAAATAAAAATATATTTCATTCACTTTTGTCAATTGTTTTTGATTGATCGTTTACTAGTGTATAAATACATAAAGCAGGCATGATGTTCACAGACCTTTTTTTTGGCAAAATGGCAACCATTGCAATCATAATGAGGGTAATGAAAGTAGGGACAGTATTAAAGCAGTTTTTAGATTTTTTTTCTCTGACAGAAAACTTAGGGGTAACCATATATATAGAGCTACCTGAATAGCATATCAGATATAGTTTACAAGTATATCACCTTCATGTCAAAGTCAGAGGCTGGATTCTTTTTGATCATCCACCTTACAATGCTAATATAAGAATAGAATCAAAATAATGCATTCAATAAATCATATTGAATAAAAATGATCACAATAAATACAATTTTAGAATCAAATCTTGGGGGTGACTTGCACATATAGACCTTTCATCAGATTTATAATGTACTTAAAATAAAAATTAATTTCATCATACCAATGCATTGAGTCTATATGTTTACAAATTCTATATGCATATCAAATACAGTCAGTCTTCCTACTGGTTACCATCTGTATCTAGTTATTTTGCCAGAGTAACAAGATTGCCTGCATTGCAAATCAGCTACAGTCCACAAGTATGTCAGCTAGACATAAGTCAGATACTGGATTATTTTAAAATGTCCAATTTGCCCTACAAATGTTTTTATATAAAGGCAATTTAAACAATCCATGTAATAATCATATTGAATAAAAATGAGCTAAATAAATACGATTTGAAATAAACTATTTTGAAAAAGATGAAAATTATTCCATTCCAACAATTCTATTTGCAATAGTGTCCTCACATTAAGGCCAAGTACAAGAATACCTGTACTTATTTAAACTATGCTTACTTTACAGGCAAATACAGTTCATATATTCACTTCAATGAATCCATTTGTCACTTTTTCTTAATTTCTGTGAAAGAGTCTGCTTTTGTTTGCTTTGCTCAGCTTCCAAATCATGTTTTGTATATGTGAGTTTCCAGCACCATAATTGTGACTTCCAAGCGAGAAAAAGTCAACAGTCATCTTATTAAGATGAAATTGTTGTTTGCGGGAGGTCAGGTGTTTGCTCACTGTGCTTTTTGAATTTACAATTATAAAGACCAATGCTGTCAAAAACAAAAAGGGGCAGCTTTTACGTTCCCCTTTTTTCTGCTTTTGTCCAATTGGGCTTTGTGTCTTGGAACTCTACCTGTCAGGTTAATAGGTGTGATCATGTGATAAATGAATACAGGAAATAATTCTGAGATAAGCACTGACAAAGTTCAAGAGTGTCAAATTATTAAAGGACGGATAAACGCAGTGTAACGGTGCCCAGTTTCAAAGGCGTCATATTGAAAATGAACAGATTTAGGGCATTATTTACAAAAAAATGTACATTTTTCTGATTCTGAAATTTGAATTCTGGGTAAAAAATGTTGACATTTAAAAATGTGTCATGGCAAAACATTACAACTAAATGTTTTATGTATACAATCAACCCTTTTGTATAATAATGGATTTCAACATTGGTTACCCTTTTGAATCTGGGCTGCACATAAGGGGTAAAGGCTATCTATTTTTGAAATTCAGTACACTCTGAAAAGAGCTAGTGTCTGCAGTTAATGATGAATATTTCAAAGGTTGAGACAACCGGTTTAAAACCACCAGTTGCCTTTCATGGGTGACTGCCTGTCTCAAAACAGGAGTGAAATTTGTTTCTTTACATTGGTATTTTAAGACAAATGTTGATGCTTTGGCAAGTCTGGAATCTCTTTGCTGTCATTGTTGGGTTTGGAATTAATGAATGTGGATCATGTGTTTCTGTACTATCTGAGTATATTTCATGTTACGAGGATGCGGCTAATTGGCATTTAAAACTTTAAACTTAATCTGGGGCGAGAAAAAAAAGCAATATTTTGCCGTATTTTTAATATATATAACTTATGTAACTTTTTCATCAAAATGAAAATAGATATTGAGAATTAACGTCATGGGAACAATTCTTCGGACAAGTATGGACATTTTTATTCTGGATTGCATTTTATGTGTAAAATCAACATGTCACTCAAACAAGCCTCCTGATGTTATACATATTTTGGGCATGACCATTCCATAGATGTGCATGCTTCACATTTCGTTTTGATCCTACACATGAGAATGATTCACAGAATAGTTTCTAGATGAAAGGAGTTAATCAACCTCTTATTACATTCCCATTATGCAACATCAAAGTAGCTTCAGTAATTTTCACTCGATCCTACTTTCAGAGAAGCTGTACTTATCTAAATGGCTTAGCATACTTTTGCCTTGCGGTTTTAGATCTGTTTTATGATATTGTAGATAGGATGGTATTTGAAACATTTTCGGAAATATTCAGGATCGTACCAAAAGGAAAATTGCATTTAGGCATGACTGTCACCGCTCCAAATATTATTCCTATACATAGCTATACTAGATGGACTGCAAGGTTTTATACACAAATTTAAGCTTGTGAAGGTCCATATGTAAATGTTGTAAAGTTTCTCCTTGAAACAAAAATCAGGCTTTTTTATATTACTGGCATTGACATTACATAGGGTGAAGGGCTTTGGGGTATTGAGATGTATCTCCCTATCTTGATTTTTTTCAAATTAGATAAAAACCAAGATATCACAATTTTGTTTCTCTTAATGCCACCATAGCGACGTGTTGTGTGTCATACAATCCCTCTTTGAAAACATAAATGGCATATTGATTCCTTTCATGAATACCCAGTCTTATTTACTAGATGACACTTTAGGGGTAAAGGCACATTTACAGCCGCCAGTAACATCTAATTTCAATACTCTTTGTTTAGTGTTTTTACATATTGTATATGTATATTGCCTTTTTACATTGGAGGCTTAATTATGCTCCAGAAATTCACGAATAACCTTCCCCATTTTGGGCACATATCAGTTTGCAATGTGTTATAATAATAAATAGATAAATAAACGGTGTTGAAATGGAATAAATTTTGAACCATCATGTTTCACTTCTAATGGTCTCATTCTACTATATAATCACGTGTTCAGTTGAGCATTAGCCTTTCTCCTTACCTTCAAAACTAATTGAAAAATCACTTAGCCATTAAAAGAGATGTACTCCTTGTGCTTTAAATATTGTGAACAGAAATGAAAAAAATTCCTTTAAAAAAAAAATAAAAATGCATTTCATTCACTTTTGTCAATTCTTTTTGATTGAACGTTTACTAGTGTATAAATACGTAAAGCAGGCATGATGTTCACAGAACTTTTTTGGCAAAATGGCAACCATTGCAATCATAATGAGGGTAATGAAAGTAGGGACAGTATTGAAGCAGTTTTTATTTTTGCTTCTCTGACACAAAATGTAAGAGTAAGCATATATATGGAACTGCCTGAATAGCAAATCCGATACAGTTTACAAGTATGTCACCTTGATGTAAAAGTCAGAGACTGGATTCTCTTTTATTATCCACCTTACAATCCTTGTATATGAATAGAATGAAAATAATACATTCAATAAATCATATTGAATAAAAAATGATAACAATAAATAAGATTTCGGAATAAAAACTTAAGGGTGACTTGCATATGGAATTTTCAACAGATTTATGATATGCTTAGAATAAAAATTAATTTCATCAGGCCAATGTATTGAGTCTATATGTTTGCAAATTCTATATGCATATTAAATGCAGTGAGGCTTCTTACCAGGTACCATCTGTACCTGGTTATTTTGCCAGAGTAACAAAATTGCCTGTATTGTAAATCAGCTTTAGTGCAGAAATGTATCAGCTTGACATAAGTCAGACACTGGATTTGTTTTTTAAATTGTCCAATTTGTCCAAAAAATGCATACAAATTTACAATCTGTGTCACTCCAAGTAGCATCAGTATTCCTAACATTTGATTTGGTAGTGGTGATCGTAATTTAAGTCTAAATCAGTTCCAAATGTTAGGTCTTCTTTGTTTTATATTTAACACCCTTATCTGATATCTAATTTCAGAAGCCATCAAATACATTTATTCGATGAAAGAATCAGACATGAAGTCTATTGTCATGGTTTAGCATCTTATATCTTCAAAATTTTAGTCAAGGGTGGTGTAGCACAATGGAATTAAAAAATGGAGGTTTGATAATGATTTAGAAACTAACGGATATTGTTTATTTACAACATTTGTTATTGAGAATGAAAAGTGTTCATATTTCAGAAACCAATACAAACAAACATATTACATGCCTGCTATTTAATAAATATTTTCACTGATTTGTCATTTATAGAGATTAAAAGTCATTGTGAGAGCAAGACATTTTAATAGCTCAGCACGCTTTTGCCTAGTGGTCTTAGGTCTGTATCATTATATTGCAGATAGAATGGCATTTAAAATTTTTTAGGAAATATTTATATATCTTGCTTTTAGGATAATTGCATTAAGATATATCTGTCACTGCTCCAAAATATTATTCATGTACATAGCTTTACTAGATGGGCTGCAAGGTTTCAGTCAGAAATTTAATCTTTGTAAGGACCATATTTAAATGTTGTACATTTGTTCCTTCATTTTGCAACGTGTTAATAAAATAAATAAATAAAGGGTGTTGAAATGAAATGAATTTTAACTGCCATTTTTCCTCATTTTAGACATATATCATTTTGCAAGTTGTTATCATAGTAAATAAATAAAGGGTGTTAAAATGGAATAAATTTTGGACTACTATGTTGGCTTGTAATTGTCTTATTGTACTATATAATTAAGTATTTAGTTGAGCATTGACATGCTGCCTTACCTTAAATACTAACTGAATAAATATCATGTCATTAAAAGAGATGTACTCCATGTGCTTTAAACATTGCGAACAGAAATAAAAAAATGTCCTTTTAGAAATCAATAAAAATACATTTCATTTATTTTTGTCAATTATTTTTGATCGAACATTTACTAGAGCATAAATAAATAAAGCAGGCATAACATTGACAGAGCTTTGTTCACACAATGGCACTCTTTGCAATCATAATGAGGCTAATGCAAGTAGGGACAGTATTGAACCATTTTTTATTTTTTATTCTATTTATTTATTTTTTTTAGCTCAGGTGGTCATATCACCTGAGCTGATACCATAGTCTCAAAATCTGTTGTCTGTCCATCGTCTGTCGTAAACAATTTACATTTTCGACTTCTTCTCCAAAACTACAGGCTAGATCTAATTCAAACTTGGTGGAAATGTGCCTTGGGTGGGTCTCTACCAAGTTTATTCAAATGGTCACAGTCCAGTGATTGTTGGATTTTTAATGAATTTTTAGAGTTTTCTTTAGGGGGGGGGGCAAATCTTAAAGCATCTTCTCTGAAACTGCTTACCCAATTGCTTTGATATCATACAGGAACACTTCCTGGGACTTCTAGTTCTTAATTTGTTCACCAGGTGGTGCTGCAATTTTTTTCTAATTTTTATGAATTTTTGTGTGTTATGAAAAAAATAAAATTAAAAAAAAAAAAAAAACCAAAAAACAAAAAAACAAGAGGGCTGTGTGAACAGACAAGGCTCAGCTGACCACCAGCCTTTCACTAGGAACATTCCTGTTGCCTTTTAGCAAAATCTGAATGACCGTTTTTTTGTCACCAGGTATGAAGTGAATCTGGCTGATGGTTTGGGAGAAGTCAAAAATGTGAATTTGAATAGAAACCAATGGATTTACATAGTAAACAACAGGAATGTTTTCTTTACTGTTAAGTTCCCAAAATGAAAAATTCGTTAAAAATAAGGATTCCACAGTAACACTGCCCAGTGAACAAACTTGTTTGACCCTTCCACTATAAATATTTCTGCAACCTTTTAGCAAAATCTGAATAACATTTTTGGAAAAGAAGTTGAAAATAGTAAAATAGCACAAAAATTCATAAAAATGGGAAAAAATTGCACCCCCACTTAGTGAACAAATGAACAACTAGGGTTCCCCAGAACTGTCTGATTTTGATGCAATTAGGTGAGCAGTTTCGGAAAAGAAGAAATTTTAAGATTTGGCCCATAAAATTAATAAAAAATACAAAAATCATTGGAGTGTGACCATTCGATAAAACTTGGTGGAAATCTACTAGAGGAACCTTGCCACCATGTTTGAAGAGAATCCGTCTGATGGATATGGATAAGAAGTCAAAATGTGGATTTCTATTGGTTTACATAAGAGCCCAGGCCAAAAAAACAAACAAACAAACAAACAAACAAACAAAAAAAAAAAATAGAAAACGAAAAAAAAACAGAAAAAAAACAAAAAAAAAACAAAAAAAACAAGAGGGCTGTGCGAACAGACAGGGCTAAGCTGACCACCAGCCTTCCACTAGGAACATTCCTGTTGCCTTTCAGCAAAATCTGAATGACCTTTTTCTCGAAGAAGTCGCAAATATAGAAAATATACAAAAAAATTCATGAAAATCTGGAAAAAATTGCAGCGCCACCTGGTATACAATTTAACCAGAGGTCCCCAGAACTATCCCTGTGTGATTTTGAAACAAACGTTGCCAGCGAGTATGAAGTGAATCTGGCTGATGGTTTGGGAGAAGAAATAAAAAATGTGAATTTGAATAGATACCTATGGATTTACATAGTAAACAACAGGAATGTTTGTCTTTACAGATAAGTTTGAAATTGAAAAATTCATTAAAAATCAGAACTTCATGGTAACACTAGTGAATAAACTTGTTTGGCCCTTCCACAAGCAACATGGCTGCAGCCTTTCAGCAAAATCTGAATAACAGTTTTGGACAAGAAGTTCAAAATAACAAAAACACACAAAAATTCATAAAAAAATAGGAAAAAATCTGCAGTCCCCGTAATGAACAAATTAACAACTAGGGATCCTCAGAAGTTTCCTTGTATGATTTCAAAGCAATTGGGCAAGCGATTTTAGAGAAGAAGATTATTTTAAGATTTAGCCAAAAAGAGAACAAAAAATTCATAAAAAACACAAAAATCACTGGAGTGGAACCATTTGAACAAACTTGGTGGAGACCCACTAGAGGATCATTGCCACCAAGAGTAAAGTGAATCTGGCTGATGGTTTGGGAGAAGAGGGCGAAAATGTGAATTCCTCTTGATTTACATCGGAGCTCAGGCCAAAGAGAAAAAAAAATCATTAAAAAAATGAAAATCAACGGAGTATGACAAGTTGAACAAACTTGAAAATGGTACACTAGAGGAACTTTGAAACCAAGTTTGAAGTGAATCTGGCAGACAGTTTCAAAGAAGTCGAAGTGTAAAGGCATCACAGATGGACGGATGTCTATGACATTTTTGATGATTCACATATGCAAATGAAGTACACATACTAGCCTGTTCTTCAGTAAGTTTTGAATGTAAGCTGATAGAGTCTTGACAAGAAGTTGACTAGAGTTGATATTGCACTTGGTGAAAGATTGACTAGAGAGATTGATGCATTTGGTGAGAATTGTTCATGCTCTTCCTTTCTGGCTTGAGAATCATTGAAGTACTTCTTCACTCTTGTAAAGTGGATGTCATCAGCGTCATACTAACATGCTGGTTTTGGGGCTTTGAATGTAGTACCAGCATTAGTGTCTTAGTGCCCCCATAGTCATCAGTAAGAATCTTTATCAAGAGTCTTGCATCTCAAGGTTTTTCCAGAATCCAACTGTGAGTCTTGATGCACTTTCTCAAGGCTCTTCTTAAACAATCCAGGGTGTATTGCTTCGTTTGAGCTTATTTATAAGGGCTAGGACTCGATTAATTAGATCTGGAATTTCAGTGCAAGTCCTTGCATATAAAAGCACCTGCGCAGAGAAGACTCCATAAGCGTGCTGGGCTGGAATATTGCCTAACAGATCAGGAAAACTGACTATCTCAAAGTTGAATGTGTCTCGTTTGTCATAAGTCTTGACTTAAATGAGCCCATCTACCAGTCTTGTCTCCAGATCAAGAAATGTAGTGTGAACATCATTTTCATTTTCTTGATTGTGAATTAATTCTTGTGGATATATCCTATTTTTGTATGTCTCAAGGTGTCCATCATTCTTAAATGTGGCTAGGCCATCAATACACTGGCTGGTGTGATTAAACTTGATAGCAACACCATAGTTTTGCTTGGTACGTTTTTCCATAAAACTTGACTCGTAATAATAGATGTACAAGTTTGCCATCTGTGGTGCAGGGTCAATACCCATGGGTATACCAATGCACTGCATGTAGACTTTGTCTCCAAAACTGAAGAAGGAGTTGTCTATCACTATGTCAATCATGTTGTAAATATCATTTTTGCTGAAAGTCTTTTCTTTGGACTGTGGTACCAATTTTCACCCTTCTGTGTCACTTGTATGCATTGGTTGTTACCACCCTTAAACGTTTTGTCTACAGTGTCTTTCAGCTTGTCTTCTAGCTCAGTCATTGGGATCTTGGTCTATAAGTAGAGAAGTCAAATGTTTGGACATTCTTTGCACTCCTTTTGGAATTGATCTTATCAATGTCGTCTAGGACGGTTTTGTTATTGTCTATAATCCAATACCTTTCAAATCCATTGTGGAACTTTGCCTTGTTGCAGTATCTTCGATGTATTTTCATGATAAGTTGAAATATTTTCACAAGCTTCTTGGCAACTTGTTTTCTTACACATCTGCGTGCCCCAATGATAAATCTAAGCTTTACAGGATCTTTGTGCATTTTGATCATTGCATAAATTTGTGGAAGTTCTTTGCTTTCATCTTCAACTTGTATACCTAGAGTGTCTCATTCCCCAATGATAGAGCTAATCACATCTTCAAGAGACCTTTGGTTTGTAGAGTTTTTTGTTGATTGTGTCTCTTTCAGCAGTACTTGTAAAGTATCTTTTGCAGATAAACCCAATATAATTGGATGCGTTGTCAATGGGAACCAGTACAAACTTCCTTTTTAGGTCATCCAGGTTCTTGATGAATGCTGAATCTTGCATTACCTTCTTGACTGGTCAGCATTTTATTCTCTTCCTTAAGTTCGGACCTTTCATTTCAAGTTTCTCTAATATTTTATTCTTCCATTCTATGAAGTAGACCTCAGGCTTTGATGTCTGGGCACTCCACACCTTGATGAAAGAGTTGATATCCTCTTTCAATGAGCTAATTGGTTTTGTCCAGTTCAGAGTTTGTTTTTCCCTGAAGTTTGGTCCTTTGTGGAATAACTCACAAAGTTTTTTGTTTTCAATGATCATGAGATTTCCTGTCACAAAATGACCATAGTGTTCATCCAAGAAGTTGGAGATCTGGCAGAAACACTCAATGTCATTTATGTCATCATTATGCTTGAAACTCTTCACTGTTTCCTTGTAATGAAACAGTTTATGTCTAATTGTTGGGAGATATTTGTACACCAATGTTGATGCACCTTGAACTTGTACACTTTTTGGTAGTGTTTCACTGAGATCTTGGTCATGAAGTAATCTCCATATACACACAGACGGAAGTCGGACAACAGACCATTCTAAAGGTCCGCTTGACTGAGGTCAGCTGGGCTAACGATCAGAAAAAATACCAAGCAGCAACTGGTGAACAAATTAACAAGGGGACCCCGGTAATGTCCCCATATGATTTCGAAGCAATTGGGTGAGCAGTCTTGGAGAAGCAGATTTTTTAAGGTTTGGCCAAAAAAAGAAAAAAATTCATGAAAAAATACAAAAATCACTGGAGCGTGACCATTCAAACAAATGTGGTGGAGACCCACTAGAAAAGCATTGGCACGAAGTTTGAAAGGAATGTGGCTGATGGTTTTGGAGAAGTTGAAAATGTGAATCGATTAAGACGGATGACGGATGTCTTCTGATAATACATAAAGTGCATTGAAAACACACTACTAATTTCCAATATTCCTGTCTCAACGATGCTGAAAACCACTATGACTTGATGAAGGGAATGGCCTAGGGTGATCCCAAAAGCACCCAGTCTCATCATGCTCTATGGCGGGCTGTAGCTTGTTGCTACCCTTATAAGGCACCACAGGAAACAATAATCTCTGTTCTGACTATCAAGCACAACTTAGGTACCTTGCACCAAGGACTTCCTCAAGAAACAAAACCACCAAACCTATTGTAAATCAAACTAGAGAGACAGTTGTCACATCTGTAACCTACCTCAGAACCTAGAGATGTTACAGAATTTACACTGGGAAGGCAGGAGTATTCCTCAAAAGTTCAAGACAATGACACAAATGCCACAAGTTACCCAAGATCAAGACACCAAAATATTCTTACAAGCATGATATCAGAAAAATAAGGTGAATAAATCACCAAGATAGAAAAGTAGTAAGGTGATTGAATCACTGTTATGGAATCATGTCTGCAAGGAGTAGTCTACTTCAAGATGGTCACAAAAAAAAATACTTAACCAGAGACTGATGTCTTCTTATAATACACAATATGCACTAAATATACACTACTAATTTCCAATATCCTTGTCTCAATAATGCTGAAAATCACTATGACTTGATGAAGGGAGCAGAAGGATGACGAATTTTGAGACTTTGGTATAAGCATGGATCACCTCAGCTAAAAATTGGAAAAAAATGCAGCGCCACATGGTAAACAAAATAACAACAAGGGGTCCCTAGATGTGTCTAGCTGTAATTTCAAAGCTATTGGTGAGTGGTTTGGGAGAATTTTTTTTAGATTTGGCAAAAAAAAAAAAAAAAAAAAACATAAAAAATACAAACTCACAGGAGCATGACCCTTTGAACAAACTTGGTGGAGATTCACTAGATGAACACTGGCACCAAGTTTGAAGTGAATCTGGCTGATGGTTTCAAAGAGGAGGGTCGAAATGTGGATGGACAATGGACGATCATGACCGAAGTCAGCTGAGCTAAAAATTAATAAAAAATCGAAAAATTAAAGGAGCATGACCATTTGAAAAGACGTTTTAATATATATATATATATCTTTATTGAGTCATTTAAATTATACAAATGCACATACTGCAGTTGCCATTTGCAACAGTTAACATACATTGTAATAGTCAGTAACAAAATAGAAGTAGCTTTGGCTGCTTAACAGTAGATGTATAATGAAAATGCCTAATACATTCAAGCTCTTGTCATAAACTGCTTTTTATTAAATGCATCCACAGTACACAGGATGTTATAGATACCTACATAAAATGCGGTGCAATCTTCAAAATTGAGCCTAGTCATACAGATTTCTTGATAGAAATGTGAAACAAACTAAAGGTCATAACTGTTTATTTTGGTATGTTACCGCCATTGTTAGCATTCACTAACTAGAGAGCTTTGCGAAAAGCAAAATTAATGCTCAGATGACATCCAGCTGGGCTAAGCAATGCAGAAGGGATCTGCACTAAGTTTTAAATCAAACATTCCAACACTTTTTGGGGGGAAGGGGGGGGGGGGGGGCTTTAGCAGATATGCAAAAATGTGGCTAATTTAAACTAATGTCCCTAGAAAGTTATCCAATAAAGATTTCAAACTTGTGCTTCTTTGAGGGCTACCTCACGTCAGATACAACATGTACTGCTCCATTTTCTTTTTTTCTCAATATTTCAGTACTTGGCCTGTACAAAATGATAGAATTATTTGAATTAATGCACAAAATTTACACTTGTGCTTTATTGAGAGCTACCTCACGTCAAATACAACATGTACCGCTCCATTTTCTTTTTTTATTTTTTTTCAATATTTCAGTACTTGGCTTTTACAAAATGATAGAATTATTTGAATTAATGCACAAAATTCACAAAAATCTTATTTTGCTATAATGTGTCTGCAGCTTCACTGGAACCTGCATAGAACTGCATTTTCAAATATGCCCACACAATGTACTTGGTCAATAAATCCTGAAGCACACATGATGGCCCTACCAGCTCAACAAAACTCCTTTTGCAGTACATGTACATCATCAGTACACACAAATTTGATACAGTGAGTAGTCTCTGTATTGAATTCACAAGAATAATCAGCTCCCAATTAATTCTTTCAATGTCTGCATGCTCAGGCGTGTAAGTCCCCAGCCCCTGGTGACAACCACTTTTGAGTCTTTGGTTGCATTTCTGGCAAACATAATTTCCATTCACAAAATGTGCTGCAAAACATAATGCTAGGTACTAGGTCAACAGTTAACTCTACAGAACTTGTGTATCTAGAATATACAAAAAAATAAAAAACAACAATCACTACATACTTCAATAGTTCATAAAACTCTCCTTACTTGTATGCTAACCTCATCATAAAATAGAAGGCAATATCACTTATCACTAATTTTTCAAATAACCCATACAAGAATAAAATTGTTGCAGCAATGTTGCAGCATCAATGTGGCACTGTAAAATGCATCGCAAGAACATATCACTGCTAGCTGCAATTTAATCACTGCTACCTGCGATACATTGCCACAAGCCATGACGATATATTGCCACAAGCCAAGATATATTCCCACAAGCTGCGATACATTGCCACAAGCCACAGCATACCTCAGATAACTTGATACTGATTTGCATAAAACCTAAACAATCTGCCTCTCTGCACTTCTGGTGCCATTTTTCAGCTGCCTGTTGCTATAGTTTGATAACAGCATTGAGAAAGATATTTTTTTTACAGGGTTCATTTACAGATCAACCTTGATTATTGTGTCAGAAAAGTACAAGAAATGCCACAGTTACATTTTCCTCTATTGCTCGGATTACAGGCTGTAGCTACACGTACAATTATTGATTATAAGCTTCATTGTGTCAGGCAAATGTAACTACTTATACACAATCAATGGTCTCATGTATGCATGCCATGTTGCAAATTTGGATGACCTTGCCCATCTTTTAAGGTCACTGCTATCCATCATTGGATATGATATCAGAAGAACCATTTCAAAGGTACAGTGGCTGTATCTTAATTATAAATTTTGTTGACCATGCCTTTTCAAGGTTACAGACCCCTGACAGGGAATATGGATTCCTTTAGATCATTATTTAGGCTGTTTTCAGTACTTTGACCTTTATAAAATTGCATAATAATGCTGCAATGTATCGCTGCAGGGCCTCGTTCCTGCGATATTGCTGCAGTCCTGCTGCAAGTATCGCCGTAGAAAAAGTAGGACCTTGTTCATGCAATATTGCTGTAGTCTTCCCGCAATTATCACTCCTGGGTCAGCAATATTGCCACATGCAGCATACCTCATTTGTATGATAAAAAAAAAAGCACTGCAGCAATACATCATGGCAGGGCTATTTTCTCTGAATGGGAACACAGTAATATACAATATCCAGTGACTTTCCATCTTCACAGTTTTTCCTCATGGGTTGTAAATATTGATTTTTTCCCCATCATTCCTAATTAGGAAAGTAAAATGTGCCAATTTGCTTCTCTTTCATTTTCCCATGTTTTGCAGTTTGGGAAAACAATACTTGGAGATCCACACTTTGCACTGGTTTTATCAATCGGCATAACTGGCTGTTCCATCCAATGACTACAGTGACAATTATTAAACTTACTGTTAATCTTCAGCACTGAAAACATTCTAGAGGGTCTGCAGAATTTGCCTTTATTGCCATTTTGACCCAGAAAATCAATTATCATTATACCAGACCCTTCCAGATAAACCTTACATTGACAAGGTATCGTATGCCTATTGCAGCTCAAATGCATACCTGTATTTAACAGATTCATAGCAATGTTCAGTCTTAATTCAAGCTCAAAAGACATTAAAACAAGCGAATCTAAAACATGCAATGATATCAAATTCTCAGCAAGCTTGATAAATTACATACATGTCACACATGTAACATGACAAGTTTCTTCAGCCTGCATGTAAATCAACAATTGTGCAGAAAACCATAAAAAGACAATCACATACATGTACACATGTGAATTCAAAGATCATATAGAGGTCTTAATTATAATATATTGCATGTTCACAGACTTTTGCAAAATATGATAATTATCTGCAGTTAGGGGTACCAAATACAAATGACTGACTTGCTTTCTTGTGTATCAGGATCCCAGGCTATACATAACTAGTTTTCAACATGCAATCAGAGACAATGTTGCCTAACACTAAATTTCCAAATAACGCAGTAAAATATACAATATGCACAAACAATTTCCAACCTCACTTAACACTGTGTAACTGTTTTTCCCCATGCTTTGGAAATACTGGTTTTTTCCCTACCAGTATACCAATTGGGAAAATTTAACATGCAAATTTGCATTTGCTTCTTTTTCATTTTCCCCTGTTCGTAGTTTGCGAAAACAGTACTTGGAAATCCATACTATACTTTTGTCAGGTTCACATTCACAAAGCTGAAAATACTTTCTTTTTAAAATATTGGTGAGGCAGCCACAAAATCATGAAATAATACAAGACATAGCAAAGCAACCAATACCAATTTCCATAAACTATTATGTTTGAACTTTGATCTGCACCTAAAGATCTTCATACAAAACGATGTATCAGCCATTTCCTGTCATTACTGTTTTTTACTCAACTGTAACACATTGTTTCAATCACTTCATAGACACATGTTCCCATTGCAGTCCAGGAATGGCCATTTTTATTGATGTAAAGACATCTCAAGACCCAATAAAAATTGACACTTGATTTGAGTTAGGTACACTGCTAGCTTCAAAACAACACTGGGTGGAATTTGGAAATGTGTGAAGAAAATAATAAAAAAACATTTTTCAAAATGGCCCCCACCAAACCATTTCTGAACTAAGCTAGGGGTCTGAAGCAGTGTTCCTGTGTATTTTGGAAGTGATCAGAGGTTCTGGAGAAAATTGTTTAAGACTGTCCCCTCCCCCTGAATAAATTCAACTAGAGGGCTGTGTGAACAGCCCATGCTCAGCTGACCTACAAATTTACCACACTAGTGGTCCTGACATACAGAAGACATCAAGGTCACGCATGCACTGTCTTATTCTGCCCTTCATACACCTCTTCAGTTCAAATAGTTCTCAAGTTGTAAACTGAACAGCAAAATTTATACCAGTAGCCCTGTGACCTTGAGAATGAGGCCAAGGTCATTTATATACTGTCCAAAATAAAAGACCGCTAGTTGTGTGCAATGTCAAAGTACCAAGCCCACATGCTACTCAAGTTTTCCTATGAACAGTAAAATTCACTTCGGTGGCCCTGTGACCTTAGTAATGAGGTCAATGTCACAGGGCCACTTCAATTAATTCTGTCAATATGAAAGCTTGAGTACAATTGAGAAGTAAAAAATGTGAATTTCTGTCAGATGCCTATTGATTTACATAGTAAACAAAAGGAATGTATGTATTCAACAAGTACCCCCAAATGAAAAATTCATGAAAAACCAGGAAAAAATTACAGCGCCACATGGTGAACAAATTAACAACCAGAGGTCCCCAGAAATGTCCCTGTGTGATTTTGAAGCAATTGGGTGAGTGGTTTCTGAGAAGATTTTTTAGGGTTTGGCCAAAATAAGAACCAAAACAAATTCATAAGCTAGAAGATCAGGAACAGATCCTGTGCTCAGCTGACAGATTTACCTACATTTGCCATAATGTTCGCAAGTAACTATGTGTCTAGGATCCACTTTTCTCTTCCACCAAAAATAGAACAAAAGAATCATAAAAAATTAAAAAATCAATCGAGTATGAATTCCTAAGGGACTTTGGTGCCAAGTTTGAAGTCAATCTGGCTGACGGTTTTCACGAGGAAGTCAGAAGTGTGAATTTCTATTAGATGCCTATTCATTAACATAGTAAGCTAGATGAATGTACACATTTGACGTTAAGTTTGCAAAATGAAACATTTCTTTAAAATCAGGATTCCATAGTAACACCACTTGGTGAACAAACTTGTTTGACCCTTCCACAAGAAACATTTCTGCAACCAATCAGCAAAAATCTGAATGACGGTTTTGGAGAAGAAGTCGAAAATAGCAAAAAACATACAAAAATTCATAAGAATTAGGAAAAATTTACAGTGCCATCTGGTGAACAACTTAACAACTAGGGGTCCCCAGAAGTGTCCCTGTTTGATTTCAAAAAGCAATTGGGTGGGCGGTTTTGAAGAAGCTTTCGCAAAACTAGATGATCAGGAACTGACCCTGTGCTCAGCTGACAGCTTGAGCTTGACTTACGCTGAGAATAGCATATGGCAAGGCCTAGACCTAGGCCAGGTCTCATGCTGGGCTGGACTGTGATAGGCTATTTTATGGTTGTTGAATGAGTAACTAAAGGATCCATCATTAGCAAGCTATAAGCCAGTATTTCAGTTTGACCTTTACTTCTGCCTTTCAAGGTCACTCAAGGTCAAATTAATCACACCAAAAGAAGCCCCATAGGGATTTTCCTGGTCATGTTCAATAGTAACCAAAGGTCTATGATACACCACTTCCGAGATATAAGCCACTATGATAGTGTGACCTTACATTTAACCTTTCAAAGACAAAGTAATCAATATGAATGTGTTATTAACCAATCAGTATTTAATTTTTTTTTTTCAAAAATCAGGATTCCAAAGCAGGACCATCTGGTGAAAAACTTTGTGTAAGCCCTCCAATGGAAATATTTCCACCAAGTTTCAGGACATCCTGGCCAAACGTTTTTGAGAAGAAGTCAATAATATCCTCATCATACAAAAAAAAATCATAAAAAAACAGAAACAAGAAAAGATGATTTGCTTCAAAGCAAGTCTGTATGTGTGCCTTCAAAACTTGTAAATATTAAATGCTACAACTTTTATCCTTTGGTACTTCACATGACATTAACTTTATGGCTGGATGCAAATTTCAAAGTCCAAACGACATTGACCTTTGACCTTTACAAGCCACATATAAATTGCACAGTGTTACAATTACCCACAATTCAACCCCAACATGAATCAAATCAGATGCAAATTGACCAAGTAAAGGCAAGATGAAACTTTCAAAGGGCCAAATGACCTTGACCTTTGCCCTCTTGAGGTAAGAGGTTTTTATAAAAATGTGCAGTGTTGCAATACCTTCAATTTGAGTCCAACATGATTAGAATTGGGTGGAAATTGGCTGAGTTATGGCTGGATGGAACTTTTAAAAGTCCAAATGACCTTGACCTTTGAACTTTAGAGGTCACATGTAAATAACAAAAATGTGTAGTATTACCATAGCTACAATTCGAGCCGAACATGATCAAAATTGGATTAAAATTGACCGAGTTATGGCTAAAAGAAAGCCACTATCGAAAGTGGGCTTTGACCTTGAAATGATCTTTGACCTTGAGATGACCTCTACCTGAAGTGAACCTTGATCTCATAACTGACATATTTGGCCTAAAATTGACCTTTGACCTTGACATTTGAGATGACCTTTACCTTGCTATGTTCAAACTCATACACTCGGAACCACATTTACTATAGTTAATAAGATATTGAAGATTTAGAATTTTACTTAGCCCTCATTTGCATAACTCTGAAAAGCATGACCCCTCATCATAAAAAGGCGAGAATTCATCTATTGAAGTATAATTGTGCCAAGTTTAGAGTTTCTACGTGAAACACTTTTCAAATGAAATGTGGGACAAATTTGGCTGTACAGAAAGAATAAAACAAAGTAAGAAAGAAAGAAATAAAGAATTCCTAGAAGAACAATATGTCTGTGTTTGCACACAGACATAAATAATCGCAGCGCCATCTGTTGAACAAATTAACAACTACAGGTCCCCAGCAGTACCCATGTTTGATTTCGAAGCAAATGGGTGAGTGCTTTCGGAGAAGATTTTTTATAATTTGGGCAAAAAGAGAACAAAAAATTCATAAAAAACACAAAAATCACTGGAGTGGAACCATTCAAACAAACTTGGTGGAGACCCACTAGAGGAACATTGCCATTAAGTTTGAAGTGATAATGGCTGAAGGTTTCAGAGAAGAAGTCGAAAATGTGAATTCCTATTGATTTATATGGGAGCTCAGGCCCAAAAAGGAACCATAAAATTTATAAAAAATAAAAAATCAATAGAGCATGACCATTTGAACAAATTTGAAAACTGTAAACCTTGGCACCAAATTTGAAGTAAATCTGGCTGACGGTTTCAGAGAAGAATTCGAAGTGTGAAGGCATCACAGAAGGATGCACGTCCCTACGGAAGAACAGATGATGGACCATTCTAAAAGCTCAGCTTGACTGAGCTAAAAAAAAAGGAAAAAAATCAAAGTGCCACCTGGTGAACAAATTAACAACTAGGGGTCCCAGAAGTGTCCCTGTGTGATTTCAAAGCAATTGGGTGAGCGGTATCAGAGAAGATTTTTTTAGATTTTGCAACAAAACCCCCCAAAAAATCACAAAAAATACAAAATTTCACTGGAGTATGACCATTTGAACAAACTTGGTACAAAACTACAAGGGAAACATTGCCACCAAATCTGAAGTGAATCTGGCTGACGGTTTTGGAGAAGTCGAAAATGTGAAATGATGGACGAACAGACGACGGGCAATGTTCAACATTTCTGCATACTTCTACATAACTGTTAACAGACTGGTTACATTTGTTTCTTATAATGTTGTACAGATGCTTGTACTTCCTTATTTGTTGTTAAGTGAATAAGGTGATGATATATGACTCCATGATATCTCTGTATGAACCCCTGAGTGGAAAATAAAAATTATCAAGAAAATAAAAACTATGAAGTGAATCTGGCTTACAGTTTGAAGACAAAAATGTGAAATGGCAATGACATTGACGGATGACAGACCGTCCTAACATTACCTGACTGACTAATCAGCTGAGCTAAAAATTCATAAAAGAATTGAAATGACTGGAAGGTGACCATTTACATAAAATTGGTACATACACCCCAGTGGAACATTGTCACCAAGTTTGACATGAATCTGGCTGACGGTTTTGTAGAAGAAGTCAAAAGTGTGGCATCTCATACTGCAAGGATTTTTTCCGCATTAGTGCCCTCTTCTGGACTTTCTTTTGTTCATTCCAAATTTTTGTTCTCACTGTGCCATAGTTGTAGTTGATCATCTGGTGTGCAACCAGAAACGCTTCTATTTCATCTTTATCTGAAAAAGAAGCACAACAAACACAAAAATTAGAAAGCAGGACTGACTACAAATTCCTGATTTTGCAAGACAAAATCAAATGACTCTTCACCAAACACTTTTGTGTCTGAAGCAGATGTAATGAAAAACTTTATATCAGTGCAACACCTCTGAAAGAAAGATGAAAAGAAATCTACCTAATTTCTATATGGTTCTGTGTATTAGGTTACAGACTACAGTTGTGATTGGCTGGTTGAGCATCCCAACGGAGATAGTCCGTAATTGTGAAAATACTGTGTTTTCAGCATGCTGTAGCTTCTGTTTAAATAAAGTTAGCTAAGTGAGGTTTCCTGCATCGCAGAGTTGCTTCATTGGTGGTCATATAGGTACACTGTCTTCCAGGCCAGGTGGGAACTTTATGGTGGGGAAGGACAATGATGTGACCCTGGCAAGAACACAGTTCATACACCTGCATAAAGCTGACATCCAGGTGTTGTTTCGTATTTCAATTATCACAAATTAACGAGCTGGGAATTGTATGACAAAAATCCATCCATATTTTTCTGACATTTTTATCTGTTAAATGCCGTTCAAAGACTTTTAAAATACCAAAATGCTGATTTTTTAGACTGAAAAATCCTAATATGAAAAATAGAAGGATTTATAACTGTGGTCTGTGGCCTGTAGGGATGTCACGATACACCTATACCATGATATGATACATATCTTGATACAGACCTTACAATATGACATTACTACCACAATACTAACCTCACTATGATAATTCAGGAATATGAGAGCTGAGTGGAACCGAGCAGTAATAAACAGTGCTAAGGTGAAACAAGCTATGCAAAAACTGTAAAACTTAAGATCTGTGTGACCAGACCCTAGCCAGCATGAGTATATTTGTATGTATGTAAGTGTGTATATATGTACATGACCATGTGTGTGTTAGTATGTGGGCATGTGCATGCATGCATTCTTTAAGACATTAGAAGAACATGGCCTCCAAGTTTGAAATGCATCAGGCTGACGGTTTTGGAGAAGAAGTTGAAAATGTGAATTAGCCTCAGAATTATGCCCACTGACTTACATAGTACAGTGGTACCAGCTCTAAAGACCACCTCCAATTTAAGACCGCATGTCTTTTTAAGACCATTCTTTCAAGACTCTCTGCTGTATGTACATGTTAAGTATACCTTCAATTTAAGACCACCTGCAGTATGAGACCACTTTTTGTTGGCTGTAGGGGTGGTCTTAAATAGCAGGTACCACTGTAATCTACAGAAATGTATGCATTTACTAATAAGTACTCAGAATGAAAAATTTTCAGTTAGATCAGTGCTTCACCACAGCAGACTCTACTAAATTTAGAAACAATGAAAATAGAGTCTACTATGCAGGCAACAATACTGGTCCCTGATCCCAAAGTTGGCCAAATAATGGATCTTCCAGTAAGATCCCAACACTGTAATCTAAAATCGTATTGGAGGGACAATTTTCAAATTTTGAAGGACACAAGGCAACCTGCATAAAATTCTACTCAAATAACAGAAGATCTCACTGTTCAAAAATGAATATTAAAATACAATCAGAGATTGCCAGAGATAGGTCTTTTAGAACAGACCCTGGAGTTGAGAAACATGCAAATGTCATTTTGTAAAACTCCATGAAATGTTAGAAAATTACAACCTGGAAAAGCTTTTATATTGATTTGACAGTGAAACCCAGATATATTTGACCAGCTACATGCACTTACAATTAAACAAGGTGTTTATTTTACTCTTTCAATACTGGATCACAGATGGACATTGGCATGTACAAATCTATCCAGTGAAACAAGAGGCTCATGATCCTAATGCTCTGCTGAGATATGAATAACCATAGGTGTCACCACCAGTACTTTGTGCAGTGCAGGCTTTTGTTTTAAGTATTATTAATTATCATATCTGTAATGTTGGTTAAACATACTTTTATTTTCTACAGCATTACAATTATACAAGAAGCTTTCACAACACAATTGGGAATGCTCTATACAAATCCCTCTTGTAGGAAAAGGACAAGAACACAGGACAAACTAGATGCACATGTGGTGTAGGATGGGATAATACAGTGAAACTTAATATGAACCCAAGTAAATACCCACCCAACATACACAGACTATAAAAAGATAACAAGATAAAAGACAAGACAGATAGTGGTGCACAACAATGAACATAGTATAACTAAAGACCACCATACAAATAATAATGATACTGTTATTTAGGTTATTCCTCTTGAACTAAAACGTTCAGTTTCTAGGATATATTCTTGAATCGCGGAAAAGCAGTAAAGTTAACTCATATCTGGATACAAGTTTCATTTTTGTTTGTATTTGCAGGTCATTAGTGTGATCATTGTTCATCTGAATGAACAATCACTTGTCTTGTCTTCTCACTTCATCTGACTTGAATAAAGACAACTGATGCTACAAATGGTTAAAGACTTATCTACTCACAACAAAATTTACAAGTTAACTCATCATTAGCCATTAACTACCAGTTCCAAATTCATAACCCCAGTGATCTTGAACTAGAGGATCAGGAACTGATCCTGCACTCAGCTGACTGAGCCTGAGCTTGACTTAGGCTTAGGCTAGGCTTGGCAAGGCTTAGGCTAATGCTAAAGCTACGCTTAGCCTGAGGCCATTCTAGGCCAAAGCCTAGACCTACATGTATAGGCTGGGCTGGGGTGGGCTAGGCTAAGTTATTGTTGTTGACTCTGTAACTAATGGATTCATCATTAGGAAGCTAGCTATAAGCTGATATTTCAGTTTGACCTTTACTTTGAACTTTCAAGGTCATAATTAACCCCACCAAAAGTACTTTCCTAGTCATGTTCAACAGTAACCATGGGTCTACAATACAACATTTCTAACATAAAAGCCAATGTGTCAGTGTGACCTTAAGTTTAGCCTTTCAAGATCACTCAAGGTCAAAATTCACAATGCCAGAAGAAACCCCATGGGAGTTGTCCTATAAACACTTGCTAGTAACCAAGGGTCTAGGATACCCTATTCCCAAAATACAAGCCAATATTTGAATTTAAACTTTAGTTTGACCTTTCAAGGTCATTAAAGGTCAAAATTAACATCACCATAGGAAACCCAATATGTGTTACCCTAGTAATGTTTAAAAGTAACCATGGATCTAGCGGCCACTAACAGTATAGACGCCAGTAATTCATTTTGACCCCAAATTTGACCTTTCAAGGTCCCTCAAAGTCAAAAATAACATCACCCTCAGAAACCACATGTTTTCCTATCAATGTTTAATAGTATCAATAGGCCTAGGATGCCCCATTAATAAGCTATAAGCCAATATATAATATTTGCTGAGTCAGCCAAAAATTAGATTCAACATTTACCCAAAAATACCGAAAATGAAAAATTTGCTAAAAATTAGCATTCCATAGTAACACCACCTAATGAACAAACGTACTTGACACTTCAATAAGGTACAGTCCTGTCACCTTTCAGCAAAATCTGAAGGATGGTTTTAGAGAAGGAATCAAAAATAGTGAAAACATACCAAAAATCATAAAAAATTAAAAAATCATTGGATTGTGACCATTTCAACAAACTTGGCGGAGACCCACTAGAGAAACATTACCACCCAGTATGAAGTGAATCTGGCTGATGGTTTGGGAGTTGAAGTGAAAAATGTGAATTTCCATTACAGGCCTATTGATTTACATAGTAAACAATAGGAATGTATGTCTTTACCGATAAGTACCCAAAATGAAAAAAATCCTTCAAAATTAGGATTCCATAGTAACACAACCTAGTGAACAAACGTGTTTGGGCCTTTCACAAGAAGCATTCCTGCAGCATTTCTGCAAAATCTGAATGAAGGTTTTGGAAAAGAAGTCAAAAATAGCAAAAATACACAAAAATTTATAAACAAGAGGTTCATGTGCCTAATGCTCTGCTGACATCCTGGCTATATTGCCCCTGTTCATTTCAAAGTTGCGAGTCTTCAAGTGGCTTCTGAACATAGAAAGCCTATGCACTTTAATGTAAAAAATGCCACCAGATGGCACTTTACTCCACATGTAATCATAGCTTATTTGTGGAACTCCTGTGTGATGAATATTGTTGCATGTGCCAAGACAACAATGAGTGAGTCCTTAACTTTATGTTTTCAGTGACCTTGGAACAGAATATCAAGGACACCCAGATTATGTATAACAAGAGGCCCATAGGTCTGCCTGGTGCTGTGCTAGCATTGCCATTGAAGTCCAAGCTTCACCCTGCCATTAAGAATCCCCTTTTCAACTTTACAGGCATGGTCACCTCACAAAAATAGGTCAAGGTCACTCATATTATATACAATTCTAGCTTTTGATATTGTCTATATATCATATAAATTAGGCAAGTCTAATCCAATTACTTTTCAAGATATGGAATTTTATATCTTAAAACACATTTTGGCTCATAATTTCCACCAAATTAAAGGTGGCGCCACTAGTACCACTAGCAAGTTAGACTTTGACCTCCCCCACAACCCCATCAAATTTGGTGAGGGTCTGCCAAAAATTAAAGATGCTGGAGTGGTCACAAGATTTTCATATTTTGACCCCTATATTGCATAACATCACAGATGGCACCACAAACATATACCTGAACCTACATTTTTGTACTCCCCAGAAGTCCTGAAAGTTATATTGGGCTAATTTAAAAACTGCGGTCACAAGATTTTCACATTTTAACCTATATATTATATAATGCTATAGGTGGCGCCACCAACATTGACATTGACAAAGATTTTTATACACTTTATAACTCCTAAAAGTTATATGGGCCTATCTCAAGAATTGCTGGGTGCAGAGCATTCACGAGATGACTCCTATATTCTAAGTGGCCATTTGACCTTGACCTTCAACTTGGATTTAAAAATTTTTACTGTTCAAAATATGCGCCCCACATCAAGCTTTCAATGTATATAGTCTGTTTGTTCAAATAGGGTAATGACTTTTCCAGTTATTGATGAAAAACAATAAATTTGGACAAGTGCCAAACTCCACAATTACTGGGTCACAGTGACCCAGAAAGTAGGTCACCAAGTACAGTTTTATGTTTCATATAATCAAGTGCAATTTTGATCTGGAGGCTCAATTCTCTTTGCCATTGATGTCCAAGCTTTTAGACATGCCCAGGACTGGTTCCTTGCATTTTGGAATATGTTTTTTTAGGCAGTTATATGCCCCCTTAACATGAAGAAGTGTTCATCTGCACGAGCACTATAATTAATATTCGATTACAATTTATCTATTACGTTTATGAAAAAAGTGAAGGAACTGAACCTGGACATGACTACAAAGTTTTATTTTGCAAATTTTCAAGTTTTTAAGTATTACATTTGTTGAGAATCCCGAGAAAAGTCTCCAAATCGAAACCTTTTGTAAAATGTCCATCATTCATCCAAAGAAAGGATTTTGAAAATTTTTCTTGGTGTATATATGATGTAAAGATACCAAGCAACAAGGATTTATATAGTTTTATGGGTTTAAAAATAAAAACCAAAACAGGAGAGCGGGTTGAAGACAGCACTCCTCTGTGTCTAGCTTTGTTTGTGTCACCTTAATAGCAGCAAAGATGTGTTTAGCATAAGATATAAAAAATTGTTTCTTTCTATCGTCATGATCATACAATTGGGGAGTAAACGCAATCTGTAATTGATGAAAATCAGAAGAAAGTTTGAAATTTTGAAATTTAATGTGTCTTTCACCTATTTGACCAATTCTACAATAAAATGCCATACATGGAACCCCAGTGCTTAATGCGAAGTAGAGTTTTGTCTTAAAAGTATACATGCAATGCCAAATTCATAAACTATTCAGAATTAAATGTACAAAACTCTCCATTAGCAAGTCACCACTTGCATAGTATTTGTCCCTGTGACCTTTAAAAAGTAGGTCAAGGTCATCCATATTATGAAATACTTAATTTTTAGTTATGATACATATATCCTACAAGATTCATTTGACTAGCTTTATTTTTTGCTGGGATGATGAATTTCTGTAAGTATAAAGACATTTTGCTTCATATTTTCCATTTAACTAAAGGTGGCTCTGCTAGTAATTGACCTACCCCACAATCCCAGTATATTTCAGGAAGATCCCTCTAAAACTAAAGATGCTAGAGTGTTCAAAAGATTTTAACATTTTGACCTATATATTATATAATACTGTAGGTGGTGCTACCTATATTGAACCTTACCTAGATTTTCATACACTCTGCAAGTCCTGGAAGTTATATGGTGTCCAATGCAAATTGACTAGAGGGCTGAGTGATCAGCCCATGCTCAGTTGATGTATGGCATCACCAGAACTATACTGAGTTGACCAAAATTGTTACCTTTGGGGAGATCAGTTCACCTGAGATGAGCTGAACAAAGCAGTATTAAACAGTGCTAATGTCAAATTAAAAGACATCCAGATATTGCTGGAAGTATACCTCCTTCCAGCACACAGGCTCAGGTTTCAGGAAAGAAAGTGTAAGCACAAAACAGTTACAGCAGGGATGTGGGCCCTGGTTACAGTGACTTACATATTTGACCTTGTGAGCTATCTTTGCTCCTTGACACAACATGGGGTCAATATACTTGTACAAACACACCTTTGGACCAAGGTACATATACATGTATCATAAAGGATTAAAAGGTAGACATACTGTGGTTTTACTCTTATTCATTATTGTGACACAGATATATAGCCTGGTGACCCAGTTTTGCATCATGACATACCTGCATGTCAGGATTCACATTTCTGTAAAATTTCATGAGCTTATGTTAAAGGACTAAAGAGTAATACCCCTGGCAAGATTTAACATGGATTTCACACTATAACCCTAGTAGTTGACCTAGTAAGCTATTTTTGCATCACAACACACCTTTCTGTCAAGGTATGAAGTTTCATGAACCTAAAATAATCATTTAAGCACTCATCTACCCACACAGCATGATATATGGTGGTTCCATGGAGTAATCTCTGGAGTCATCTAGGAGTCATTTAGATAGGAATAAAAGCTCTGGCCGCATTAACAGCATGTGTTACAGTTTCTATTACAAGACAGGCATGTCAGGTGGCTTTCACAAAATGTATAGGAGCAGGAGAATATTTTGAAAATTTTTATGCATACCATATTCTGAATCTGGCAGTACATTTGATTCCTGCGAGGATAATGTACATAAGTATTAATACCCTGCAGATAATTTAGTATGTCCACTGTGTTTCATGGGAGAGTCCAATCCATCTGTCATTGTAACAATGACACAGAACTACATTGGCAAGCATGCATACTGCTCGCTGCCTTGCTACCTGGCAAGGGTGAAAGCAGTATGCAACCACTGTTAAATATCAACCAAGCTATCATATTCAGGGCCAAAATTACACCTGTAAGTAACACAAACTCAAAATGCATTAGAGAAGGTGCAAAGTGTTAAAAAAAAGGAAACTATTTACAAATAGGTGACTGTCCTATTTTTCTCATGCTACATGTAGCTTCCCCATGAAGTGAGACCATCTGTCCTGGGGGACAACCTTCTGGGATTCTACTTATTATAATAAGGTTTCTTTACAAATGCACTACTGCCCTTGTAAATAATCTGTAAAGTGTTAGTGCCCAATGCAGTATTCAAGAGGACAAAAAAAAAAAAAAAAAAAAAAAACAATTCATCATTGTAGGTATTACTGAGTGAAGCATTGGTGTTAATAACTTTTTATTTGTACATTTACAAGGACAAGGCAGTTAGGTCAAATAATTGCTTACACATGATACTGTTTATTTTCAGCCCTCCATTCAACATTTTAAATGTATTGTATTACGATACACCATGTTAAAAAGTGAAAATATAGATTTTTTTTTTTAAATTTTCAGCCTCCCAAACTTTGCTGGCAAGCCATATCTGGGTTTTCTATCGGACAAACCATCATTGTAGAGTGAAAAACTGTAAATTTGCCAATCCAGATTGTTCTGATTACATATCCACATCTGTAAACTTGTGCTGTCACATCACATTAGGATATAAATCTGACAAAATTTCTACATCTCAGTTCTGTAAGATACACCAAGGAACTGTGACTACAAATCTACTATGCACACAATAAGGTGGGACACAAATGTAACAGATCATGCCTAAAAGACATACTTAATTAATCTCTCTATGAAGCCACTCAATCTTTTATAGTAAATACTGATACATTCAACTGAGGCCTGCACTGGTTTCACTTTTTTGTTTCTTCAGACCCCTTTGTTAATCAGTTAGCTTACTCCAAGTCTTTCAGACTGCTGTATGCGACTATAATAGAATTTATCCCAATCATTATGTGGACTTAATACTCAGATTCTTCATGCAAAGGCCTTTCATTCAAATACCAACATGCCTCTTCTCTAGAGTCTAGGTATTGAATGAAAAAAGCTGTGGACTCAGTCTCAAATTCAGCACTGAAGGAGTCAAAGTGAGTACAAGCGATAAAATGATTTTCCGGAGTGTGCCTAATTTTGGAATCATAAGGTACATCTTATCCCTGTGGGACTTGCTTGCACCTTCATTACAGCAGAAACATTGCTAATTCCATGAAAATTAAGGATAAGTTTTGTGAGTTGCTTCAAGTGAATATGCAAGACTTGTAACGGTTTTTTGTTCCTTAGCAACCATAAAAGTGACAATTTGTCAACAAAGAGCACATGTAGCTGCCATATCTGGTTCTGTGGGTTAGCCCCAACATGTGGTCTTAACACCCTTTGAATGTGTTATCAATACAAATTAAAACTGCAGACATGGGACAGAGGGCAGGCCAGTAAATACTGTCTAATGTTACAGGCACCATGTTGGAGAATAGGGCCACATTTATTTGATATTCCAAAAGGCATCCAATACAGAATAACAACATGAAAGTTCTGGCCTGTATCTCTCATGACCATGAATCAAAAAGGATTCATGGGGGAAAACAACACACATTAATTTTTGTGGTCAGGCCGTTAAGTTCCTGTTACACCAAAAAGATTAATTTGGTGATACAGTGCCTCCTGTAAGTCCATTCCAAATGCAACAGAAAAGTGGCCTTATTGGGAAGGGGGGGGGGGTTTCTAAAGAGGGCCATATGATGGAATTGTCACACTTTCTGCAAATGAATGGTGGAGATTCAAGAGGGGTGGTTTCCGGTGAGAAGGCCGGGCCTCACAAGAGGGGTACCACTGTCAAGACACATCCTCGCAATAGATGATCATGGTCTGGTAAAATGGAAACCAGCCGGACCTTTGCCTCATCAGCACAAGTGGATGAATAGGGTTATGTCACATAACTGTACAACCACAGACATGTCCACTGGATGCCCCTCCACGGGTGGGCCCCTGTCTCCCACCCCCCTCTCTCTGTCTCTGTCTCTGGTATCAATTAACTAGCCATTCATCAAAACATTCAACTCCACCCACATACCCATTTGTAATTTTAAATCCAGGGTGGTTTCGGTGATCACCGATTGAAATATCTACTATTTTAGCCGGACTAGCGACATAAAGAAGCTGTATTTTGCACACCCAACTTGGATATGTTAAGACTGAGGTACAACACATATAATGAAGTGACAAAGATTGAGTTGATGAGATGACCCCATTTACAACGCGTATACTGACTTTAAAGCATTTGAGTGATCATGTGTGGGCCATTACCATACCCATTATCATTACCTTTGCCCTTAACTATTATCCTTATCAACATCATTATAATTGATACAACACTTGCGTTTTGCATGTAATTATCACATTTTAGACCACTTTCTGCGCCATTGTGTGGTGACAATGCCTTTTTCTTTGTCACTTGTATATTGTACTTTGGAATGCTTATTTGTACTTTTTAGCCAGAGGAGTTCATGCTTATTTGTACTTTTTAGCCAGAGGAGTTCATATAGGCTATGCCAGTTCTCTAATCATGTTTTCAGAAATAAAATATGTTTACACCAATCTGTCTATGCCATAATATAGCGCCTCTTACTGAATACCACAAGACAAGAAAATGTGAAACATCAAGAAAAACAAAGATTTGCTAAACAATATATTCTAGATAACCCACACAATTAAAAAAGTTGCCTTTTAGATTATCCTTACAGGCACTTGGATTAAAGAATAGGACTAAAACAGTGTTTATATACTCTGCATAAATAAATTTTGAAATATTTTAAAGGAGAACTGCCTAAACTTACCCTTCGGTAATGTCGATGGTGAAATATGGTGTTTAGTATCATCCTGATCCAATTTGTTGTGTTTTAAATGGCTATCAGGTAAAAAGTGACACAAGGACCTGTAATGGCTGTATCACGGTTGCATCGACTTTTCAATAGTGTATGTGCATGAAATACATGAGTGAACATGAAGAACAATAAAAAGTCCTGCAAAATTTGATAAATTTGAATAAAGTATGTATTCCACAATTGACTCAGCATTTCATAATTTAAGTATGTAAAGCACAAAGTGTGACTGAAAAACTTTCTTTTCACAGCATTTTTTGCATAAAGTGTATCTCTGGTTTCTGTGGTCAGTTTTTAGGGAAAATGTACATATTCCTAGTGTATTTCTTTGTAAAATACCCACACCCTTGCAGGACATCAGGCAAGACCACTGGAGCGTGACTTGTGTATTCAGCTATTAACACGCCAATTAAGCCATTGTTCTTGTGTACTCGCACATGGTTATTTTGTTGTGTACACCTTATGTAACACATGTGTGCCTGTTGGCGAAAAATTAGGACTTGAAAATATGAAATTAAAAGAAAAAGTGAATTTTGAATGCATGTCTTGCAAGTGACTTCAACAGGATGCACTAGATAGAGTTTCTGTGGGCAAGATAGACCTGTACAATTATTATCCCTGGTGATCTGTTTTGTACCAGAATATAATGGAAATTGGTTAGAGATAGCTGTTTTGCTAATTAAAACATTAAGTGAAAGTGATAAACAAGCTGGCTCAGAGTGTTCACTCAGTGATTAACTGTCAGCTTCAAATGATATTCAGATTTCTGGATGGGAAAGTGAAATGGGGGTAGAAAGTCTGTGTTCCTAATCCTAGGTGGCTGAGGCCTACACCTTATGTACGAGTACATGACACTCACTCCCTTGTGTCAAGGTCCAAGTGTAAAAAATAAAGTCTCATGAAATTAGATTAGATATTAAAAGAATTATAACCTGCACATGAGGTACTGAAGTTTTACACAAGTGTATCACCATGACCCAGATAATTGACATAGTGACCCAGTTTTGTTGTAGGACATACCACATGAATCCAGTTACACAAATAAGTCAATGGAGAACGAAGTTATAAGCTGGACAGGAAAGCGTTCTGGACATATGGACGGACAGATGTTGACCATCTCATTCTCGGATCCGCGCATCCTGCAATCCTAGCTAACACACCGGCATTGCTAGGTGAATTAACATGTTAGCATCTGTGGATACCCATTCAATCTATGCTTAAAGTAAGCCGAAAACCAGTGTAAAACCCCAGGTTATGATCCTTAAAATCTCTCCAAATTTTATTCAGTGGTAGAATTCGGCATGAAAGTATCTTTAAGAAATCAAAAAGTCTCAATGGACTCTCAGTTTATTTATCAATGAATGTTTGCATATCATTTTCACAAATAGCAGTAAAGGTTTGAGTTTCAACGTGCTGGTATGCAACTCTTTCCTTTGACCATCTTAATTTGTGCATGCTCTTATCTAGATACATCTATACCTTATGGGTTGCCATATTTTCTGATAGAGAAAAAAAAAAAACAACTTACTGGGCATCTTTCTGTCAGAGGTGCCTTCAATGTACTTTATGAAGTTCGTCTTTACCAGTTTTGTTTCTTCTGCAGTCCACTGAGTATATGGTCTATCTTTATCTGCAAAATAATGCAAAGCAGCAAATGCGATTTAACTGTTAAAGTTGTTTGCTTTGTCATATTACCAGGTCCATACATGCTGCCATTGTAATGCCTTGAAACAGTGCTGCCTCTGTTCATGTTTCAAGCATTAACTCTTTTAATGCTACAAGCAACTCCAGTCTGCTGGCGGTATGTAAGAGAACCAAACTTGGCTTTATCATCAATACCAGTTACTCAGGCTACATTTCTATTATCCCATCAACCAAGGAGAATATAAGAAAGGAGTAATAACATCGTTCAGGCACTAGGTGGGTGGCGAAATGCTGTTAATTTCTTTTGTGTTGAACCTTTCAATTTGTAATGTAAACAATATTGTGGCCAGACATTACGGCCGATCCATTTTGCAAAGTGCCATGTCTAGCCTCCTATATATTGTGTTTTTCTTGCTTCTGGACAAAAGTATCACATATTTCACTTCACTCAGTAATTTTGTATTATGATAATGATCATAATTTGTGAAAGAAAATACAAATTGAGCATTGTTGAATGTGTATAATTGATTATTTACACCTTCCGCCAAACGGACTACAAAATGATAGAAACCGGAGGAAAAATCAATTGAATAGAAATTTATAACGTTTAACTGTTTAGAGGTCCGTTTGGCAGAAAATAAACTTTTACACAATTTTATCTCATGTACCTAGAGGCTACACCAGAGATGGTCTCCCCGCCAAGTTTGTTTTGCAAGCGGCCAGTATGAGAATAGAAATTGTTTATGCACATTCAATTTGGCATTCACAACATGATGGATAAAGTGGACATGCACGAGAAGCACTTTTCTTGGGGAACTCCTTATATCATTAAATGTATAAAACAAAACATTGTTCAGTTTACAAACAAAACCTGCTGTAAAGAGGATAGTCCCAGCAGAAGCTACAAAGCCATCGCTCCTGCAAAATAAATGTCCTCGGTCGTATCAACCACATGATCAAAAATCCAATTGCACAAAAAGCATGGGCCGGCCCTGAAAGCGGCAAGACTCCACTTCTTTCCTATAGACTCCTCGCATTAACCTAACTCATTCAGAAGTGACAAACTGGTATCCGATTACATAGGCTCCCAGCACACTATTCTTCTTACAACTGGTCACAGGATAATTTATCAGTGTCCTGATCACCTGTGTCCTCGATAGAACTCGAGAAAAGACACAGCACTACAGGTTGGAGAAGCAAAAAAGCATCATGAGTCAAGTTTATAACCATTAATTACTAATAAACAAAATTTTTTTTCCCGGTATCTTCACATCAGGCAAATGCAAAAATTTTACCTTCAAAGTCATAACTCAAATTTGATGCCATTTGTAATTATGTGTCATGGACCAAGTACTTGGAATACACTTGAAGTTCCACTTGCAATCAAAAGGGCTATCTCCAAATTTATTTTAAAAAAACAATTAAAATTACATACACAATGTATGTTGGAACACAATGAATGATTCTATTCTTGGTATCAAGACATTTGCTTGTTGTTACCATATTCCCTTGTTTAATTGCAAGTTTTGAGTGTTCTCTGAGCTGTGGGGAAATATAAGCCTCAAGAGGTTCTTTCCTTCCCTCAGCTGAAAATTGAGCTTCATATGAATACTTCCTAACAATTAATTGTTTGTATATTTGTTTGTATCTGTACAACAAATTTATGTGATGATGGCTATGTAATGTTTATGATTCCCTATTAATTTATATGTATGTTACAATATTTTTGCCAAAATTTTAAGCAAAAAAACCCAACATAATACAATCCATTCATTATTGATTGAAAGTTGCACCACAGGAAGGAGAGAAAGTGAAAGTGATCTCGGTGGCTCCTTGATAGCCACGAAGACTTTGGTCGGTGAAACTGCTAGAACTCAGCTTAGAGCCTCCTCGAGCTCTCCCAAATTGGATAACACTGTTGCAACAACTAGCATCCAACATGTTCCACGAAATCCCAAGTGTCCTTCACCTTCACACTTGGAGGATATCTTGAAGAGCCTTGCAGATTCCGGATTCTCACACAAGGTAGCGACGACAGTCGCGAGAGAGAAACTTCGACCTACTTCTTTAAAGAACTAGGACTCAAAGTGGTCAATATTTGCCACCTGGTGCAAAGATCAGACACCTGAGGTGGATCCATGGAAAGCATCAGTCAAAGAGATTTAAGATTTTCTGCACAAATTATTTGATGAATGGTTACAAGTGCACACTATAGCTGGTTATAGGTTAGCGACAGTGTCTTCCTTGGACATGAAGGAACGGAATGTCTTTCACAGTGGGATCTCTCTATTTTCAGGGGCAAGGAGGGGAGAGATCCATGCCTTGGACCATTACGGCTTTCACGGGCTTTTGTATTAGGGCCCTATCCGCAGGTAAGGATCGAGATGCAGATCCTGATCGGCTACTCTGCCCTGTCTGTTCACTTAAGTCCTATCATGACAGGGTAAAATCCACCAGGGGGAACAGGAAACCTCTCTTCCTTCCCCTTAAGCCTAAACAGGATAAAGTCCACATGAACACTGTTTCGAGCTGGATCACTAAGGTTGTCAAAGCAGCTTATGTAGCCGTGGGAAAGCTGCTGAACTTTAGAAGTTACTTCAAGTTAGAGCGCATGAAGTTAGGGCCATTACATCGTCCTGAGACGCACTCATACAGGTGTCATTTTTAGATATCATGGCGGCTTGCAGGTGGTGCTCCCATTAGATGTTTTCAGATTTCTATCTGAGGGATATATCCTTTATAGAGGGTGATCTGGTGGCTTTGACAGATCAACTGACTCATGCCATGTGTACAGGTTGAGCTACCTGGCCTGCTGAGGCTCGCATGCTCAAGTTTGGATCAGAGATCCATCATCTTTGTCCCTCTGTATGCAGAGCCTGCTACAGCTATGTACTAGAAGCAATCTGTTGCATAGCTCACATTCCAAGACACTTGTCTTTACTTTCCTCTATTTGGTCAGAAGGTCATCACTCTCAGACACTACGCTGTTTTCTTGGGTTTATAAACCTACTCTTACTGTTGGAGCAAGAGTTTTTTTGGGTAGAGCACTTTTTCTTTTTCTGGTCTTCCACTTAGGACTATTCACAGTCCAAAGGCCAGAATGATTTCCCACCAAGTAATTTTCATATTTATTAATAATACTTACCTATAGACTACATTGAAGCCCAGCCAACCTTCTGGGCTACAGTTCATTCTTGTGGCTATGGCTGCCAAAGGATAACTGAAGTATGAGATCAAGGCTTCGGGACACCAAGTGAATATAGATGGCGCTGTGGTAGACTGGTTGGTCAAAAGTGATAGACAGACCAGAAATAATTATCTGGTGGTATTAATTTTTGGAGAGACTTGACCTAGAGGTCAACTACCCATTAGTAGTCTATAGGTAATGTATTATAATGTATTATGACATACATATGTGCTTTATAGCACAACTCTTCTCCATTGTATTTTATAGGCTTACAGTAATAACCCATCTAAAATATGCACTTTAGTCTTTTTGAACAGAAATCACCAATAACTATTCATATGGGTATAATACAGAGACACTGGACTAAAAAATAAAACATATTGGAATCATTCATGTGCCATGCCCCATGAGGTTAAGTTTATTCAGACTACCTATAAATATAACCAGTGTAGCTTGTACATTGGTGCCAATGTACAAGCCACACTGCAGTAACATCACCCTGGGTGTTCGAACTATGTATTTTGGGATTGTCCTTGCTGGCTCAGTGGTTAGCGTGTTAGACTTTATATTTGGATAGGTGATGTAGGCCGAAGGTTGAGGGTTCAAATCCCAGTGTAGACAATTTTTTCTGTTTAAATTAAAAACTACTTAACAAGTTAATGCTGGTGCTGTCCATATCTCCTGCCCCTGTCTCAAGGTCACATCAGGTCAAAATTAACATCTCAATAAAACACCCCATGCCATGTGTTTTCCTGTTAATGTTTCATAGTAACCAAGGGTCTAAGACTAGAGCCACTGTTACCAATATATCCACCTGTATGCCATTTTGACCCTTCAAGTTCACTCAAGGTTCAAATAAACATCACCATATGAAACACTAAATATGTATTTTCCTATAAGTGTTTAATGGTAACCATGGGCCTAGGATGCACCATTCCCAAGACATAAGCCAATATGTCTTTAACAAGACTCACTAATTAACTAATGAGCAAGAAGGACTAGAACAGTCACCACAGAAGATCCATGAAACAATAGAAGGAGTTATGAAGCAGACAAAATTATCCACCGAGAGATGGACAGCCCCTTTGACCCACATATTTGACCTAGTAACCTATTTTTTGTTTTATGACACGTTACTTTGTAATGAACACTAATCATGTTAAGTTGGAAGAAGATTTATGAAACTAGAAAAGAAATTTTGCTTCAAAGCAAATCTGTCTGTGTGCCTTCAAAAGTTGTAAATATTAAATGCTACAACTTTTGTCCTTTGGTACTTCACATTCCATTAAGCTTATGGCTGGATGAAAATTCAAAGTCCAAATGACCTTGACCTTTACAGGTCACATGTAAATTGCGAAAATGTACAGTGTTACAAAACCCACAATTTAAGTCCAACATGATTAGAATTGGATGGAGTTTGGCTGAGTCATGGCTGGGTGAAACAAATGACATTGACCTTTGACCTTTAGGGGTCACATGTAAGTTTCAAAATGTGCAGTATTAAATAGCTACAATTTGAGCCCAACCATGATCAAAATTGGATAAAAAGTGGCCTTTGACGTTGAAATGACCTTTGACCTTGAGATGACCTCTACCTGAAGTGAACCTTGACCTTTAAAATGACATTTTAACCTCAAATTGGCCTTTGACCTTGACATTTGAGATGAACTTTGCCTTGCCATAATCGAATTCCTATACACTTGGAACCACATCTACTATAGTATATAAGATATTGAAGAATTAAAACTTTATTTAGCCCTCATTTGCATTATTTTGAAAAGCAGGAGCTCTCATTATAAAAAGGCGAGACTTCATCTATAGAAGTATAATTGTGCCAAGTTTGGCGTTTCTATGTATAATACTTTTCGAATGAAATGTCAAACAAATTTGCCTGTAAAGAAAGAAAGAGAGGAGAAAGAAAGAAAGAAAGAAAGAAAGAAAGAAAGAAAGAAAGAAAGAAAGAAAGAAAGAAAGAAAGAAAGAAAGAAAGAACTCCTAGAAAAACAATATGTCTGTGTTGGCACACAGACACAATAATAAAAAGTTGTGGGCTGGACAAGGTTTTCCTGTGCTGCAGACCCATTGACCCAAATATTTGACCAAGTGACCTACTTTTGCTTTATGACACACCCTTTGGTCATGAGCAATAAGTAAACAAATGACAAAGTCATTTAGGGCCCTGCAAGGATACCGTGGCTTTTGCAGCAACATGGTATGGAGAAAGGGATTCTGTTGTACCCGTATGCACTGCTTAACCCTTGGGTCCTATAAGCCAATGTATGATATATAAATATATAGCACAACTGTGCCCTGGAGCTTGACCTTTGACTTCAAGGTCAACCATAAGCATTCCGCATTAGTCTCATCCTGGTGCATGTTTTAACCAAGTTTGATGAACTTTTATTTACTCCTCCTACATACTATGTGGAACACAATTCTCTAAACTGCTCTGTGACCTTGATGTTTGACCTCAAGGTCACCCTTGAATAATTACAAGTGAAGGCGATCCTGGGTACATGAAGTGTCAAACTATGATGAACTTCTATCTCATACTTCTGGAGATATTGCAAGGAAAACAATTCTCTTTGCTGTGCTCTGTGACCTTGACCTTTACCTCAAGGTCATCCATAAGCATTCCTCACCCATGTCTTATCTTGGGTCTATGTTTCACCAGGTTTGATGAACCTCTGTCAAATCCTTCTACATACTATGTGGAAGAGTTTTCCAAATGGCACAGTGACCTTGACTTTTGACCTCACGGTAACTCTTGAACAATCACAAGTCAAGTCTGTTCTAGATATATAATGTTTCTAAGTATGATGAACTTCTGTCTCATACTCCAAGAGCTATTGCACAGAAACCAAATTCTCTTTGCTGTGATCTTGACCTTTGATCTCAAGGTCACCCAAAAGCACTCCTGGGTCAAGTTTTATGGTGGTCCATGTTGTAACAAGTTTGATGAACTTCTATCTAACTCTTCTGGAAATATTGCATGGAAATCAATTTAAGTTGTAAGGCTTTCTGACCTGAACCTTGACACCCAGGTCATCCATAATCAATCCTGGGCAAGGCTTTACCAAGGTTCATATTTTGACCAACTTTAAAGGCAATCGGATGATTTCATGGGAAGTTATTTTCCGGATACAAAAAACAGACACACAGATGAACGGGCATATGGACCAGTCAATCCTATAGGGCTCCCACATTTTGGATGCAGGGCCCTACTCAGGTCAAATTGAAAGAAGATCTACGAAAAAATGAAGGAGTTACAGCCTTGACAATATTTTGTGCACTTTCATATTAATGTACCACTGTGACCTGGATATTTGACCTAGTAACCAAGTTTTACTTCATGACACACCTTCAGGGCAAGGTTCACAAGTGTGTGAAATTTCATTAAATGTAAGTAAATGGATGGAGGAGGTTTGGCCCAGACAAGATCTTGTCTACAGAAAGACAGACAGATGCCAGATGACGGACAGATTGAGAGACAGAGGGACATGGTGAAACCTACATTTCCCCCCTCAACTTCATTGCAGGGGGGTGAATTATGTACATAAAGCTATAAAAAGGCACATGGACATAGTAAGGGCTACATACCATAAAAATTTTATATACCTGAGTATAATAGTTTGGGAAAGAAAGCTCAGATAAGGGGGTGCTATCCTGAACTAATGGGCTGGATTTGAATGCTCACTAATGGCTCATTAATGCTCAGTACCCAGGCAAAGGACACTATATGTGCTGTAGATAGGTTAGCAAGCCTTGTGGTAGCTCAGTTGGTTTGTGCAAATGTGATTGGAAAAAAAGCTTGTGATCTTTCCTTCCCTCCACACAATCCAACATGTTGGCAATAGGTACACTGCATAGAACAGACCAGGAAGTATTCGTAACTGGAAGCGGACCCCATATGAAATCAAAATGAGAATTACACTTTTTTCCCTTGCTGTGTCTTAAACCTTTCATGATATCTGTTGCACCTATGAAGAAACACAGTTTCCACATGTATTTTTGATACATTGTCTTAGAAAGGCTGTTTTAAATGGATGCCCTCATTGAGGCATTAAGTACAAAATGTAATGCAAAACATAAGAGGAGAGAGTGTTTTTTTTTTTTTTTTTTTTTTTTTGTCCAACTGGGCCTGTCCATCTCCTAAGTAACAAAGTTATGAAGGTTTGTCTGTCTGTTTAAAGCTACATGGTTCTTTCATAACAGGCCCTAATGGAAGTTCCAGGTCAGTGGCTTAACCAAGAGACAGAAATAGCATCTTTATCTCATTCAGGCAACTGTAGACATCTTCAGTTACTTGTAGTCATGCAGAATGCTGCTGCCTGACATGCAAAGTTATGTGTGTGGTGACACATGCAGAGCAGCACACACATCTCCCTGGAGAATATGCACTAGTAACTTGTTTTGGCGTTAGTGGGTGCGTTTCGGCGTTTTAGGGCGGTTCCCGGCGTTACACAGTGTTTGCCGGCATGACACGGCGTTTGCCGGCGTTCCAAACGCCGGCAAACGCCGTCTAACGCTGGCAAACGCCAAAATCCAATTAAGCCTTTTGGGGCTCGGCGTTTGCCGGCGCTTGCCGGCGTTAGTCGGCGTTTGCCGCCGTTAGTCGGCAAAATCCAATTAAGCCTTTTGGGGCTCGGCGTTAGTCGGCATTTGCCAGCGTTAGTCGGCGTTTGTAACGCCGGCAAATGCCGTCTGACACCGGCAAACGCTGTGTAACGCCGGGAACTGCCCTGAAATGCCGAAACACACCCGCTAACGCCGAAACAAGTTACTAATGATGATAGCAGTCCAAAGGGACAAAGCCTGTATGCAAAATACTTCAGGAAAATTCCAGGCATGTAAACTTTTCATATGCAGTCAGTTATTAGAGGATAGATTCCCATGTAAGGGTGGTACTTCCCTTTCTGTGTATCTGCTCACAGGTACAACCATCCTAATTTCAGGAATAAATCCAATGGAGCCAAGTTAAGGTTTTAACCTTTATCTTTGCCTATAAAGTGTCAAATACTTCATGAAAAAGTGCTGAAATAGCAGAGACACCTTCTGCTCTATCTGGTTCAGACCAGGAAATGTTCTGAAGAGACACAAAAAGTGGCTTTTGGGGGTATTCTGAAGCTTTATAGCATATCGATTTGATCCTGAAGCCCTAGCATATCAATTTGATCCCTAGAAGCAGCAAGTTGATATGGATGAATCCTTTTTCAGCATGTTTAATTTCTAGGAGCTGTCCAGATGCTGAGGGAGAGACATCATCACTCCAGAAGGCACTACTGGACTCTGACTAGCAGAAGTTGGCAAACTATAAGCTCCTGCCTTGGTTTTCCTGATATTGCAATGGATCATGATCCCAGGACATCCCACAAAATACACTTCCAAAATTGTTTTACCAGAAGGTGCATCCCTACCTGCCCTGACAGTCTTTTTTCTTCCAAAGTGAAAATCTGTGCTTGTATTGGCAAAATGCCCATGCTCACTACCTTTCATGATCACTCACTTGGGAAGACTCACTTCAGGAACCAAGAAGCCTGGGCTTTGTCTTCCATGGCCTATAATATTCTTCCATTGCACTGTGGTAGACATAGACAAGGACTCTTGAGTGGCCAGAACTACTTCAGTGTCATGGAAGGAAAAGACACTAGCTGGGATGCCAAAGCTGGATACGTGTTGAAGTATTCAGACATTTTTTGTATCATTTTTTTTTTTTAAGGAAGATAAAGTTTACATTCTATAACCAAGGTGTCCGTCATTAAATGAAACCATGCAAAGATTCTAACCAATAGGAATGTTGTAATATTGAGCTTTACAGAAAAACCATGATAGCAAGCACTGACCAGTGAACAGCATTGTTGGAACAGCTCTGAAGAAATTTGCAACTTAAACAAGCTGCAGCACTCCACACAATAAAGTGTGACAACTACTCAAGTCTGTCAGATTGTCACTCAGGCATGTGAAATGGTATCAATTGACCCATTGTAGTTCCTAAAATTATTATGTAAACACTTGTGCAGCCCAGTCTGGATTTTACCATCATTCTTGAAAATTTACCCATGATCCCTAACAATTCTTTGAAGTTCCATATAGCCTACACGTCCTGTGGCAAAGACAATTACTGGATTTCTATATCACAAATTAGGCAAACGGTTTGAAACATCATTCTTGCATTCTCCCATCTGTTAAATCAGTCTTATGGTAAAATTGATACACCAAACATGATAATTTATGAGGGCCCTCCTTTGAAAAATTGGAAAAAATTCACAGGGCCACCTGGTGAACATATTAACAACTAGGGGTCACCAGAAGTAAGCCTGTGTGATTTCAAAGCAACCAGGTGTGCGATTTTGGAGAAGCAGATTTTTTAAGTTTCTTAAAATAAAGGACAAAATAAATCATTAAAAAAAATCAAAGATCACTGGAGTGTGACTGTGGATTGTAAGAAAATCAGGAAACCATTGTTTGTTTAAGCCTTCCACAAGAACATTTCTGTCAAGTTTCAGCTCAATCCTAGTAACAGGTTTAGAGAAAAAGTCGAAAATATGAAAAACTCGCAAAAGATCATTTAAAATATCAAAAAAAAAATATATGTTGATTATGAAAATATTTATATTTTGGAGGATTACTTTCAAAGCCCTTACAAATTAGGAGCATTACAGATGTAACAATCAGGAATAGAGCAGGTAGCAACACATTTCCTTATGTAGTGGTTCTTGCCATAGATGGCAAAGCCATATTTATTATATGTACCAAGCTTGTTGATTATGTTGACAGGGGTATCATTTAATGTTTTACTAATCGCATGTCTCAGACACTTTTCTGTGCTAACAAGACTAGTTCTTTCTGTAAAATTAATGTTTCTGTTTCTCGTGTTATAATTATGAACTTCAGATGCTAGTTTAATATTAAATGATTTAAAATAATCTGGTAATTGATGGTTAATATACTTAAAGTAGAACTTCAGTTGCTGATGGAGAAAGATATTCATTTTAAGTAAGTTCAGTTCCTTAAAGATTGGTTCCGTGTGAGCGTTGAACTTGCTGAGCTTTATTATCCTCACACACTTTTTCTGTAGTAGAGAATTCTGGAGTTTTTATGTCCCCAAGGCAACACACCATAGTTTAGGTGCGGTAATACTAATGAATTATATTTTATTTGCAGGATATTGCTAGGAAGATATTTTTTAAGTCTGTGCACGATGCCAATTGATTTTGATATTTTGGATGAGATTTTCTCTATATGGCTGTTCCAATTCAAATGCCTGTCAATTTGTATTACTAATAAATTAAAGTTGTTGACACATTCAATTATTGTGTTGTTTATTTGTATTTCAGAGATTGTAACTTGTCTCTGTGGGTTGTGAAAAATCATGAATTTGATTTTATTTTCATTTAAAGATAACTTGTTTAACTTCAGCCAAGTGTTTATTTTATGTTATTCTTTATTTATATTTAACGTCAAACCTTGGGTGCAGTCAGACTTAAATAGAGCTTGCAGAGTGCTGACTAAGGTAGAATCATCTGCATAAATCAAAGGCTTTAAGTTGTTGGATGCAGATGGTAAATCATTCATATAAATAATGAACAGCAGGGGACCCAAAATAGACCCCTGAGAAACTCCAGTAGAAATATGTAATAGATCTGATTTAGTGTTCCCTATTTCTACATGCTGCTTACGATTTGTCAGGTAATTTTCGAGACAATCCAGTGCAACACCATTTATACCATAACATTGTAATTTATTTATTAATAGTTTGTGATCCAGAGTGTCAAAAGCTTTAGATAAGTCCATAAAATACTAATTGGAATTTCTTGTTTATCTATGCTTTTGAGTATCCAATCAACTAGTTCAATGGAGGCTAGCTCTGTGGAGTGCTGTTCTCTAAATCCATACTGATGGTTGTAGTATAAATTGTGTGTTTTGAAATAATCATTTAGTTGATTAAAAATTACTTTTTCGAAAATTTTTGAACAGCTTGGTAAGAGGGAAATAGGTCTGTAACTATCAAAAAGGTCTGAATCACCCTTTTTGTACAGAGGCATGACTTTGGCTATTTTCAGTCTGTCTGGAAAAATCCCTGTGGCAATTGATTGGTTAATTACAATAGTTATGACATCGCTAATTTCATTTTTTATGCTATTCAAAAGTTTAACGAAAATACCATCATGACCACAACTGGTTTCTGATTTCAATGAGTCTTGGGTTTTAATTACAGTGTCTTTTGTAACAGGCGTAAATGTGAAATTATGTAAATTAGGGGTGTTCAAGTAGTTTTGTAACTCATTGCATTTGACGCACAACCCATTCCTGTGACAAACTTTATTAAACCTTTATCAATTAATGAAGGAGATATTTGACCTAGGGACCTACTTTTGTTGCAACACACATCTTTTTGGTCAAAATACAAATGCATACAAAGTTTCATCCAAATAGGTCAAATAACAGAGAGTTATAGCTGTAACAAGGTTTTCAGGCGGCTTAACGAATTTTGTTAATTAAATAATGAAAGAGGATGATTAGGAATAACAAGTATGCCTCAGCACAGTTGCTATATAAGATCTACCTACCCTGAAAATTTCAAAAGTGTAGCTGTTATACATGTAGTTTCTGAAATATGGGCCGGACAAGTTTTGAGGCTACTTAACCAACTTTGTTAATTAATTAATGAAGCGGTATAATTAAGGGGGAAAATATGCCTAAGTACATCTACTTTATAAGATCTACCCAGCATGAAAATTTGAATAGCGTAGCTGTTACAGTTTCTGAAATATGGGCTGATACCAAGCTGGTTCTGGGCTGATATGAGAGCTAAGATGAGCTTAAATATGTAGATACAACATACCAGGTCACACATCATAAGTTGTGTTATGTTACCTCTCATGTCACGTGTAGTTCACATGTTTATACATCATGTTATGCGTCACGTATCATGTCCATTACATATCATGTCACATGACACGCCAGACAAAAGCCAATACGATAAGCTCAGGTTAATAGTAAGTCATCTCAGCTAAAAACTAGAAGTCAACCAGTGATTGAAAACCCCACGGCCAGGACCGATGGACAGACAGACGGATGGATGCATAAGTGATGACAATACCCCTCCGGTAGGTCAAGGTTACTTTTGTTTGACTTAATGACAAAGCTTTGATGAAAATGCAATGACCAGAGATATCACAGCAAGGCCAATTTTCTTCAATGCGGCACTATGACCTAAATATGTGACCCAGTAACCTAGTTTTCAATAGGCTTCTGAGGCATCCTTAATACCAACTGTCATAAATAGTTGATGAAGGTTCATTACATATTTTTTCAGATATTGTGGCAACGCCGTTTTTTCTTCAATGTAGCACTGTGACCTTAATATGTGACCTACTGACCTACTTTTCAATAAGCACTTAATGCACCCTAAAGACCTTCTGTGATACAAATTTGGTCTAAGTGAAGTGAGTACTTTTTTAATTATGGCGGTAACATGGCATGGACAGACAGACGGAGGCGTAGGTGACGACAATACCCCTCTGGCCAAATTGGCCGAGGGGTAACCAGCATTATCGTGAGGTTTCTGTTTTGTTAGGGTATATATTGAGCAACAGCACAACTCTTTACCATATAGTACCCTATCATGAAACTTGTATACTGGAAACACCTCATATGGACCTTTAATGAATTCAATGTCAATTGACCTTGACCCATTTTTAAAGTCAGGAGAGGGTAACATAAATCCTTGCCTCTTGAGCATTCATCTCTAGATTTTGCACAGTCATTTTTGCATACAAAACAGGTGCTGCAAACAAACTTTAATACTATCTGGCACACCAACTGGGCTCAATGTAGGCGCAGCTGACTGAGCACAAATAACTGGACAGAGTGCAATCAATTCAGTGCAATATTTAGAAATATTGTATTGTGCTTTTTGAGTGTGAATGTAGGTAGGCTATCTATTGTCATGTGTGCAGAACAAAGATTGCGATCAACAAACACACACAGAACTTAGGAAGCCTTCTATACAAGTATGTAGGCCTAGATGAATAGGCCAATGGCAATTTTTTAAGTTACATTGTAGTAGTAGGCCCCATGTGATACATGACATTTATCTAGTATATAGTGCTGCATCGATCATTCAGACATCGTTTCAGTGGCAAAAATCTTGATGACCAATTCAGAAGTAAACCCCATCCACTCGATCAAATAAATTAATTTTCAGTTCAATGTCTTCTTTATTGCCCTGTTTGGGTTCACTAACATTATTTTTCATTACTACTCAATGATACACTTGTATACGGTAAGCTGCTGCCTTCCATGTAATGTTTACCATGCTGACTATTCTGTTGCACAAAACATATGAATTGCAGTAACACCTCCCCCCTCAAGGGAAGAATTGATATAAACACAGGTGGACACATTGTCAAAGTAATGTCAATCATTTGTGTGGGTTCCCAGGATCAAATCTGTTCATGGAGAAATCACTGGAGTACAATGTGCAAACAAGAGGGCTGTGTAAACAGCCCGTGCTCAGCTTATCTAGAAATTCATCACACTGTTGGCCCTGTGACCTTGGGAGGAGGTCACGGTCACCCATGTACTCTGTTTGTCTGGCCCTCACAAAGGGCGACCACCTTGTGCAATATCAGGATCCTAGCTCAAACAGATTTCAAGTTATCAGGTGAACAGTAAAATTTATGTAAGTAGCCATGTGACCTGGAGAATGAGGTCAAGGCGACTGACATGCATTGTCTAGGTCTGGCCCTCTTAGAGGAACACTAGCATTAGGACTACCACCACCTGCAACATCAAAGTCCTAGTTCAAATAGTTCTTAAGTTATCAAGTTAAAAGTAAAATTTGTATAAGTGGTCCTCTGCCCTTGGGAATAAGGTCAAGGTCATTCATGTACTCACCAAGTTTGGCCTTCACAGAGGACCAAATGTGAACAGTCAAATTCATGTAAGTGACCTGGTGACCTTGGGAATAAGGTCAAAGGTCACCCATGTACTGCTTAAGTCTCCTTTTTATACCCATAAGTGCCCCTGTGTAATTTCAAATCAACAGACTCAGCAGTTTTGGAGGATAAGATTTTTTAAGATTTAGCCAAAAGAAAAAAAATCATGAAAAAATACAAAAAATAATAAGCCATATCCATTTGCATAAATTTAGTATAGACCCAATACAGGACCATTGTCATCAAATTTGTAGTGATTCTGGCTGATGGTTTTGGAGAAGAAGTTGAAAATAGCAAAAACACACAAAAATTCATAAAAAATTGGAACAACACCTGGTATATAAATTAACTACTTTTGGTCCCCAGATGTGTGCCTGTGTGATTCAGTTGAGTGAGCGGTTTCTGAGAAGAGGATTTTTTTAAGATTTTCCCAAAAAATAACCCTGAAAATATTCATAAAAAAATACAAATCATTGAAGCGTGACCATTTGAACAAAACTGGTTAAGATCTAATATAGAAACATTGCCACCAAGTTTTAAGTAAATATGACTAACGGTTTTGGAGGAAAAATAAAAAATATTAATTTTTATTTGATGCCTTTTGATTTGAACATGGTAAACAACAGGAATGTATGCATTTACCAGTTAGTTCCCAAAATGAAAAATTTGTTGAAAAATCAGGATTCTACAGTAACACCACCTAGGAAACAAAATTGTTTGAACTTTCCAAAAGGAATATTCCTGCCACTTTTCAGCAAAATCTAGTTTCAGAAGAGAAATCAAAAATAGCAAAAACACACAAAAATTCATAACAAATGGAAAAATTTTGTAGCACTACATGGTGAAGAAATTCACAACTAAGGCAGTGGACCTGTGTGATTTTGAAGCAATTGGTTGAGTGGTTCTGGAGAAAAAGGTTTTTCAAAGATTTTGCCAAAAACGAACCAAAAAATTCATAACAAATACATAAATCACATGAGCGTGACCATTTGAACAAAACTGGTGGAGACCCACTAGAGAAACATTGCTGCCAAGTTTGAAGAGAATCAGTGAGTGGCTGACAGTTAAGGAGATGAAATCAAAAATGGGAATTTCTATTTGATGCCTGTTGATTTACATAGTAAGCTACATGTATAGGAATGGATGCATTTACTGATAAGTTCCCAAAATGAAAAATTTGTAAAAATCAGGATTGCACAGTAACACCACCTGGTAGAAGGTGAAATTCTTTGACCCTTCCATAAGAAACATTTCTGCAGCCTTTAAGCGATATCTGAAGGGCAGTTTTGGAGAAGAAGTCGAAAAATAACAAAAATACACAAAAATTCACCAAAAAAATTGAAAAAAAGAAGCGCCACCTGGTGAGAAAATTAACAACTAGGGGTTGCTAGGAGTGTTTATACTTAAAGCAATTAGATGAGCGGTTTGGAAGATTTTTTTTTAAGATTTGGCAAAAAAAAAAAGAACAAAATGATTCATAAAAAATACAAAAAACCCCGGAGTGTGACCATTTGAACAAACTAGGTGGAGACCTATTAGAGGAATGTTGCTACCAAGTTTGAAGTGAATCTGGCTGACGGTTTCGGAGAAGTAAAAAAGTGAAATGTTTAAAATGTCTCTAGGAAAATACGGACAGACGGACAACTGCAGAAGACCCATCTTATAACCTCAGCTAACTGACAAGTCAATCTGAGCTAAAAAAGAAAACTAACAACGTTTTAGTAAGTTAAGGCTATACAATATCATAGTAAGCAAGCAGGGCACATGACTACATGTTGCAGCAAATGATGCAAATACATGTACATATAGGCCTACATGAAGCCTGAACTTGATGCATGTTGTGTTGACTGAGCCTGGTCCTAGTTGAATTATTCAGAGGCAGTTTGAGCAGCATAGGCTAGCATAACAAATTGTGCATGTACACCGCCTTACCTGATAGCAAAATTTGGGATCATTCATGAAGAATGGTAGCCTAATGATCTCCATTTCTGCACACATTTCCAAGTGCTCAAAGGAGCATGCAAAATCAGGAAAATCACATTTATTTGAGCACAACTTTTGGTTAAGAAAACAAGAAATGATTGCAATTTAGTCAATGATTTTGTGTTCACACAAGTGCAAATTTGCACTCAGCTGATCGCGATTTTTTTTTAAAGATTGCACCACTTTTGTGTGCAAATTGTGTGCATACAGGGGCAGGTATAACAGTACTGTATGCACACACATTCACACTAATGCACACACAGGCCTCATAACTACAATACCACCATTGGCACAAGGCCAAGGAGGTAAAAATCACCACAACAAATACCTTTTTTCTGCTGCCTTGGTCTGTCATGACTTGTGCCTGCTTTTTCTTCAGGGAAGTCATGAACTGTTTCTGCCTCTTCTTCACCTTCTTCAGCATGTTCAGGATGACCTATATGAACAAAACATTTTTTTTTGTACAGAAAAGCATAAAACAGATAATATAACTAAAAGTTTAGTGAGTCAAATGCATTCCTCACAAATGAAGATTACATGCCCCAAACCCAAATGCATGACTTAGTTGATTATGTTTGAAAATTTGAAGCCCCTAAAAGGGTTGCTGAGACTTAAAAGAGATTGATAATTTTATCATGCAAGAGGACTGTGAAGGCCCATGTTCATTTAACCAATAAACAATCAAAAAGAAGTCCTGACCGAGCTGATCAGTTTAAGCTTAAGCTTGAACTGAGATTCATAACAAAGCAAGACAGAGCAGAACTAGAAAAGAAGATTTGCTGCTAGCAAATCTGCCTGGGTGCCTTCAAAATGAGAACAGTTTGAAATGCTGCACTTTGCCATTGTTCAACATAATCTAAATTTTGTGTACTAGCCTAATTTGCATATATCAAAATACTACAACTTATGTTACAAACTTATAAACCGAAGTTGACTGACACCAATATCTATAATAGTTATGAAGCTATTCAACATTTCAACTTCATGTATTTGCCTAATTTCCATAAATGAAAATTGCTAAACTTTGGATTATGGCTCATTGGATGTACATGTAGCTATGTCACAAACCTAATAATTGAAGTTGGAATGACACCTCTATCTATAATTGATTTGAAGCTCTTCAAGATTTAATTCCTGCAAAATTTCCTAATTGGCGTAAATTAAAATCATACAACTTTGGTTCATGGTTCATTGGGTTGCAGCTTTGCCACATACCTATAAATTAAAGTTAGAATGGCATCTCTATGTATAATAGGTTTGTAGATATTCAACTTTGTAGATATTCAACTTTTGAATTTTTTAATGCCCCTTATTAGCATAATAAATTCTACAACTTTCATATACTGTCAATTATATTGGCAGGTGTCACAGACCAGTATATGCACATTAAAATTTTGTGGCTATCTGCAATAGTTTAGAAGTTATGGAGCTGTAAACATTTTAATCACCCATAATTTGCAAAATTTTAAACATCATGACTATTCCAAATAAGATGCACAATTTCACTTGTTAGGTCAGGCACCATGGCAAGTTTGGTGGTTTTCAGAATAATAGTGTCTGAGAACAACTGCAGACCAACTTGGTGGTAAAGAAGAAAGAGAGAGAGAGAGAGAGAAAGAAAGATGAATTCTTGAAAAAAAGACAATGTCTGGGTTGGCACCCAGACATAAATTCTCAGACACACAATACCAGTGTTTACTTTTACAGTGAAGCCTTTCTACAGCGGGCACCCTTGGGACCAGAGAAAAGTACCCACTCCCGAGAGCGTCAGCCCTTCTGGGCAGTATGGATGGGTATATGTGCACACATGTTAATGTATACATATTATAATTCAATGGGGGTGTGTATACATGCAAGACAGAACTGTCTTTGTTCCTTTATTACATTAACAAATTTAAAAGACACTGCCATGAAAACATTAACAAATTTTAACAGGCACTGCCATGAAACTACATGTGCAGTGGTACCTGTTGTATGTGGCTACCTCCTTGGCCAGGTATTAGCAGTCAAGCACGACATGTGGTCTTTCATTGCAGGTAAAGATACAAAGAATATAGACTACAGTGTCGCACAATGTGGTCACAAATGGCAGGTGGTCTCACAGCTTTGGTCACATACAGCAGGTACTACTGTACACATGTACCTGTGAACTGAGATAGTCTCAGTATTCCATGTCTTGGACTTGGCTTTGAAGAACAGGCTTTATCCCACTGGTTACAAGAAAATAAAGACATGGAAGTGTCCACAGAGATGACACAAATCCACACCCTGTTTCAAAATTCACAAAGTTTTGAAGACAGTCATTTAGGACTGGAAGACCATACTTTGATGGGTCTAGTCACTGACTCAGCCCACTGGCAATACTCAGTGACTGAGACTGGTGTCCTAGCTGGTCTGTTTGAGGCTATGAGTTGGCTGGGCTTATCAGTCCCAAGAGAACTCATGCTCTGGACTTCTAGGCAGAGCAATCCTGAGTGTTGCCTCTATTAAAAATCGACTATATACATTCTGTCCTGCACTGTCCTGCACCAGTGGGAACTGGAGGTAACGCATGCAACTTGAAAGAAGCAGTAAAAGCTATGAAATGTGTATTGTTGGGAAATTCAGTGAATTTAGCATACATTAAAATTCCTCAACTCTTGTTTGCATGCTATTGGATTTGCCAAATGTCTCAAACCTACATGTGTAAGTTAGAACTTTGTGTCTATCTGCAATATTTTGGAAGATATCGAGCTTTCAAAATTTTAGCCCCATGTTTGCATATAATTTCAAACATCATGACTATTCTAAGCCAGGTGCTCAATTTCACCAGTAGGTGAGTCAGAGTGGCAAGTGTGGCGATTGTCGGAATAATAGTGTCCAAGAAAAACTCTGGACAAATTTAGTCATAAAAAAGAAAGAAAGAAAGAAAGAATTCTTGGAAAAACAAAATGTCTGGATTCGCACCCAGACATAACTATGCTTAGCTAATCTTTAACTCATTTCATACCAGTCCCTGATTCTTCTGTATATTAACCTCGATTTAACACAATTCCATATTTAAACTAGAACAGGCTGATTTTCCAACAGAAAATCAAATTTGTATTTGTGTCTTTTTGTCCAAAACCACTTCCTAGTAGTCATTACCCTATTCCCCAGTCCGAACTTTTTACTGTGCATAAGCTAACCTGTGTCGGTCTAACTTATATACATAGAAGTACTATTGTCCATATTGCACATGTTCCTCTGTAAAATTTTGATATAGGCTGTATTAGCCCAAATAAATTAAAGGGTCTTTAGCGGGTAACTACTCAACATGTTTCGGAGCCTTTTACCCGTACATGTCTCTCTGAGTAGTGGCTCCTTGTCTAAGCTAATTATTCAGCAAATACAACCCACATAATAATGAATAAATATGAACGTGGCAATTGATGAATTATCTAAATATGTGAAGTTTTGCTAACAAATGCAGAGCTTCACATCAAAGAAGAATACCTGTCAAACAAACCATAATTACGAAATCTGCATAGTACAGGTTCAGATAAGAACAATTTGACTTACCCCTGAACCAATATATACCCTTTCTAGCTGGACAGCTTACCTAGTTAAACCATCCGCCAATGTTTAACTGAAGTGGAAACAAGCTGGGGCATTATATTCAGTCCCACTGATTGTAAAATAAACAGTTGCAGCAAGACCACCTATATAAACCAAGGGAAATTCTAACAAGGACTGCAACAAAGTACATCCTGCACCAGCGATGTAAAACAAACTCCATGATGACACCTACTCCTCAAACAATTAAGCTCTATTTAACTACCAACCCTGAGTCAATGTGTCAACTTAATGTGTCAGGCTTGTAACATTTGAGAAAATACTGTCAATTTTGAGTAATTTTTTAATATTGAGTAAATGTGCATTTAGGCATATCATAAAAGAATGAAAGTCATTAGCATTTATGCCAAAAACATGCTATCAAATCTCTTTTTCTTAACAGGATTTTAAGTACAAGTAGGCAAACATGTAACTGTCATAGGCCGCTTCTTGCTACCTGTAGCCCCTGGGGGTCTACCTGACAGAAAGCATGTAAATGTCTCCCCGTGCACCGTTACTATTGTCACCTTTATCTTTATAAATAGGCATACCCATTCCAATGATCTACAGATACGGTGAAGGTACACTCTTTATTGACATTTCAAAAACGTTGATTTTTGAAGAAATGCCCACGTGACCTTGAAAAATAGGTCAACATCATACATTTGCAGTAACAAGCAAAGTCTTACAAAAGTCTTACATAGAAACATAATCACACAAAATGTCAATCTTTTTAAGACAAATCTTTCTCGAGTACATCTGCAATGATTTTAAAAAAGTGGCCATGTGACCTTGAAAATAGGTCAAGGTCACCCATCTACAATCCCAACCTAGTTCATATTATGGTACATAATCATGCAAAATTTTAACCTCTTAAGTCAAATCCTTGCATATTGCGTCTGAGTCAATTTTACATGACATGCTCACTTGACCTTGAAAAATAGGTCATCCCTAGTGGTTCTGGCAATGCCTGGCAAGTCACTTTTTTAACGTGTCACAATTGGATCAAGGTGCAACCATCCCCCGCTCCAAGCATTAAATTATTTGTGGACGGCTGCCATGATATAATATCAAAGCTCAAAGAAGTTGGTTAATTCTGTCCCCAGAATGATTTAACTGACTGAATTGCGGATCAAGGTCATCACAGCTTGAGTATGTCAACTGTGAAACCACATACTAGTAGAAATCCCCTTCCCGTCCCCCTCCCCTGGGTTCTGGTTGAACTAGCTGTCAAAGCTACTAGGCTAGATACTCAATCATTCACCCAAACATAGACAAAAAGAAAATGACAAACAACCGAGAACCATTAGTTAATATACCACCAATCTCTATTCAATACAGGTGTATTAACCTGATTCATATACGACATATTATAGAAGGAAGGATTATCAGAAATATGATTCATATAATGGCGCAATCATTGAGAAACATTCCAGATTGATTTACCCAGGCACTTGAGTTATTCACAATACATTATAACTTAATTATTTCAGACAGTGATAGACTTATTATACTTAAAGTCTCTATGCCTTTCTTTCATGCTGCATCTGAAATATTTACAATACATTAGCTTTCCAACAGTGCTTTGCAGTATGATACATTCACAATACATTAACTATCCCACAGTGTTTTGCACCATTTTCAAATCTAAGAGGCAAACAGTTAACTGTCAGTTCATGAAGAGTCATGTATATAGTCTAATTTTGTTCCAAATTTTGGAATATGGCTATGGTTACTTATCGTGTTCAATGAAGTCATACCTTCATGTTTAGTGACATGCTAGGCACCACAGTATACCATCAGTTGGAATATATTTGGAACATTGTGCCATGAAGGCAAGTTTTCTCAAAATTGTATATATTTTTAAACTATATCACATCAAATGAGTATCCCAGTCTCTAATGAATTTTGCACACTGAATCAACAAACAGTGACCACACTATTTTGGAGGACCAGTAATCTTTTACTGATGTTTTAAAAGAGGAAATATCTAATTTTTGATACTTTTTATCAGAAAAAGAAACAAATAAAATTAATGTGTCTGGATCACCTTTGCAATTGCCTTGCAAGAGACTCATGTAATTACAAATGGAGAGACTGCCCTGCCTGGTTAGCTCTGCTATTCTAATTTACGTGTAGTTTGTTTATTTGGAAAGTCTGTGTAATGTATCGGTTGATATGGTATTAATTACATAACATTACCCCAAAACCACCTTGCCAAGACCTCTGTGTCTGGGCATGATGCCCAACGAGATGAGAAGCTTGCTGCTCATTCTTGATCAAAACCTGACGGCCCGTGGCGCCATCTCTTGGTCCATGTGGAACTAATGGTGACGTCATGGAGCACATGTGCCCCGCATTTTCCTTCCTCTTTTGGGTGCCAGATCTAGCTTGCCTTACGAGTTGAAGCTCTGTGGATGATCGTTCACTGTTGCTGCTTTTTGTGCGAGAGCATGCTTTCCTCTGTGGAAAACCTTTTCTCAGCGGTCCGGGAGTCTATGGATACCTAGATAGCTGATTTCTGTGATTGGATACCACTGAAATTCTGCGTGCAAAGTTGGTCGATTGACTTGTACTTGGAATTTCAACATCGCGTCCATGCAAACAGAACGCAGAGACAGGGAGAGCAGTGCACACAGGGCCATTTCTTCCTTTCGGAGGCAATCCATTGGTGCAGATTCCGGTTCCACTAGTCCTGCATCCTTGTCCTTGTTGGATCCAATGTAATAGTTGGGTCCTAAGAACCAGTACTTGGCGGCTTGGGACGTACTGCTATGCTCATCATCTGCAGTGAGGGAGGACAGTGCCTGTCAGACAATTATTGCCTGGCAGGGTCTGCTGAATTCATTTATAAGCTTTCCTGGGCTTTTGGATTGCTTAATTTGACCTTACGGATGCCTGTGGAAAAATGGATCCAGACTGGTAGGTGCTGGCTCAATTCTCGGTCTTTTTTCCAAGATGGCGTTTTTTGGAGGGTTAAATCGCAGACAAAGGGAAGACAGTTTTGTGCTTTGGTTTGAGGCTACTTCTCTTTGCCCTTGTGGGTAAATCGTAAAAGTACGACTCACTTGCCACCTGTGGTTAGAGACCACTTCGCTTTGCCTGGTCAGGTAAATTGTGTAAGTAGGACTCGCAAGGCCACTTCATGGAACCATGGATCACGATCACTGTTTGTTTTTCACTTAGCTTGACTCTGTGTGCTCCCTGAATACACATTTGGGTTTTGCATCGGGTTGGGAGATGACTCTCGATTTCTCCCTTGCGTCTATGTCGCAAGTCAGTTTGCAAGAGATCACCTTATGGGGAGCTCGAGCATTTGACACTACCCGGGTGACAACTGTGGCTCCTTGCTCGCTGTCCAAGTCTTTTGGACACACTTGCTCGGACCACTTTACTGTTTGATGTGATCTGTGTACTGTTTTTGCCTGACAGTTTCTTCTTCAAAGATGTCTGCCAGATGTTGGGCTCTCGGTCCTTCAGGTCCGAGCGCTCGGAGCAAAAGTCATGTATATGGTGTCGGGAATGGGACCTTTGGGGCCCCATCCGGGTGCTCCAAAACTGTGGCTAGTCCGAGCGGTTTGATCGGGGCACATGGACCATAAGTCCGAGTAGATGGAAAACTTCCAGCACCTCAGCTAGTCGGAGCGCTCAGACTGGAAGTCTGAGATGTCCAGAAAACCACTGTTCCTGAGAGTAGAGACTCTTCGAGTTTCCATTCAAGTCTTTCATTACCTGGGCCAGTCTGAGCGCTCGGGTCCGGGCACTCAGACTATAAGTCAGAGAAGTATGGGAGGTCTGGGAATAACTAGTGCCTCTGTGGGCTAGTATCACCAGCAGATTTCTTAGTTGGCGGCAGCTGTAGATCCTAAGAGTAGAGACCTTAGGGTTTCGGTTTGGGTCTTCCAAAATCTTGGCCAGTCCGCACACTCGGTCTGGAGCACTGGAATATAAGTCCGAGAATTACGGGAGGCCCTCCTGCACCTCAGCCAGTCCGAGAGCTCGGGTCTGGGTGCTCGGATCGTAACTCTGAGATGTCCGAAAAGCCACTGTGTTACCAAGAGTGGAGACCTTTCGTGTTTCCATTCAAGTCTTTCATATTCTTGGCCAGTCCAAGCGCTCGGGTATGGGCGCTCGGACTATAAGACCGGTAGTAGGCAGAGTCTGGGAACCACTGGCACCTCTATGGGCTACCCTTGCCAGCAGATTTCATAGTTGTCAGCGGCTGTGGACCCTTAGAGTAGAGACCTTCGGGTTTCAACAGGCCCGGGAGTTCTCTGAGCTCCCTTGGGACCCCTCCTGCCAGGAGATTTCTTAGTCGGCAGCAGCTGAGGTCCTGGTTAGCAGCCTGGTGGAGACTCAGCCAGATCACTCTGACCACCCGGATCTCCAGACTTTTTGGCCTGCTGTGGTCTTGGAGATCTCACCGTACGAGTCCTCCTCACTCTCCATCTCTCTCTCTCTCTCTCTCTCTTAGGGAGGGGGAGAAGATGGAGGTGGCTGTGGTGGTGGCGGCCATCTCTTTGGACGGCCTCCCTACCCCGCCTGGCGTGGTGTCAGATTATATGCTGTCACAAGCAGTGGTCCCATCGCCCGTGGATGATTCGTTGTTCAATGAGGCTTTGGATTTACATCCTCCCCTTGCGAGTCCAGAGTCATTGTACCTAGACACTAAGGAGGAAGATGGGCTTCTGATGTCAGTTTCATCTGTCACCAGGTCTCGACCTTGGTCGAGACGTCACTGCTCACATCATTCCCGCTCTGACAGGTGCCAAGAGCCATCGGCTGTGGATGTGGCAGAGGCTTCGGCCACTGCCCCCATGGCCATGGCACCTGCTCCTGCTAAGGGCTTTCATTATGGCAAGGCCCTTATTCAGAGCCTCGGAGGCAAAACAAGACTGGTTAGGCCAGGCAGTGCTACTTGCAACTTCCCTGTCGCGAGTGGTCCATTGCCAGGTACGGACCGCTTGTACGCTCAAGGCAAACCTCCGTTTCTTATGGAGGGATGTCTTCCTCCAGGGTCAGAAGCTGCCTGACCTGCTCTTTCGCAGAACATGCACAGGGTGGCTCTTCTCCAGGACTCTGTTCGGAGGAGAGTTGGTGGAAGTAGTTGGCCGGGTGCAGGACCTTCGGGCCCGCTCTGCCAAACAGGCACATTCCATTAAGGCACTGAATGACTCCACTTGGTCGTGGTTGTCCTTGGCCACCTCAGCCCCCTAGCGCAGTACTTCCCAGACCACGCCTACCCTACCCTCGTCTAGCGCTCCTCAGGGTTGCAGTGATCTGGGCAAACCTTCCCGTAGAGGCAAGAAGGCGGGAAAAGGAAAAACTCAACGTTCCTGACTCTGGGCTCCTGGAAGGTGTCTCAGGATTGCCTACAGCCACTTTGTTAAACTCCGTGCAGCGTCCGGGCGGCAATTGCCTCAGACTATGGGGGTCTATCATGGATGATTTTTTGTCCTTAACATCCTGAAACATAGCTACATGCTGCCTCTCTGCTAAGATAGCCCTCCATTAAGCAAATTCCTGCGATTCGCATTTGCAGGCCAAATATACCAGTTCAGGGTGCTCCCCTTCGGTCTTGCCATAGCACTGTTGGTAGTTTACCAGGTTCCCGCTGACAGTTGCTGCTCAGTTACACAGCACAGCTGTACACATTCATGTGTACCTGGACATTCGGCATATCCGGGCACTTTGGTGCCTACATTCGCAGCATCACATGCAGACCATTCTGCAACTATTTAATACAAAGAGAAACCTAACAAACCTAATTCTGTAAGCCCATGTACCGTTTGAACACTATCAAGTCCGATATTCTAAGAGCAAACTCCTATTCTGTACAATTCACTGAAAAACTGCATTTTTCTAAATTATTATAGCAAATTAATTTACAAAAGGAACAAATCATATTAATAAAATTTGAAAATTTAGAAGAAAGATTTAGGCATTATTAGCGTTTATAAAATTGGGTCATCAGCGGGGAACCAACGCAGACTTGTTTCGGTGCCATTAATCCCCAGACAAGTCATTCTGCTAACTGGTGGCACCATGTTTGCATTTCCAATACAAACATCCCAAGCTGATGTATTACGGAATAAAGCGTATCAGATGCGTCACACCTGAAAACTGGTCAGATCTACGTTTTCTGTTTCAGTAATAAAAATAGGCCTATTTATTATAAAATCGCTGCATTTCACAACCAATTATTGACTAGGTGTGTATTTATAACACATCAGTTTACATCACATTTAATGAAAATGTTTTCAAAATTCTAGGTTTAAAGAGCCAAATGAATTTAATGTATGTGTCATCTTTGGGAAACTTTCAACTGAAATTTCCGTCATTAGGCATGTTATTGTTAACTCTCAGTCTCGAAACGTCTAAGATGCATTACGGGTTAGGGGTGGGGTTCAGTTGGGCGGTAAAGGGTAATGTACCTTTTGGAGCAACTATTCATGTATTCATGTGCCTTTTTCTTTCTTATTTTACCTGAAACCTTACTAATTATTTCTGAAATCTACACAAATGAGCAGTTCTATGCAGATATCTAAATTGCTAAGTCAAGCTAGGGAAAAAAAAAAAATAAATAAATGAATAATAATAATAATAATAATAATAATAATAATAATAATAATAATAATAATGATAATAATAATAATAATAATAATAGAATACACATGACTGATAATAATAATAATAATAATAATAATAATAATAATAATAATAATAATAATAATAATAATAATAATAATAATAATAGAATACACATGACTGATAATAATAATAATAATAATAATAATAATAATAATAATAATAATAATAATAGAATACACATGTCTGATACCCTCTGCAGCTGGGACCCAGCTTGAGGTATTCTCCAAACCCATAGGTAGTTTCTACTCCACACAGAGGAAACCAGAAATGCAGTTATTAGACCATAAAATTTATTATTTAAAAAACCTGAATTTAAGTTATGTAGGCCTATCTTGCGAATAAGAAACGCATAGGACAAACATAACTGTGTAGTATGTAAGAAACTTTTGACATTTAAATTATTTATGATGTAATAAAGTGCCAGAACATATTGAAATTTGAGAAGCCATATTTTAAAACAAATTCTGGATGTCTGGAACAAAAAGTGTTAAAATATTTTTTCAAAAATTTTATTTCATAATCTCTTGATATGAGTTTATTGTAAGTAAATTTAACTCTAAATGCAAAATCTATAAATTTATCCAAAACATGGCTGAAATGTAATATTTGAGATAAAAAAAAAGTATTATAACCCAATTTCACCAAGATATTACTTTCTGGAAAAGGATAATTAACAACTTCAAAATTGAAATAATCTATTTTGTGATAAATTTTACTCACAAAACTATTATCAATTATCTTAATATCCAAATCTAGAAATACATCATGATAAGGATCGACATCATTGCTCTTTAAAGGAATTTCTTTAGGGTAAATTTTATTTGCAATTTCTAAGAAATTTTTAATGTTTGGGCAACCAATATCACCAATATATCTTGAAATGAAAGACAATTTTTTAGCTAGGTGAAAATCTGTTTTCATTAGATTTTGCATGAATTCAAATTCAAGCCATGTTAAATACAGATCAGCAAGTCAAGGAGAGCAATTACTACCCATCGGGATTCCATTTATTAGTTGAAATATGTGAGATCCAAATGTAACAAATGTATCATCTAAAAGAAAATGAATTGCATCTATAAGTTGTCCTATAGTGTAAGATTTCCAATTATTTTCATTCTTCATTTTTTCTGCCCAAAATGATGTTTTTTTAAATATTGATATTCATATATTTGTGAACCGAATGTGTGAACATTTTGATAATTATTATTTCCAATATTAATTTAACTTTTTGAAGAAGTAAATTGGTATAAAGTGTTGAAAAATCAAAAGTATGTATACTCTTAGCTTTCAAATTTTTTATTTTTGAAACAAATTCCATACAATTATTAATACTCCACAAACAATTGATACCTGTGTACCTATGAATTGCAGAACAGTATTTATGAAAATGTTTTCTGATGGTAATTAAACAAAGAGTTACTTCCACTGATAATTGTTTAGTGGTACAGTTAGATGCGCCTACTATAAATCAAAATTTATAAGGATTTTCATGTAGCTTAGGAATCCAGAATATTAAAGAAAGTGAATGATCTTTATCAGAAGTTTTGATATTGCAATTTTGTAACAAGTAATTTTCGTGAAAATTTAATATGTCATCCTTATGTTGGTGCACTGGTAAGTTAACATCATTACCTTTCATACCTAAATTGTTGTTTATACCTAGCTCTTTCTATAAAACGTCAATGTAATATTTTTTACAAAGAATTCCAAAACTGTTACCAGCTTTGTCTATAGGACAAATGACAAATCTTTCATGAAAATCTTTCAAATAAAAAGAGACCTCTGCCTTTTTAAAAATGCTTGATGCAAAATTCTTATTTGTGGCGTTCAGGGCAAATAATTTATCTTTAATAACTTTTTTTACATTCATTGACCAACCTTTAAATTCTGAAACATTTTTCTTTTCCATTCTTGCCCATTTGACTGAGAAAGTATCTATGGATTCGCATAGAGTTTTATAAACTTTTTGAAAGTTTAAGGAATGGCTCCCTCTGAATTTAGTACCCCTTTTCATTAAATTCCTTAGTTTTATGTTATCAATTATGTTGAGATCTCCTGTAAAAGCATGTTTGTGGAATGAATCTACAAATTTACAGTACTTGTCATTTGTTAAACAGTCACAAATATTATTTGAAAAAAATATAACTAAAACATTTAACAGTGTATTTTTATAGTTTAAAATTAATTGAATATTCTTTCCATATTTAAAGGAAATAATTGGAGGTTTATTGTGTTTACAGTTAGTTGGGATCATGTTTTTACAAATGGAAATTTGAAAATTGATTGAATATTAAGCTGGTCTATAATTTTATGTATGAAAGTTATATTGCAGAACAATAGGTCAGAGTTTCTTATCTTTGTACTTGGAGCTTTTCTCAGTATTGAAGTATGGGCATACATTATTTTTTTAAATTCTAAAGGTGTATTAAGGCCTACTTTCCCATTAGAGCCAATACGTTCATTTAATTTAGATATATCTCTACTTGCCAGTCCTCTGAGAGCAATATATAACAAATTTCTCCCTTATTATAAAGTATTAGTAATTTATCAATTACTTCAGAAATATTTAGATCACTGCAAATTCTAAATTTATTTGATTTCCTGTGTCCATGACTATGTTTTCTTCATCTAAAATTTGCCGAATTATTGAAGAAAGGAGTATCATGATGATTTAAGTAATAATAATCTATGCCAACGCTTGGGCTTAGTAGTGAACCTACCCAAGTCCAGTCTTCGGTCAGAGCAGATCTTTGTCTTCTTTGGCATCCATGGTCCTGGTAGCCTACATCTGTCGTCCCTAAGAGGACAGATGCAACACTTCAGCTTCTGCTCAGGCCGTTCCAGACTGGCAAGGTCTGCACTGTTCAACAATGGCTCACCCTGTTGGGCTCTCAGTCCTTGATGGACTCTCAGGTCCTCTTAGGCCGGCCCCACCATTCCCCTGCTGTCGCTCACGCTGCGCGACAGATGGCAGAGAAGCCTGGGCTATCAGACGCTGGTGCAGATCCTATCCGAGGATCTGGTGCACCTGCAGGGGTGGACCATACAAGAGAACGACATGAGAGGACAGATGCTGGCGCCTTTTCAGGCCCAGCTCACCATGTGCACGGACTTGTCAAGGTCTGAGTGGGGAGCCCACATGGAGAGCAGAACAGCATCGGGAACGTGGCCGGCATCCTTCAGAGCTCACCACATCAACTGGGAGGAACTGGAGGCGACAAGCCTAGGGCTCCTCCAGTTCCGAGACCTGGAGGAGCACAAGAGTGTTCAAATAATGTGCGACAACCGGACCGCGGTGGCCTATCTCAACAGGCAAGGCGGTACATGCTCCTGGATGCTAACAGAGTTGGACTTGCTCATCGTCAAATGGTGTTATGTCCACGACGTTTGCACTAACACGAGACAGGTCCTGAGACAAAGCAATGTCCAGGCCAAGCAACTCTTGAGGAGAGGTCAGCCGGTAGGGAAGGAGTGGTTGCTCCACCCAAAGGTCATTCAGGCCATGTGGGCGAGACGTGGAACCCCACTAGTGGATCTGTTTGCGACTCGCAAGAACCACAAGCTGGCAGTGCACGTCTCGCCTGTCCTAGATCCACAAGCCCAAGTGGTGGATGCTCTGGCAATGGACTGGAGCATCCTGTGGGCATACGGCTTTCCTCCTTGGCAGATCCTTCCAAGGGTATTGCGCAAGGTTCGGTCCAACAATTGCAATCTGCTCCTGGTTGCCCCCTGGCGGCCAAAAAGCGATTGCTCGGTAGACGTGCTGGAATTGAGCGTCGAGCCTCTGCTACGGTTACCGTCATGGCCAAAGCTTCTGGTGCAACCGCAGACGAGCATGTTCCAGTGGAACCCTCAAGTGCTCAACCTCCATGCTTTGCGGTTATCTCACAGCAAATCTGCGACAGGGGCTTCTCAAAGATGGTCACATATAGAATCGCCCGAGGGGGGGCTTCGATCTTCTTCTCTGACTGTTTACTCGGCTCAACGGAAGGTGTTTTCTGACTGGTGCACCAGTAGGCCAATTCACCCTTGATCTCCGCATATTGCCGACTTCCTGTTGTTTCAATGCAAAGTATTAGGCAAGAGCTCGAGAACAGTTGAAGGTTTTCGATCAGCCATTTCCTCAAGCCTTGCCAACATCCTCGACATACGCATTGGTAGTGATCATTATCTGTCTGCGCTCATCGCGTCCTTCTACACCGACAGGCCAGCGACGCGTCAAGTTCTACCCCGGTGGGGCTTGCCCCTGGTTTTAGTCATGTTGAAGAAGTGGCCCTTTGAGTGCCTTGAGGACCCCAATAGGGTGTCTCTCAAACACTGGGCATGGAAGACATGTTTCTTATTAACACTCGCTTCAGGGGCTTGAAGAAGCGAGATCCACGCTCTAGCACATGACCGTCTTCAATGGTTACCTGACCACTCCCAGGTGACACTGAGGCCTCACTTGGGCTTCCTTGCAAAGAGCCAAGTGGCTTGAGATCCAACTACGGCTTTCAAGGGTTTCACCACACGTGCGATGGACTCGGCTCTCCCTCTCAGGGGGAGAGCCTCTTTGCTCAGTGAGAGCTCTTCGCTAGTATCTTGCTTGCATGGATAGGCTCAGAGGACGAAGGCGTGCCCTACTTCTACCACTGAGTAACCCATGAGAGGAGCAAGTGGGTCGAAATACTATTTCATTGTGGATTAGACAAACGATCCTTGAGGCCTACGAGACTGCGCTGGACAGGCCTGGTGCCCTACAGCTGGTCTTGGCTAGAGCTCACAAGGTAAGACCCTTCAATGCATCCTGGCATGCCCTGAGGAACGTTGCGGTTGTGGACATTCAGCGGGCCTGCCACTGGCGATTGCCTATGACTTTCCCCAAGCACTACTTGCCTGACATGACTGTGCTCGATGATGGCATGTTCACCTTCGCGGGCGTAACCGGCTCCTTTGCATAGGTTCCGATACTCGTCTGTTAGGTCTGTCTGATCCCATCTGAGCTGCCAGAAGCACTCTGCAGGCAAGCTTACGAGGCTGCATCCGACTCACCTATAGGTCGATGCATTTCTCAGTGGGCCTTGTAGGGCTTCAAGCCTAGTAGACCTAATCTCGAACAGTATCAGGCAGCTACTAATTTCCCGGCCTGTTGCCGGTAGATTTTGCTTGCCGCTCATTGAACCTTAACTGCCCCCCCCAGCCCCCTGCCTGGTTTCATGACTAGGTCCCGCAAGATCGCTGGACCGATGGAGCTTGAAACAGATTACGCTTACTCACAAGGTGAGCAGTAGTCAGGTTGGGGGGGGGGGGGAGTAAAGGGGGGTCTATGGCGGTCCCATGCGGGTCGGTGAGGAGGGTTTTTGCTTCAGCCGGATTCTGCTGTCAGCAGCCCCATCCCCCATGAGGCTCTAGGGTTTCCCCTTCAGACGTCGCCTCTTCACTCGGACCAATGGCTTGCCCCAAGGCTGTCAGTCCCGTGGTTATGAGGTCTGTCTAGCCATGACGATTACCCCCCACCAGTACATTGGTATATCGGCAATGGTGGTTGCCAGGTAACGCTACGTAATTAATACGCAATATTTGAAGTAATATTAGTGATAATAAGTACACTTACCACCCAACCACAAGAGAAGCACACCCGATCATCCCCGCATTCCTCTTTCAAGCTACTGTCACTCACCCCTGGCCAAAAGAGCAAGGAAGATACGGGGTGCATGTGCACAATGACGTCACCATTAGTTCCGCATGGACCAAGAGATGGCGCCATGGGACCATCAGGTTTTGATCAAGAGTGAGCAGCAAGCTTCTCATCTCGTTGGGCATCATGCCCAGACATAGAGGTCTTGGCAATGGTGGTTGAGAGGTAAGTGTACTTATCAATACTAATATTACTTCAAATATTGTGTATTGGTTTATGTTCAAGACCTACTGGATGGCACCATTTTATTCCATATATAATATATTGTAATTTTGGAGCTGACAAAAAACAATTGAATTGAATTGCTCATGTTGCATTTTTGTTGTCTCTCCACCAACTAACTTGACTGCCTAGCTGACTCTCAGGCCTTGTTTGAATCTGGCTGATTTCCTGTGACAATCCTGTTTGAGTTCAGTTGCAAGTTAATCAACCAGGATCGGCATGGAAAAGCTGCACCAATAAAACAGCTGATCATAAGTGTACAGTAAAGCCTGAGTGTGCACCTTTTCTGAGTGGGCACCTGTCTTTAATGGGCACTTTTCTCTGTACCCCTTTCCTACGCATGTACTTCCCATGTTAATGGACCTCTGATAATGTATAGTGAGCATCCGTTTTAAGTGGGTAATTGCCCAGTCCCAAAGGTGCCCAGTTAACACAGGTTTTACTCCACTTTGTTCAGGCACAACTGACATGGTCAAATTAAGCCAAAGGAATGCAATGGACTAAGTGTCTCGTGTGAAATAAATGTCAAATATGCAGGTAGTCATGACTTCATTATCTAAAATCACATTAATTGTGT